>WTXJ01000285.1:0-14854 GCA_022376545.1 Russula dissimulans
TGGGGTATAGCGGTTGTGGACTAAAGCGGCTGATTTTTGAACCTTGTTCTACCCCTCTACCGACCCGATGACTGCGTATACAGGACTCTTGCCTGTCTGTAGCTTGGATGCGTTGTGGCGTGGCCCTTAGCCCGTTGCATGTACCCTCGGACACAGAACCCTTGTTGTTTGTGATCTCTGTCTTCGGCGGTGTCGCAGTACTTGTCCTTCTCCACCGCATTGGTTATTAACGGGCTGCGTCTGTCTCCATGTGTTCGTTCTTGATTGGGTTTGCGCTTCTACAATATCTGCTCCTCTACCTGCAATCTTCAGATGTCAAGGACGTAGGCTTTGTTATCGTACGGCTTTTTTCCTATTTTTCCATCGGTTTTCTGACAGTGTTGGTAGAATTATGACTTTCCCAACAATTGCGAGGATTATATCCATCGCATTGGTCGCACCGGAGTGAGTGCTCTTCTTTTTCCGTGTCTTGATGGGTTTTTAACACATTGATCGCTCAGCGCGCCGGTATGAAAGGGACGTCCTATACTTACTTCACCACAGAAAACGCCAAGTCGGCTCGTGACCTCATTGCAATTCTCAAGAGGCTAAGGCCGACGTTCCCCCAGCGCTTGAGGAGATGGCTATGTTTGGTGGTAGTGGCGGCGGTCGCAGTGAGTAACGATTCTAGCACTATAGAATATTGACTTAGTTTTTCAACAGGTCGCTATGGTGGCGGGGGCAGCCGTCGCGGTGGAGGTGGGGGTTACGGCAACTCGGACCACGGATATGGTGGCCGTGACAACGGCTACGGCAGCAAGGGAGGCAACCGATGGTAAATACGTACTCCCTTTTCTTGCGCTCTGCATGCTGGTCATTATGATCGGCGCTCCTTGGCCTTGCGGCAGACTTGATGACTGCGTATCAACCTGCTCGTCCTTTATTCTCCGGACAGCCGTCCTGTCCATTCATTATGTGCAATAGACCGCTTCGGATACGCTACCCATAGAGCTCTCCGTAATATACATATTATATTATGCACTCCCGGAAAACGGGGTCGAACGAATTGAAAGATTGGATGGCAAGAGATGTACAGGATGCCTTTTTGAAACTGACTCGGCCAACTATACACAATTAACGTCTCGTGTGGGAAGGGGGTTGATTATTCTGTCAAGTCCGAGTCATGTGAGGCATGAGGCCTGAGGCCTGAGGGTCAATCGCAAGGGGCCGGGGTCCTGCGGCTTGACGGGGTACTACCAATACTGCGTGGTACATAATAACAGGATATCAGGGAGGGCCTGCGATAGAGACGGACAAATCAGGAATCGATTTATGTTCGTTGCGGTCGCGTCCCAACGAGTAGACAAGGCCCGCCGCCGGGGCTCGGACACAGCAACGACTCGGAACTGTTCCACGCAGACGGACTGTGTCTAGCTGACAGCCCCTCTTCACAAAGGCCGCAGCAACTTGAAGGCGACTCGGAGAGTATACTTTCGTGGCCATTTTCCCTGGATGGCACAAGCCACTGCACCCCAGTTTCACAAATATTGAATTCTTGATATGGCCCACGTCAATTGATATAATGGGCAACATCAGTAAAAATACCACCAACTTTTTTGGGCTCGTACGAGCTCGTACGAGCTAGTACGACCAGCAAGTGCGCGAGGAACCTAGGATTGACCAAAAGCTCACTTTCCAACTTTTTATAACAAGTAAATAAGTACAAAAAGGTGGGAAAAAAGGTGCTTAAAGTGACTCAAGTGGTCAAAGTTGTGCCACAGCTTGTTCGCTTTTTTACTTTTTTACTTAAAAAAAAAGCTGACTAGTAAAACAGTTTGTGGAGTTTTTACTGATGAAGGCAGGAAATGGTGGATGATCGTCAATGACGTCTAGTATCTGGGTCCGAAGAATAATGTTCATTTCCTTTGCATGAAAATTCGCAGGTTGAACCTGGTCGAACTTGTGGTACGGTAATTTCATGCGCACTGGTAGTCAACGACTGGAAGAACGCGCTCGTCTGCGAAGAACATCTCCGCTTCGTTTTTCTGAGCGGATGATGAACGGGGGAGACTGTGAGCATGAAATCTGAATCATGTGAGTTGGTCGAGTAGGGTGACATCGATGGGGTCAAGTGGCAGAAATTTGGCTATGAGTCTATTAGTGAGAACTTACAAGGGTATGCCGGTGGGGACAACGCGATTAGGGTCGCCGAATCAGCACAGGTTACTAAACCCTCCAGTTTCCGGGAGGTGGTACTGTAAATTGAACCGAACTCTACTGCACCAATTTGGAGTTGTGAGTCAGAAACCCTACCCTCGACCGTGGCGTGAGATCATCTCCCAGCCCCGTTCCATTTGACCTCGGGTCAATCCATTCTCAAATATCATGGGAGTCTTCGAGTTGTGTCGAGTGTGACGATGGGTTATAAGAGTGAATTATACATGTGGGATGAATGAAGCTTAATGAAGTCCAATGTACAACATGGAAGGCTGCAGGAGGAAGCGATTTGGAGACACAGAAAGGGAAGTAATATCAGTATGAGGTCACATTCCGGCCTCAGGGCTCCATTTATCGAACCATGACATCTCAAGATTGCGAGCCATGCTGTTGGCAGAGCCACATCTTTCTCTCTCACGTACCGCGGAGCGATGGATCCGTGGATCTATTACTCATTCCTCCCGAGAGACAACAGCCACGAAAACCTGCCGGTGATTCTCTTGTACTTCAGATGTCCGTCAGTGTTAATAGCATCAGGAAAACGTTCACTAGCTTTTTCACATTTCGAAAAAACTGAAGAGGGTTTTATTCCACTTCTCTCCTCCTGAATTGAAAATGATTTTGTGAACCAACTTTTTTGAGTTCTAGGTTCTTCGACTTTTCGACTTTTCGACTCATACGAGTCCAAAAATGTAAGTGGCAGGTTTCCAGATGCAGGACCCCAAACGAGACGCCCCTTCATGCATGCGATACCGAATTATGATCTCATGCCCTTCAAGCGGATCGACACACACGTAAAGAGGTTTCTTCGTTTCTATACTTTCTACTTGGAATCAGAATATCAGTCATAAGGAAAATATCCATCAGCTTTTGAGCTTTTGAACCCTTTTGAAAAGAAAAAGAAAGGGTTCTTTGTGTTTCTCTCCTCCTGAAGATAAATTTGTGAACTTTATTGAGGTCTAGGTTCCTTCTCGGCTTTTCGACTTTTCGACTCGTACGAGTCCAAAAAAGTAAGTGGCAGGTTTCCTGATGTCGTGCTAGTAGCCGATCAAGGGTACAATGGCATGGACATTACGTTCTGGCGATTGGATATCATCAAGTAACTTTTGAAATCAAGCGCAACATCATATCCTGAGTCCATATACATACCATAAATTGAGCCTTGTCGCCACATTTTACTGACACAACTCAGTGGATCTAGGCCTTGCATACCTTCACTGACATGGATACAGGGACATGGCTCAGGTTATTGGCTGTACGACGTCAGGAAAAGGAGGGGCTACCACTACCACGAATTCAATTTGAATGGGGCCTCGACCGGCCACACATATCCATTGCTAGGATCCAGAGTAGGGGCTGGCACGGAAGAACCAGTACGAGTAGCAGGCTGCCAATCCAAGGGATCATGATATGAACTGTCCCAACAACTGAACTCACCGAAGTTGAACGTCCTCCCTCAAGTTTCCCTCCCCTTCTAAGGTAGTCCCGGCCGGTCCAAGTCGCAGTTCTCCTGGTCGTTTGGTGGCCTGAAACACCGTCGGAAGGCTCCAGGAAAGCAAACATCTTGATGTAGAACTTGACAACGCCCGACTCGGAGAAGTTGTCCTCGTCTGCTTCCTTGTTCGGCCCCTTTCGTTGTCTCCATCCCGCGATTGGTTATGAAATTTCAACCGCACCTCTGCCGGGGTTGTATTTGGGCACCAGGGTCTGTACCACCTGGGCATTCTTCACCTCTCAGAGAGGCCTAACTTCAAGAATCAACGACGGTGAATCCGAAAAAGCACTTACGACAGATGTTATGCCTAGAACACTTTCCGCAACACATAAATTAACCTTCAAGTCTATGGAATAGTTGCATTGTGATGAGCACAATGGTGAATTGTAAAAGTGAGTTATACATGTGGGATGAATGATGTCCAGTATACGACATGGAAAGCTTCAGGAGAAAGTGATCGAAGACACAGGAAAGGGAGTACAAGCAATGCCAATCGACTAAGCACATAAAAGGATAATAGTAACGCACCGGTCATGTCTGAACAGAAGTCATGAATTTGATATTTATGGAGAACCAGGTCAACTGCATATGCGAGTGGGGTAATCAGAATCGGGACACTTGTTATAGAGAGTTCGCTCTACGCTAGAGGGGAAAGTGAATGACCATCCGATGCAGTGAATGCCACCGAAGGCCAACGTGATGGCGATCACAAGGAAGATCGACAAATCCTCGTATGCCGTGAGCCACCTGGCAGGATAAAATGTGCCGACCCTCTTCTCATACTCGTCGTCATCACCCGTCATTGTGTACAGAGGTTTGAGGAGTGGCCATACGAGGACGCGGAGTAACCACGGTCTTTCGCTGGAAAACGATGGCCCACGGACGACTGCAGCTGGAACGTCAGAAAGTGCGTCTCTAAGTGCACTCCAAAATCCAACTGTAGCTTCAACACCCCCATCGTCTATCGGCTCTTCAGTAATTCGCTTCTTGTATACTCGTACCCCACGTTGCACATTCAACGGCTTGTCCCACCACAGGATGTAGATCACGATATTGAGAGTTGCAAAGGCAACCGTGACGAGCTCCAACTCCGTGACTGGTAGGCCTTGGGCTCCTCGAGCGATACATTGGGCCACAAACCAGCCGGTTTGGAAGATGGCGAAGCCTTTGGAAATGGCATCTCCCTTGCTTTTGTCCTCAATCTCCGCCTTTGAAATCCTTGGGAAATCACCATTTCCCGTCAGAGAATACGATTCTAACTGATCGGGCAACAGCACTCGGATTGGATGGTTCCCTTCGTATTCCATGAAACCACCCATAGACGCGAAGAAACCATGGGCGATGGTCCATCCCTCTCCTGTCTAAGGGTCACTATTTATTTTCGATATCAGTTTTTAGGACTCACCTTCATGTTTTTTGGCAAGTTCAACGGCAACCTGTCGTTGTCTTAATGCCCATGCGATGATTGCTTCTGGCACGAAAAGGGAAAGGAGCATAAGTCCCACACGTCGCACTACGATCCTTGGCCACCTCTCGTTGGGACTTGGGATGTTGGGATGCATAGAGACCCATGTACATAGGAGGATGGTGAGGACACAGTTGCGAATAATGTCTGTGAGCGACCTGCACCCATTCGGGTCATGACAGGAGGGGCCGCGGGCTTGAAGTTGATCGAGAGAGAGAATATGTGGTGATGGTAGTCCAAGAGGGGAAGCGCGGGTTGCTGCGAGAATTGCAAGGATGACGATCATGGTGGTGCGGAAGTGAGAAGAACACAAGACAAGGTGGTGGTGTGGTGGTGGGGTTCCCGTGCCCCGTTTCGACAGCGCCTAACTTAAAGTACAATGGGTGCCTGTGCTGTGCCAAGAGTTGGTTGGCTTCGAATGTGATGCGAGCACTGGCACCGAGTTGAACATCTTTATCAGATGTCCGAGCGTCGTGAGTGGGCAACGAGGATCTTTACGCTTTAGCTTTGCTCGACTGCGACAGTGGCTGGCCACTCATGGAATCATCGCCCAGTTCCATACTTTTGGCCTCATTCTGGCGGAAAGGCCGGTCGGGTGCTGCTTGTTGGACATGGCACAATTGTGGATGTTCGAGAGAGCAAGAGTTGTACAGCGCATCATCGAGACGCAATAGCTGGACGTACTGCTATGGTTGGATCGTGGCGGTGGTGTGCAGTGCCTATGAATGCATGATGGTAGGGCCCGACGTCTCTCACGCCGTCATCATGTTTTCGACAAGCAACGCGACGCGCCCTCCCTCTAACTTCGAAGCGCTCTTCAATGTCGCCATGGCGGACTACGCTAGACAGACCGGGCAAGGTCTCCTCAACCATCCACTCACAGTAATGCTCGACGGCTGCCAAACTCCCGAGGCCATGCTCGCAATATTCGAAAAGCAAGCCCAGGCGTTCGATCAATTTAGGAATGGTGATCCCAAACTGATCAAGTGGCTCAGACCCGTGGTCGATGGGTTATATGCCCTCGCCGTCAGCGCTGCCATCTGCACCGACGCTTCTCTCGTAAGCCCTAGTGACACCGTTGTTCCATGACAAGTGTCCTTCAACGCCCGACCTCTAGGCTTTCCCCCCTGTAAAGGCAATCTTTTCTGGGATCGGCATCCTCCTCTCCGTACGTATTCCTTTCTTGCTAGCTCCTCGAAATGACCGCATCTGTCAGACGGCCAAGTACGTGAGGGAAAGCTACGACGCCCTGGTTGATATCTTTGAGTGTATGGAGAACTTCATCAGACGACTCATGATATATACCGAAATCCCGCTCACCCCTGCGATGACTGAGGTGCTCGTCAAGATTATGTCCGAGTTGTTGTCTGTCCTAGCTCTCGCGACCAAACAAATCAACCAGGGACGGTTGAGTAAGTCTACCCTCCCTGACAACCACCCATAGCTTAACTCGTCGTGGCAGGGAAATACGCAAAGAAATTATTGGGAACAAAAGATATTGAATCTGTGCTTCAGAGGTTGGATAGACTCACCTTGGAGGAGTCTCGGTCGACAGCTGCTCAGACTCTCGATGTGGTCTATGGTCTGGTCAATAATATGGCCATAGTAATGGAAGGTGCGTATCGCTTGTCCGTGTGGTCGTGTTCATGGTATGAATACCGATTTGGTAGATGGCAAGGCGTCAACAGACGAAATCCGACAAACTCTCGGTCCGTCTGGCTGGCTTGTGCGAATGAGTATCATGTCTAATTTCTTCCTCTAGTCCTTATGCAAGAGCTCGCAATGACAGTGAATAAGATTGAACGTTCGTAACCCCCTCTTATCTCTATTTCCTGATATGTCAACTAGTTTTTTGGCAGGCGACCGGTTGCAAAAGAACTTTCGCCGTTGGCTGTCTGCTCCGGACCCATGGGTAAACCATAATATTGCTCGCAAAGCTCATCACCGAGGTACCGCCACTTGGTTTACGAAAAGCAACACCTACGAAGAGTGGAAATCGACTGGTTCGCTTATGTGGGTCCATGGTCTACGTATGCGGAATTATTTCGTTCATTTCGTCATTACTGAGTTTCTTACATGGTAGCTGGCTCAGGAAAGAGCATCCTTTGGTATGCGTCGCCACAACAGTTCTCTCTTCATGCGCATTCACCTTGATCTAACAGCTCAACGATCATTGAAGACGTCCGGGACATGTGCCAAACTGGATTAGCCACCCTTGCATTCTTTTACTTTGACTTCCGTGATGCTGCTAAGCAGGATGTCCGCAGCCTGCTATCTTCTCTTCTTCTCCAACTCTGTGACCAATCTGACAGATTTTCTGAGATCCTCTCAGTACTCTGTGCAAATCATGGTCGTGGCTCCCGACAATCCAGTGAGGGTGCGCTTACGGAATGCCTGAAGAATATGCTTGAACTTCCAGGACAAGGCGCACTCTATCTTGTGGTAGATGCGCTCGATGAGTGTCCAAATTCATCCGGATTGTCGTCGCCACGTGCAGAGGTTGTCAAGATCATCCAGGATCTCCTCGACTTGGGCCTTCCATATGTACATTTATGTATCTCTAGCCGTCCCGAGATAGACATCCGGCGCGCTCTCGAACCCTTGGCAAAACACAACCTGTCCCTACATGATCAACGTGGACAGAACGAGGATATTGCGAAGTACGTCAACTCCGTGGTTCTGTCACACTCTGTCATGAGCAAGTGGCGAGAAGAGGATAAGAAACTGGTCATCGATACGCTCATTGAGAGGGGTGGCGGGATGTAAGTTACCATCACGACTAACCCATTTGCATTGCTTACTTGTGAGGACCTAGGTTCCGGTGGATCTACTGCCAGCTAGAAACTCTTGGTCGCTGTTTCCCGCAGAGCATCCGACGCGCTTTGAATGAGTTGCCCGAGACATTGGACGAAACATACGAACGGACCTTGCTGGGGATAGATAAGGAGAAACGGGACTACGCCTATCGTCTATTCCAATGCCTAACTGTATCCGTCCGGCCCCTTCATGTCGAGGAACTTGCAGAGCTTTTTGCGATTCAACCTAATGCGGAAATGATCCCTGCATTCAACGTTGGCTGGCGCCCCGAAAATGCAGAAGAATCCATACTCTCCGCCTGTTCCACCTTGATTGCCGTCGTCAACGTCGATGACAGTCAAGTCGTTCAGTTCTCGCACTTCTCTGTGAGAGAATACCTGACCTCGAATCGCATCGCAACTTCCAAATATGTTTCCCATTTTCATATTGTCCGAAAGCCAGCGCATACTCTTCTCGCCAGAGCTTGCCTCAGCGTACTATTCCAGCTGGACGATCGCATTGACAACACCACCATCAAGAACTTCCCTCTGGCGTCATATGCGGCACAGCACTGGGTAGATCATGCCCGGTTTGAGAATGTATCATCGGATATTCGAGACGGAATAGAATGTCTCTTTGACAAGGACAAACCGTATTTTTCCGCCTGGATCTGGCTGTACGATATTGATCTTCCTCAGCGACCCTACATGTCCAGTCCGTGCCCGGAACAACCTGATGCTACGCCGTTGTATTATGCTGCGCTATGTGGTTTCCTCGACCTGACAGAGCGCCTTGTCGTCTCACGACCTGAATATCTCGATGCCCTGGGTGGCGTCCACGAGACCCCGCTACATGCAGCTTTGGCCAAGGGACATCTGAATATTGCACTGCTCCTACTGGAGCGCGGTGCCGACGTGAGGTCTGTGGACTTGGAGGCTCAAACCCCGTTACACATAGCGACGGATCGTGGATACACCAGAGTCGTCCTGTCTCTAATCGAACGCGGCGCAGATCCGAACGCCGAGGGGGTGTGTCGGCACACGCCGCTGTGGCTAGCATCGCGGGACGGAAGACTGGAGATGGCGAGCATTTTATTGGAACATGGTGCGGATGTGAATCGCGCCGGCGATGGCGGCCGCACCCCCCTGCACAACGCAGCAGTAAACGAGCACGACCATGTCGCTCGGTTATTATTGGATCACGGCGCGGACGTCAACGCCGAGGATAGGGCCCACAAGACCCCGTTACGTACAGCGTCGCTCTTTGGAAATACCGAGGTTGTGCGGGTTCTCCTTGGGTATGGCGCGAACGTGGAGTCCCGGGACGTGTGGGGAGGGACTCCGTTGCATTATGCGGCGCAAGACGGATATCTGGAGGTCGTGCGATTGCTGCTCGACCACGGTGCCGACGCAAACGTACGGGGAGGCGACAACGACGAGACCGCGTTGCACGTGGCTGCAGAGTCTGGACACCTTCTGGTCGTGGAACTCTTGCTCAAGCATGGCGGGGATCCCAGCATCCGGAACGGAAAGGGCGAGACGCCTTTCGAGATCGCGTCGAGGCAAAACCACTTGCAGGTCGCACGATTGCTGTTGGAATCTGCCGGCGAAGGAATGATGTAGGGTCTATGTACGTGGGACTGCACAAGACGGCGCAGATTTATATTTATTTAGAGGTGACACTAGTTAATTCGTTGGTCTTAGGGAGGCATGGCATAAGTATAATATATATATCGTAAAAAAGGTATGTCACTCGTTGCCTATCAGTTGCTATACATAACTTCAGAATTGCCAGGCTGGCCTCACTGTTGAGTGATTTAGTGGGGTGCTGTTGTAATTCACCGATAAGGCTGATTAGAAGTTGTGGTGGTGACAGCCGTAGACGAACTACCCTTAAATAGTAAGTGTGTGTTTCCTTAATAGAATAAAAGGTAACAATCCTGAAAAGAATAGTCGCCATCATTATGATTCGTTGACATAGATGGTTGTCAGTTCATCAGTACTTTTGCATGGGTCTGAAATACTGAGAATTTTGTTCAGTCGATTTCAGACACTTCAGACACTTCAGACCTCAGATTGATTTCCAAATTCAAGATAATTCACCTTCAGTCGCTCAGTCACTCAGTCACTCAGAAAACTTTATTTTCGAAGCTCAGCTCTTCTCATCCTAACTAATCTCTAAATGATGTGCCAGAGGCAGGGCCTGCACACACACACTCCCACACATCTGTCAGCCTGTGCCGCATGCCCATCTGCCTGCACACACACCTGCCTGCACTCACACGCGTACATAGCTACTAGTATACCCGCCTGCCTCCAGTCGAGTTGCGAGAACTCCAGTGCGAAGCCCAAGCTGGAGCAGTCGCCGACCTCGCCGTGCGATGACGACCGCGTCAGGGTGCGCGGTAAGAGAGGGATCGCGCTCGACGGCGAGAGCGGATGGATGCCCGGTGAAGGAGGGGCAATGATGCCCTTGGTGCCACGTGACAATGCCCGGCGCATGCTGGGCACAAAGCCAAATATCAGGCGGAAGGGCGAAGAGCAGGAGCGCTGCTGTCCCGCAGGTGGGAAAGACTGGGTGGATGGTGAGCAGATCATGTCTGGACGGATGGATGAGAGAGTGGGGCAGGAGTGGGGTAGGTTCGAGTTGGTTGATTTGGTTATGATCAAGGGATAGCTAGGAAAAACTCACCAGAGGTGGGGAGCATGTTGTCGTTCGTGCTGAGGCTCAGGAAGAGGAAAAGCGGGGTGAGCCAGATGCAGAGCCCGAAGAAGGTCACCATATCACCCAAGGTGGGCACCTTCACCACGGGCCCACCGCGATAGGCTTTGTGTGCCGCTTGGCGCGCCTCGTGGGTGACGCGCACAAAATGGAAGAACCACATGAAGTGGTCGGCGACGACAAGGATGCAGGATGCGATGAACGATCGGGAGGTGAGGGAGATGACGGGCCATGTGTCCAAGAAATTTTGTAGGTATACAATGCGGCAGATGATGGAAAATGCCGTGGTAGTCTGGCACAAGGACGTTTGTGCAGAGGCGGGCTGTGAAGGCTTAATAGTGCACGCGGGCTGGGTGGACGTGCATGCCACTGTTTCTGTGCACGAAGAGGGTCGTTCGGTGGCTGTACTAGGTGAAGCGGACGAGCTCGTCGGAGGGACTTGAAAAGTTGGTTGGGGGGGAAGAGTCCACCTTGTGCGTAGTATAAAAGGAGTTAGATAGGCCAAAAAAATAGCATAAAAATGACGTACCATTATGGCTAATGTCAAATCTGGGCAAATGGGCGGGCGGTCGAGATGCAGGCCAACGGTTTTGATTGTGCTGGCGTTGGCGCTGGGGCCATGGGAGAAACACAAAAGGACGTGGTGCTCTGTGAGAGGGAGGGGCTGACTGAGGTGGGCAAAAAGGGAGGTGAGTGGCAGGCAGAAAGGGAAGCGAGTGAAGGAACGACTTGGGAAAATACGGCAAGGGGTATTTAGTAGGAAGCGCCACTGTGGTTCAGTGGTTAGGTCGCATGTGCTATGTAATCCGTACCTGAGGAGGTTGTGGGTTCGAATCACACTTGACACGCAAATTTGTCACAATGAAATTTGGTGAAGTCGGTATGGACTGAATTCTGACTGAAGACTGAGGTGACTGGAGCGTCTGAAGTGACTGAAAATATGCAAGCACCATGAGCAAGATCCAGTCTGAAACGTCTGAAATGCGTGATCCGAAGACTGGCGACCTGAAGAGATCTGAAATCAATAGATTTGACTGATTTCAGTCGATTGCAAAAGTACTGATGGCCTTGGAGCGCCAGGGTCCAGCCCACGGTAAGCCCATCCCCACTTCGAAGAATCTCAGGCCTCATGTTCTGATTAAAACATAAAATTGCCTAGTCAAGGCGACTGTGCTTTTACCCTAGTTGCGTTGATGAACATACCGTGTTCGAAAAAAGAACGAAGATCGGGGCTCATAGGCTTTCCGAGTCGAATCATTTCGGACTTTTTCGTATGCGTGCAATTCTCATATAGATTTGTTTCCGAATAGGCATGTATGGGCCGAAAGAGGAACTCCTAGCTTTATTTGGTACAATAAATAATCATGCATAGCACATGATCAGAGCACTGCTATGTAACGAGGAACTCACTCCTGGATGATGTGTCTTTTCACACAACGATCGTTTGGAGCGATGGGGGGCCGTTGGTGGAAAAGGGGTACGTGTAGACATCCGTGGCGGTGACGCCCACGGGGAGATCTTGTTCTCTCCTGGTCTGCTGGGGCGGCAGCGACAAGAGAGGCGACGGAAGTGCCGTAGCGACCAACTCGCTCAGAGCGGTCGTCGTCATCTGCGCCTTCGCCTGCAGTTCCGAGTCCGAATCCGAGTCCGCCGCCGCCGCCACCACCACTGCGGCGCCGCGGCTTCTCTCCCTCACCTGCTGTGGGTACAACGAGGCGATCGCGTTGAGCGCCAGGGCCGTGGTGAGCCCGCGGTTGCCGATCTTGACGCCTGACGTGCCATACTTGTACACCCAGCCCGCCTCCCACCCGCCATCCTCCTACTGGAGCGGCAGGAGCGCGGCCAGGTCGCGCTCCATGCGCAAGCCCACCTCTGCCCGGCAATCACCCGCATGGCCAGCGCGAGCGCGTCGCCGGAGCAGCCGGCCCACTCGAGCACACGTGGGCGCAGGAGCGGCGGGTCGTTGCGCCCGCTGCGCAGCAGGCGTGCAGCGAAGAAGAGGAAGCACTCCCCCGTCTCGTAGTACCGCGTGCCGTCGAGGTAGGCGCGATGCCCGAGCACGCAGAGCACCCAGTCGAGCGTGTGGGCGACCTCGTGTCCACGGCCGCGCGAGTAGAAGAGGCTGAGGAATGTTCAGGGCGACGACAGGGTCCGTACGTAGCCGCTCAGGGTCAAAGTAGGTCTTCCACAAGTTAGTGTCAGCAGATGCGGGGACATGGTACAGGCTGGGGGAGGTGGGCTCACCATCGTGATGCCATCTTCTCTCACGAAGTGGAGTATCTCGTTCAGGACAGAGTTGACCACATGATCATCAGGCTGGGTAACTGTAAGACCAATGGAGGTCGTATCCAGGTCTTCGGGAAATCGATCCGGGAGTACTGATGTCTCTGCAATATAGATGTTAGATGTGACAGCTGCGGGACCACAGCGGTGGGTAGATACATACCTCTGAAAAAGTTCCAGGTACGGAAGTGGTGAACATAATGTAAGCGCGAAGCGTCGTGTCGACGCGCTGTGAGTTCGTTCGGCAGAGTCGAGTTCCGAGAGGATAGAGAAAAGGGTTTACATTAATGGGGAAAAGGGAATACTCTTGAGCGATGCTAGCGCTCTCGCGCCGGCTCGTTCGCTCTCGTACTCGAAGTGTTTTAGGGCTTATATGATAGAATGGACACGAGCAGGACAGTCCGAAAGCGACCTCCGAACGGCCGTTCCGAGCCCAGCGGCGGGCTCCCCTTGCAATAATTGACGAGCTTCCTAGGAGAGGATGTCCACGTCACGTCAAGGACTTCACAAGAAATGACCGGAACGAGTCATACCTGTTACCGGTAGCTTCCAAAATGAGTAGCTGAGCGAAGTTCTCAGACACGCCATCACCGAGATTGTTCTCCGATTCCAACCGGCCAGCCCCGTTCTTCGAGGAAAGCCTGTCCACGGCTCACAGGTTCGCTGACAAAGTACCGAAGCGCCTGCCGTACGCGTTTGACGTCATCGAAGACGATGCCGTTCACTCCAAGTGAGCGAGCCGGGAGGACGTTCTCGATGCTGTCGTCGACGAAGACGACCGACGATGGCTCCGCCTTGATCTCTTCCAACACAAATTTGAAGAAGCAGAGGTCCGGCTTCCGCATCCCTGCATCTGCGGAGGTGAATACGCATTCGAGGATGCTCCAGTCGGCGGGCTTCCCACGAGTAACCACGTAGTCTGGGGCTGAAATATTGGACATTGCAAAGATGAGCAACGCGCCTTGGGCTGCCGCTTGTAGCTCGCGAACGAAGTAAATGAAGGCGTTGTCGGTTGGAGACTGGCTCGCGCATCGAGGGTGGCTTGGCGAACCTCTCTTGGGTCGAGAAAAAACTTGTCATTGACCATCTGGGGGATATGGAAGACCTCGTCACAGGAGATCAGGAGAATAGGATGTCCCCCAAGTCGAGAATGCGAATGCGACAGGGTGGTGGAAGTGGCATGGTTCAAAAAAGCAGGAGAGGTGTTTCTGAAGGAAAAGAGACGGAAATCGTGGAGCATTTTATAGATGGCTGTTGGCTCGTCGACCCTACCCTAAAACTCCCGATCAGTGTTGAGAGCCACTGTCACTAGAGTTCAGGTAGCGGCGCGCCACAGTGGGTGGAAGGGAGATAGAGTGCCTCAACGCATGAAAAAGACGTCTCCCTGGTGAATGGATAGCATCCTTTCGTTCACCCATAACGTACAATCCGTGGTATGTGAGAAGACATACGAGTCGATCTAGTGGCGTATATTTCTTTGACGTATCGTTTGTCATTGATGCACATCCTACACCCAATCTCCTAGGAAGAGAAGAAGAATCTAGGGCTCGGAAACCGAGAGAAACAGAACCTAGGCGCGCAGGTGCGACAGAGTTCAACGTAAGGAAAGCCAGGCCGATTCCCAAGGTGGAGCATGTTTTTCGGCGCTGCTCTTGGTTTGTCTTATCAAACATGGAGCGTGTTGAAGAGAGACGGGGCGCTCGCGCTAAAGGTGAGAGTGGGTGGTGAAAGGTCTGCGGCAACTTGAACTGAAGGGTTTATGCTGCACGTTCGCAACTCACTGGTCACTTGCTTTCATCAGCAATCACGTTAGGGGCAGCCCCTTGGACCACAACGTTCATCATCGCGCTCCCATGAGAGAGGCTCATTCACAGCTGTGAGGGTGGCACTCTAAATCA
>WTXJ01000286.1:0-14643 GCA_022376545.1 Russula dissimulans
CGTCTGAAAAGACAATAGAGATAAGTTCCCTCCAAAAAAGTATCAAAGCTGACCTCTCATATCTATACTCGTCCCTCCACAAGAGACTGGATGAGATCCTAGACACAGCAAGCAAGTCGCTTTCGATATCGGACAAAGTTCTGAAAGGAGTCGATGTGATAAACAGCTCGACTAAAGACCTCAGTGGGGAAGTGGGTAAGGTATCCATCACAGCTAACAAAATAGCAGTCATGACAGCGACATACAGAGAGGCCGTGCTGAAGAACCAAATGATGGGCCTCAGAGCTAGCGCCAACCCTATAGTCTTAAGCGACTTGGATAGAAAAGCCAGGCAGCTACTAATCAAGATCAGCGACTCCGAAGGTAATGACATACTCACCAAAAGCCTTATGGAGATCAAAGACAAGGCAGAAGGCATCATCAAGTCCATAGCAGACAAAGAAAAGCCAGCGGACATCAAAGTCGAATCCGTCCTAAAGACCCAAACTAAGGCTATCATCCTCAGGATGAATAATAAGGAATTGGCCTCATGGTTAAAGGAGTTGCCAGATGATGAGACATTTTTAAACCCCTTCGCAGCTGACGCACACTTTTCGTACAGAATGTACAACCTAGTGGTGCCGAGCGTACCCATCCCCTTCGACCCAGTATCGAGAGAGCAGATCACAGAGATTGAAGTGGTTAACAGACTACAGGAATTTACCATTGCAAAGGCCAAATGGATCAAGCCAATCGGGCACAGAAACCTGGGGCAAACCCATGCCTACGCAATCTTGCGCACCACCTCCACCATTGCTGCTAACCTCCTCATTAGAGACGGCATCATCATCCATGGGGCTAAGCTAAAGCCCTATAAACAGAAGCAGGAACCAACACAGTGCATGAAATGCAGGCACTGGGGACACTTCACCAGGGACTGCACAGCTAAGGTAGACACTTGCGGCACCTGTGGTGGAAACCACCATACCAGATCATGTGCTGACAAGGGGAAAACCTACTGCATCACCTGCAAGGACCACACATATGCAAGCTGGGACAGGGAGTGCCCTGAAGCCATCCATAGGCGAGCAGCATGCAACAAGAGAAATCCCAAAAATGAGATGCCATTCTTCCCCACTGAGGAGGATTGGACGCTGACAACTAAACCCATTAGAATACCCCTCGGCGAATGTTTCCCGTGGAAATTTGCCGTTAATAGTCTTCCGCACACCAGCAACGGGAGAAACAATGAGCCTCCTTGGCCTCCTCAGGACACGACAAATGACCCATCGCAGATGCCGCTGCTATGATCCGCCCCATGGACTACCTTTTTTTCCTCTCGTCGACTCAGACTGTGCTTACTATACCTACCTGACTCATTTCCACTCTGACTCATCTCTTTTTACAAACTTTGATTGTGATTAGTGATCCTCTGGTTTGCTTACTGATGATATTCTCACATGACTCATTACGCTTATTGTTCCTTCCCATAAGCTTACTGATCATTCTCACGTTACTCATCACCTTTATTGTGCTTACTAATCCCCTTCCCTATTGTCTGACTCATCCCCTCACCTTGCTTATTGTTCTCTGACTCACTACTTACCAAGACTGCTGACTCATCTCTTACCAAGCCTTGATAGCCTCTCCCTATATAAACCCCTGTAAGTAGACTATTGGGCCTTAAGCCTGATTTAACTTGAATCTTGCATTCTTGTGCTCAGTAGCTTCCAAGAGGGAAGACCTCTGTTTGACTTCTTCAAGAACGTCTCAAGGAATCAGGGAACCCTCTTATCAGCAGGGAAGCAACTTAGCTTTTGTCACAGAACTTACCTGAACGACTTAGAACTTGTGGTAGAAACCACACCGTGGAGGGACACTGTTTCAGTGGTCAACTTAGACATCTACACACACTGCATTTACTTGCATTAGGACCAGCCTCTTATGAGAGTGCTCGCTGAGTATGGGAGGCCAGCCCCCATTGAATGAACTAGTGCTTGCTTGAGCAAACACTGAACCAACTTGCCAACGTCTGGCCCTTGCACCCTACAGGAGTGTAACATAAATCAGGCTTTACCTACGACAAGCTGGCAGCACTAGCCCTATACCTACCAGAGGACATTGAGCAACCCATTGTTGCACCCAGAAGAACACAGGACAACTTACCCGATTACGTAAAAGGGAAGGCATATTGGAAAGACACACCGGCTGAGGGCTATTACGCCAAAGCACAATCAGGAGAAAGAGCTGTCGAGTTTTACAGCTTCACTCACCCAGACAAAGAAGGAAACATCCAAGCAGGAGATCATTGGTTTGTCCTAGAACAGAATGACGAACCTGAAGATGACAGGTAGTACACCAAAAAGAAATACCAACTTACTGTTGGAGCAGGAAGAACTGGCTGGTGGAGAGAGTCCAATCCAGAATACAAGACAGGACAAGTCAAGTCCTACAAACCTGAACCACAGAATACAGAATCAACAGACAAAGAATTGGACTACAAAATAGCTAGCCAACCCGCAGATATCGCTGCAGCTATGACAGCACCACTAGACAACGAACCCAAGGGAGCTAATGGAATGCTCATTGGAACCTCTCCACCCACCTTTAATGGTGATAGAGACAAGTCAGACGTATTTCTGGACAAGTTTCTAGGATACGAATTAATCAACACAGACAAGAAAGTCTTCCAGACACCATACCTCAAAGTAGCGCTCTGCCTCTCCTACATCACCAGACCCAAAGTAGATGCATGGGTCAAACTGAAGAGAGAATGGCTTAAAAGCCAGGTCAAACACCAGAGGCGCTCCTTTAATGATGAAAAGATCTGGGAGGATTTTGAGGAGGACTTCAGGACAGCCTTTACGGATACGGACACAAAACTTATGGCGTTCGAGAAACTCCACAACCTCAGGATGGTTGGGAGTGACATTCATAGCCGAATTTGAGTGGCTCAGGGAAGAAACTGGATACAGGAAGGACGACCTAGGGGCCATCATCAAGTTCAAAGAAGGACTTCAGCCCCAGCTGCTACAACAAGTGATCACTCACAATGTTCCTGCCCCAAACACCCTCGATGGATGGATGAAGAAGGCTAGAGAGAGACAAATGGTCTACAAAGAGCTGAAAAATTCTGGAATGTACAAAAAGACCCAAGCATCAGCACCAAACAGATGGGCCCAACTACTAGGGCTCAAGAACTACGTACCACTGACACAAAGACCCACACAAACTACAGGGCATGGACATGCCAGGCACCAGTCCACTTCGCAAGGATGAAGCCAAGTAGTCCCCATGGATGTGGACGTAGGAAGGGGATTCACACCCCTCACCAACGAAGAATGCACCGACTTAAGAAACAAAGGAGCATGTTTCAGCTGCAGGCAAACTGGACACATGAGCCGGGTCTGCCCCCAGTGGCACGGGCAAAACAACCCGAATCAGATGACCATCAGAACTGTGGAAGTTTCAGCAGAACCCACAAAGTCGCTTAGTGACATGATAAAGGAAGCAGACCCCAAGGACCTTATTACTGCGCTCCAAGGCGCGGACGAGGAGAAACAAACTGCCGTTGCTGACAGCATGCAGGATTTTTAGAAGGTCTGAAACTAGCTGCCGTAGTTAGGACCCTGTGCCTTCGAAAGATGTACATATCAAGATACAATTCAGTGAAAATGCCATTCGAATTATACTCTTTCAAAGGCAAGGCAGAAGAAGTCGCCCTCATCGACAGTGGCGCCACAGAAAACTTCGTGGATTACAAAACAGTTGCCAGGCTATGGCTAGGAACCAAAAAACTGGAACAGTCCAGACCAGTATGAAACATTGACGGCACCCAGAATCTGTCAGGAGATGTCACCCACTACTGCGACCTTATGGTCACCTGAGGAGAAGCAAAAGAAAGAGTTCGCTTCTTTGTCACCAACCTCGGAAAGGACCGGTGGATCCTCGGATACCTGTGGCTGGCAAAATTTAACCCCGGAATTAACTGGACAGAAGCCGAGGTCCAAGGACCTAAAACACAGATCAAAACCCTAGTCAAGGGGTCGATGACACAGAAGGAATACTTGCGACACGTACAGCAAGTAGCTGTTGCCCAACTGGAAGAAGGCAATGAATAAATTATGATGATACGACGACTGGCACCCGAACCCATGGACATCAATAAGACTACACTTGCCCAGCAAATGGCGGAAAAAGCGTACAATGCCAGTAAAGTAAACATGGAAGAAACCATCCCTGCAGTCTTCAAGTGACATTGGAGAGTATTTTCAGAAGAACAGGCAAGGCAGTTACCACCACACCGACCATGGGACCACCAGATCAATCTAAAGCTGAATGCCCTGGATATAATCAACAGTAAAGTCTACCCACTCTCAAAGGATGAACAAAAGCTCCTAAATGAGTACCTGGACGATAATTTGGACAAAGGATACATCATCGCATCATCATCTCACTACAGATCCCCTACCTTCACAGTCAAAAAGAAGGATGGAACCCACCGGATTGTACACAACTACAGGAAGCTCAATGAATACATGGTCATGGACGTCACCCCACTCCCCAGTATTAAGTCGATCTTGGAAGATCTCTGAGGGAAAACATTGTTCAGCAAATTCGACATCCGTGCTGGCTATAATAACATTCGTATCAAACCTGAGGATACACATAAAATGGGTTTCAAGATGAGCCACGGACTATATGAATGGATAGTCATGCCTTTCAGACTCTGTAACACCCCGGCAACCTTCACCAGACTAGGAAACAATGTCCTTCGACCTATGTATGCCAAGTTCCCAGGGAAGTTTCGACACTACATGGATGACTGCATCATAATGACAGGCGAAGGAGAAGAAGACATTCACACCGCCACCTGCCATTACCTGTTTGAAATCTTTGCACAACACTCGCTGTTCCTGAAACTGGCCAAATGCGAGTTCTTCAGGAAGGAAGTAGACTACCTCGGAATATGCATCAAAGGCGGAGAACTAATGATTGACCCCGCTAAGATCACAGGAATCAAAGAATGGCCAACTACCCTGAAAAACGTCAAGGAAGTCCGAAGTACCCTCGGACTCATTTGTCACAAACAGTGACCTCCAGAACCACAGGAATCAAAGGGAACGGACAGGACAATGTCCAGAGACCTCCCTGCAATGAAATAGGATGACCCAGCAAAGGGGGACAACCCCAATGCTCCCACAACTCCCCCCAGACCCCCAAAGCGCCAGCAAGGCCATACACAAACAGATCCAAAGAGAACCCCTTGGGAAATCCCCAAGGGAATCCCCAGATCACATCTAGGACCCTAGACGATCTAGATATCTCTAAGATCGGAACAGGGGATCGCCAGAGGTACAGATCTGGCCACAGATCTGTATCAATCCTAAAATACCTTGAGAAGCGAAGTGGCCACAACCCCCAAGGAAGTGCGCCACAACCCCAAACGCCCAGAATAACTCCTCCCCAATCTGTCGGACGATCCAGACCAAAAACAGATGGCATTATGCCATTGGAACAACAAGACAGACCAAGAATAGCCCCTAGAGTAATAACACTTACTAGAGTACCATTCCTGTCTATATAAGGACTCCCAATATGAGCAGACTGTCCTCAGACTGTCCATTTGTGACACTCCCATCGCCTCCTCTCCTTGCTGCCTTGCACCAAGCGGCTCAGTGCCTCTGCCCTCCCCTGTACTCTCTGAAACCCCCTGTGTCCCGACACTTGGCCCGTATCGTCAACCCATGTCCCCTGTCTATCCAGAACCCTCCTAGCGAATTACTGTTGACCCAGCAGTAAGTTCGCCACACATTGGTTACCACCACCCATGGATCCTGAACTTTGCACAAACTGCTAAACCACTCACAGACCTCCTCAAGAAAGGAAAGGAGTTCACTTGGGAAAAGGCCCAGACCCAAGCCATAAACCAACTCATTGGACTCGTCACCTCAGAACCCATCATAGTTCCCCCCGACCCTGAAGAACAATTCATCCTATACGTTGATGCATCTCAGTTCGCAACTGGAGCAATCCTCTATCAGGTGGACCAAGAGCGAAAGGACCGCAGAGGAAATTACCTCCTCTGACCAATAGGGTTCAATTTGCAAACATTCAACAAGATGGAACAGAACTATCCAATCTACGACAGGGAACTACTAGCGGTAATCCGAGGACTAAGATGCTGGAGGCACCTCCTATGCAACACAACTCACCCTGTCCTGGTAATCACCGACCATGCCAACTTGCAGTACTATCGAGAACCACACAAATTAGGGCCATGCATCAATGGATATATTGTGGAACTAGCCGACTACTACATCCAGCTAGTCTACAAACCAGGGGCTGTGAACAGAGCTGATGCCCTGTCCTGATGACCGGACTTAGTACCAGAAGAGAACAATGAACTAGTAATCGTCCTCCCTGACCACCTATTCGTGGCCCCCGATGCCCCCGCAACAAAATATACCGCTACCAGATCAAAACCAGAAGACTACAAGTCTGATGATACATGTTATGGACTTACCTCGATCTACAGGACAAGTCTCATCTCCTGGCCCCGAAGTCCATCCTGTCCCTCGATCGACCCCAATTCCCATCCCCAAACACGCCTGTATACACTGGGCCTTCTGCAAGAAGTCTGGATGCAAGTGGCACGCCTAGACTCACTATTGTTCAGATGCGCGATGCCTTTGTTCTGACATTCTGTGGGACTTACTGTGCTCTGATACAGATATGCTTACTGATCGAATGACTGACTGTTCTCATGTTATTGTTCCCAAAGTCCAAAAACGCACCCTATGACATCACAGCTTATTGATAGCTTACTGATACTTAGGAAGAGCTGACAGGCCTGAGAAGACTGCTTATTGATCGTGCTAGCTACTTACAAATCCCTAAGTAGTAGACTTGTATTTAAACTCTTCTGATGCTGTAGAGTCGAGCCAAGCTCGACTTAATCAAACATTGGTCTTGCTGACTACCATCTCACCTACTGGAGTGACCCCTCTCATCGTCTAACCAACTCTCGCTCCCCTTGGATAATCTCCAAGGACCACCGAAGCTTAGTGATTGAGCTATATCAATCAGCACTCCAGAACAGGTGAGACGCTACTGCGAACTCTATCAAGAGTCGAGCGTCAGCGATTCTTGACAATACACTAGTGGAAAGTGATGACGAAGAACAAGGAATGAAGGCCCGAACGGCACAGATGGGAGACAGCAAGTACTCTGCATATGAGCTGGATGAACTAGTCATGAAGGCACAGGAGATCGACAAGCAAACGATCCGACGATGGAGACTGGGACATAAGCTCTCCAAACAAGGGACCCTTTGGACCAAAAACGGCGCACTTGTTGTTGTGGGAAACAACGATTTGAGGAGGGGGGTGATTTCCCTTTTTCACGACCCTCCCATGGTGGGACACCCCGGAATTGTGAAAACCATGACCCTTGCAGCCCAACACTACTGGTGGCCAGGCATGAAAGACTTTGTTACCGCCTATGTCAAAGGATGCGCAAACTGCCAGATGTCAAAAATCAATATGCACCCTAACAAACCAGCCATGTTTCCCATCTCCACGATACCTAACGCACTCCCATTCCAAACCATCGCATTGGACTTCATTGTCAAACTGCCCACATCAGAAGGATTCGACACGATACTAACCATCACCGACCACGATTGTTCAAAAGAATCAGTATTCATCCCCTGCAATGAGGCAGTAGACACACCTGGAGTCACTAGACTCTACGCCAACCATGTATTCCCCCATTACAGCATCCCCACAAAGGTCATCTCTGATCGCAACCCACGGTTTACCGCCCACTTCGCAAAAGAGCTATGCGGAATGCTGGGGATCAAACAAAACATTTTGATGGTATACCACCCACAGACAGACAGACAGAGCAAAAGAACTAACCAGTCCCTAGAGCAATACTTGCAGTTGTACTGTGCAAGTCAACAGAATCAATGGGCAAACTGGCTACCAATAGCACAATACACTAGAAACTCCTGGCCACATTCTACCACAAAGAAGACCCCTTACGACCTCATCCTTGGATATACACCTCAAGCACATCAACCAACAGCCAAGACTGACCTCCCAGATATAGAAACCCAACTTTTGCAGATTAAGGAAGCTCAGAATGCTGCCCAAGAGGCTATACGTAAATCTCAAGAAGGGCTCGTCAAGGCAACCAAATTCAAAGGCTACGAAGAAGGACAGAAAGTATGGCTAGAAGGAACAAACCTGAAACGACCTTACGACAGTATGAAATTATCCCCAAAGTGGTACAGACCATCCGTGGTAGCCGCAAAAATATCACCCGTCGCATACAAACTTCATCTCCCTGAAACATGGCAAATTCACAACATCTTCCATGCCTCACTTCTCATGCCATTCACGGAGACCAAAGAACACGGAACCAACTTCATTGAACCTCCACCAGATGACATAGAAGGAGGAGAAGAGTGGGAGATAGAAGAGATAATTGGGAAACGAACCCATGGCCAAGGAAAGAAGAAACAATACCTCATACGATGGAAAGGGTACTCACCGGCCCACGACCAATGGGTTAACAAAGAGAATATGCACGCCGAGGACTTAGTCGCTAATTATGAAGCCAAACAAACGCATATGGAGCATCAGCCTGGAAGGAGTATAAGAACCCCCAGGAAAAGACAAATGACTATCCGCTCAACCCACATCGAATCAAACTGGCTCGCTCATCACTCTACGAATACTCCTACATCTCCTTCAAAAAACCAGTCACCTACATACAAATCGTCAAAGGTGAAGCCATCCGCCTCTACCGTGCTTCCAACAAATATGTCCACCCCAACAAGAAATGCCATGCCAGTATCCACTCCCACTTTTGCCACATTAACTATTGTCCATACCACACCTCGTACTAAAATGTCTCAAGATGCCACCCCTGCCATACAACAAGAAATCACCGCCACCCCAACAATGACCCCCCCTTGCCAAGTCCTGCTACCGCCACCACCACTGCCATCATTGACCTCGTCAGCCCGTCGCCCCCGAACTTGCCGATACCAACCTGCCCCCCACTCAGTACCCTGGTCATTGGTCCTGTGGAGTGTGCTAACAACCCTGGTACTGGAGACCATTCTCTTTACTGTCAGCCAACTATGGGAGAGCTCGAGGAACTCTGGGGGCTAACCAAGGCATTGTTTGCCTACCAGAAACAGCATCAGGGCTGCCTGGAGGGCTTTAGGAAGCCGGGGGCCACTAAGGTTCTCCCAATCGCCCACGCACTGTTATCACTTGCCCAGCCACCAATGAGGCTCACAGAATTCCTGTCCCCCATGGGAGTTCAATGGGGAGAACACCGACCACTATCATGCTTGCTGGCCGCATGCCAACAAGACCTGGAACCCTTCTTGCCAGAGAAGAGGAACCCTTCTGTTCACCGTCACCCCGGAACCCCATGCCCCTCCCCTGCCGATGAATTCATCATGAGTATAGACAAAGAAAACTCACCACTGCGGGGAGACCCCAACCACCCTGGCCCTGACTGGACTAGCTATAGCTTTGGCCAGACGGACCACTACCCCGTCTTCATCAAGGATGGGGAGGACTTGATCACTGCGGACTACATCCACTACAAACAGGACAGTGAGGAAACATACGTCGAAGGGACTATGGGAAAGGGTTCCCCTATCTACCGTAAAAGTCTGCACACACGCCCTCAGCCAAACCCAAATCTAGACAACCCCCGCCACATCCACGACAACCACCTCCACATCTTCCAGCCCAACAGCACCGTCAAAGAACTCAATGACCATGCCGTGCACGCACTAGGTGACCCTGGCATAACTGCCGAAGTCACCCAGTACCGCTCCCTCTTTGATCATCACTCCACCACACTTTGCCACCTCAGACTCACCAAGGAGGAACTTCACCGCACCTCCGACGAACCCATCCCTGTAGAACAATGCATCGTCCACACCTGTGCCTCGACCCACGTATTCGAGAACATCTATGCCATTCGCCCTGAACCTGAGCCTTCCTACCCTGTCTGGCCCGTGCCCACACTCCACGCTGGCCAAGGGCCCTCCTTGCCTCGCGCCCACCCCTATCGTCATCCCCCTCCTGCCAATCCAATCATGTGCTTCGAGTGCATGGAACCAAAACCAGACCACCTCCCATGCGACTGCCCCTCCCATGGGAAGTGCACTTACTGTGCAAGTGAGTTTCATGACTCAGACACGTGCATCACCCCTCACCTCCAGTGTACCATCGGGACTTGCCACATCCCCGTCTGGCATGCCAATCATGGCATCCAATGCGCAGCACCGCTTGCTGTGCATGCCCTCCAACTCCTGGCCATCGAGCCAGATGCCTTCTGGACCCCTGAGGACCTGAGTGCTGGCACGCCCTCCTACATGTCCGAAGATGACTAAAACTCACGTGTGAGTGAGTTCCTTAAGGGGAGCGTGATGCTACGATCTGCCCCATGGACTACCTTTTTTTCCTCTCGTCGACTCAGACTGTGCTTACTATACCTACCTGACTCATTTCCACTCTGACTCATCTCTTTTTACAAACTTTGATTGTGATTAGTGATCTTCTGGTTTGCTTACTGATGATATTCTTGCATGACTCATTACGCTTATTGTTCCTTCCCATAAGCTTACTGATCATTCTCGCATTACTCATCACCTTTATTGTGCTCACTAATCCCCTTCCCTATTGTCTGACTCATCCCCTCACCTTGCTTATTGTTCTCTGACTCACTACTTACCAAGACTGCTGACTCATCCCTTACCAAGCCTTGATGGCCTCTCCCTATATAAACCCCTGTAAGTAGACTATTGGGCCTTAAGCCTGATTTAACTTGAATCTTGCATTCTTGTGCTCAGTAGCTTCCAAGAGGGAAGACCTCTGTTTGACTTCTTCAAGAACGTCTCAAGGAATCAGGGAACCCTCTTATCAGCAGGGAAGCAACTTAGCTTTTGTCACAGAACTTACCTGAATGACTTAGAACTCGTGGTAGAAACCACTCCACGGAGGGACACTGTTTCAGTGGTCAACTTAGACGTCTACACACACTGCATTTACTTGCATTAGGACCAGCCTCTTACGAGAGTGCTCGCTGAGTATGGGAGGCCAGCCCCCATCGAACGAACTAGTGCTTGCTTGAGCAAACACCAAACCAACTTGCCAACATCTGGCCCTTGTGCCCCACGGGAGCGTAACAGCTGCAAAGACTCCAGTGCAAAGGATCAAGCAAAGGTAAGCAGTGGAAGAATTCCAACAACATTCCCATCAAACATACAAATGCGAGGGGCTTTTCTCTGGCCACCTCACATCTAGAGGAGCATCAAACGGAAACAGCAGAGCAGAGCCAGCAAAGCCACACACGTAGGGAGACTATTGATATCCCCGCAGTGTCACAATGTTAGGGGACAAAGACATGTTCCTGATCTGGCAACAAAATGTAAATAAATTGCCAATGTGCCAACACAATCTCCTCAGTGGTAAGCTCTTAACGGATATGAAAATCGACATAGTAGCCTTGCAAGAACCCTCAGTAAACTTCCTTAACCTCACCGTCGCATCCAAAAATTGGACCCCAGTATACCCTTCATCACATGCCACCTCCCCAGATAAAACTAGATCAATAACCCTTATTAGCACGACACTGAGCACTGTTACGCCCTGCGGTGCGTAAAGGCCAGACGTTGGCGGTTCGGTGTTCGGGTGCTTAAGCACGCTCTACGTTCGGGGGCTGGTCTCCCTACTCAGCGGTTCGGGCTTGGATAGCGGTCCAAGACTCGGTTCGAGAGCCTGATGCACACTGGTGCTGCTCTGTCTGACAATGCAAGTAAATGCGATGTGTCCACGGTCTAATTCGACTACTGGCGGATGCTCCGTCCAGTATCCCACACAGCCGGGGGTCGGTGTCACGGTCAGTCGTTCGTCGTACCTGTACAAGGTAACAGTTCTTCAAGTAGTCTGAAGGGGGCTGGGTTCACGCTAAGTCACAAGACTGACTTAGGTACAGAGAGAAGAGGATTCAACTGGGTATTATCCCTGAAGACTACTGCTTTGTTGATACAGGTTCAACTAAGTCAGGCTTAAGGCCTAACTGTCTATCGTAGAGGTCTTTTATAGTAAAGAGGTACGGTCCGTGCGCGGAGTAAGGGAATTACGAGGCGAGCCTGGGGAGCACTAGCGAACGAGCCTATGAGGTGAAACGAGGTGTTGGGTACATCAATCGTTAAGTTTTAAGCGAAGGGGTGATAGCTATGAAACGAGGTACTTGAGTATCAATCGTGCTGCGCAATGCATGAGTCAGTCGGTTTGAGTCACGAGTCTGGTCTGTCACGGGGTCAAAGAGTCACATGATGGTGAGAAAGAAAAAAACAGCGGGGTCCGTTCCAGCAGATCATAACATCACGCCCTCCCTAGAGCAACTCATTCCCACATGAGTTCGTCGGAGTCGCTCTCGTAGTCCTGTAGCGACGAGCGGGTAATTGGGGATGCGTCTTCATCCCACCGTTTGAGAAACTCGGAAGGCCACGCGCGGGCCAGGCGAGCGAGGCGAGCAGCAGCGGGGGCAGCACATTGAAGGCCGTGATATTGGTGCCAGACTGGCACATTGCATTGCTTTTCTTCGCAACGGACATGCGGGGCAATGCAGGTGAGTGATTCGTGCTGCGTGCTGGCGCAGAAGTAACAATGCCCGTAGTCGGGGCATTCGATGGGAGAGTGGTCGGGGGCTGTTTGGAAGCACTCGTAGCAAAAGATGGGCTTCTCGAGGCGTGGGTGTCGGTACGGGGAGTAACGCTTGTCGGGAGGTGTTTGAGCTGGGCGGCGTCGGAGGCGGTTAGCGGGACCTTGACCCGCGCGGATAGAGAAGGGGTAGGCCTTGTAGGGCTTTTCGGATGCGGGAGGTTCTATGAACATTTGTTCGATTAGGCGTGTGGCGGCTTTGGCGTGGATGAGGGAGCGGGTCGTTGCCATCAGCGCGTCGTCGTTGCGCTGTCGTTGCTCGGTCAGTTCTTTTATGCGAGCGGCCAGCGTACCCTGACGACTCTTCTGCGCTCGGTAGCGGACGACCTCTGCAATGAGTCCGGGGTCCGCCATGTGATGTACGTAGCGGTCGACGATTTCTGCCATGGTGGATTCTGGGCTAAACGCGGCTAGATGGTCGTCCCGAATTTCTTTGTTGTCGGTGAGGTTAGGGCGAGTGTCAGCGTGTCGCGCTCGCAGTGGCTGCCGATAGGTCGGGTGTCCTTTGCCAAAGGTCCCTTCCAGGGTGGTGTCTTCTCCGTCGAAGACGTACCGGATATACCCTGCTCTGACGTCGCCTAGCTCTCCTGGCGCCGGAATCCACATGACGTAGTGTTCCGGGTTTGCTACTTCATATCGCATCCACCCGACGCCTGGGTGGTCTGGGTCGTTTTCTTTTTCGGAGTCGCCCAACTCCGTGTCCACCCCTTCGGCCTCCTCGCGCGCCGCTACTTGGGTGTCTCGCCCCTTACCCTTTGTTTCGGGGGCGGCTGCTGGTGTCTGACTTTCGTCCTCATTGTTGGTCGAGACGTGTTCTGCCTGTTCCTCAGGAACGGGCGAGTTCGGGACGGTATCCCCTTGAGGCGAGGGGGCGGGTACGACTCCATCTATTGCTGTGCGAGCTACGTGGACGTACTGTTCGAGGAGGTTATCGTACCTCCTGGCTACTTCGTAGGATGACATGACGTCTAGGATGGTGGCCGGCGGGGCTGGTAGTGCTGCGAGTTTTCCGGCGACGAATGCTGCTTTGCTGTATCCGGCTCTCCGGAAGTCTGTTGGAAATTCCCCATGTCGGGTGTGGTACTCGCCCAATTTCCGACTGTCTTCCCAGAGTTTCTGCAGTCTTTCTGGTTCGTCTCTATGGCTAGCTGCACGCCAAGAGAGAGGGTGACTATTAAGGTGGTCAGCGCCAGGACGTAGAGAAGGACTTGTAAGTCCCGGTCGCGGGGGCACAGGGAGCGGTTCTGGCGAGGGGGTCGGCGGCGCTCCACTTGTCGTGGCAACTGAAACCTCAGTCGTGGCGGGAGCAACTGTCCCTCCGATTGGGATGAGCGCCAAGTGTCCGCCATGTTGGGTCTGGAAGACGATGGTGGCTGAGGGAAGGAGGTCGTTTGGCGTGGTGGGGCGCGGCGAGGGTAAGCTGGTGGTGGTTGTTTGGGTGGCATCTTGTTCTTGGGACATAGGTCGATAATGGTTTTTGAGTGGTGGTTCGTTGGAGTGGGGGAGAGTGGCGAAGCGGATGGCTGTCACTTGTCTTTTCCTCGGGGTTCTTATACTCCTTCGAGGTGGGCGCTCCGCCTGCTGTGTTTCGTATGCATCAATGAGCTCTGATGCGTTCATGTCGGATCTGTCAATCCACTGATCGTGCGCCGGGGCGTATCCTTTCCATCTTACGAGATATTGTAATTTTCTTCCTCGGCCGTGATGTCGCTTTCCGAGGATCTGTTCTACTTCCCATTCTTCTTCGCCTTCTATTTCGTCCGGTGGTGGTTCGATAAAATTGCGTCCGTGTTCTTCGGTCTCCGTGAAAGGCGTGAGAAGCGACGCGTGGAATACATCGTGGATTTGCCATGTTTCAGGGAGGCGGAGTCTGTATGCGACTGGGGATATTTTGGCGACT
>WTXJ01000287.1:0-14550 GCA_022376545.1 Russula dissimulans
ACACAACCTATTCCTGAAACTGGCAAAATGCGAGTTCTTCCAAATGGCCATTGACTACCTAGGAATCAGGGTAGAAGGCAGAGAACTAATGATTGACCCCGCAAAGATCGCCGGCATCAAGGAATGGCCGACCACCCTCAAAACCGTCAAAGAAGTAAGAAGCACCCTCGGACTCCTCGGATATCACAGACCATGGATTCCCAACTTCACTCGGATCGCCAAACCACTCACAGACCTGCTACAAAAAGGTAAAGAATTTGCATGGGACACTGCCTGTGAAACGGCAGTAAGGAAGCTGATCGGGTTGGTTACGTCCGAACCAGTCCTAATACCACCAGACCCAGACCAGCAATTCATCCTATACGTAGATGCGTCCCAATTCGCAACTGGAGCTATCTTGTACCAGGCCGACAAGGAACAGACAAACAAACGAGGAGACCCCTTACTCAGACCCATCGGATTCCACTCCCAGATGTTCACAAAAACGGAACAGAACTACCCAATTTATGACCGAGAACTACTCGCGGTCATAAGAGGCCTACGAACCTGGCGACACCTACTAAGGAATATGGTAACACCGGTACTAGTTATCACCGACCATGCCAACCTGCAGTACTACCGAGAACCACACAAACTGGGCCCGCGAGTCAATGGGTACGTCACCGAACTCGCAGACTTCAACATCCAACTAGTGTATAAACCCGGAGCCACCAACCGCGCTGACGCCCTATCAAGACGACCTGACCTCGCACCAGATACAGACGACTACCCACTTCTCATCGCGTTACCTGAACACCTGTTCGTACCCCCAGACGCCCCAACACGAAACTATGAAACTACGACACAACTAGACAAAAAGATACCATCAAAGACAGCGACTCCGGCTACAAGTCAAACGAAATGGAACTGGTGGACCACGGCATCCCCATTCTCAAGGCAAGAGCCACGACACTACTTGACGGATCAGAATTATCCGCCAAGTATCTAGATGACAAAATCATGCATGACCAGGAAACGCAGCAAGCCACCATCCAACGATGGTGGCTCAGCCACTCACTCACAAAGAACAGATGACTATGGACCAAGAACGGTGCACTCGTTGTTGTGGGAAACAACGACGTTAAGAGGGGGGTAATTTCCCTTTTTCATGACACTTCAACAGCAGGACACCCTGGAATCACCAAGACACTGCTCATGATGGCCAAATATTACTGGTGGCTGGGCATGAAAGAATTCGTCACGAACTACGTCAAAGGGTGTGCAACGTGTCAAATGACTGAGGTAAACACCCATCCAAGCAGACCCACCCTCTTCCCAATCACCGCCGAACCAAACGCTCTCCCATTTCAAACAATCGCAGTCGACTTCATCGTCAAATTGCCAATCTCGGACGGATATGACTCAATACTGACAATTACAGACCACGACTGTTCTAAAGCAGCCATATTTTTACCCTGCAACGAGTCCATCAACGCCCCCAGAGTAGCAGAACTGTACGCAAGACAGGTGTTCCCGGATTACGGCATTCCCCGCAAGATCATCTCCGACAGAGACCCCAGGTTCGCCACCAACTTTACCACGGAACTATGCAAAATGCTCAGGATCAAGCAAAACATCTCCTCAGCATACCACCCACAGATGGACGGACAAAGTGAATGCACCAATCAAAGCCTGGAGCAATACCTACGAGCCTTCTGCAGAAACAACCAAGGCAAGTGGGCAAGATGGCTATCAATTGCGCAGTACACAAAGAACTCTTGGCCGCACGCAACCACAAAGAAAACCCCCTATGACATGATATTAGGATACACCCCGACCACACACCAACCGATCAGAGAAACAGACATACCGACACTCGACAAACGAATTGACCACGTTCGGTCAGCCCGCAAGCAGGCCCAAGAGGCCATGAGTAAAGCGCAAGAAGGGCTGATCAAAGCAACCAAGTTCAAAGGATACGAAGAAGGAGAAAAGGTTTGGCTAGAAGGAACAAACATCAAGAGACCTTATGACTCCCCCAAACTCTCCCCAAGGTGATACGGACCTTTCGAGGTAGTCGCCAAGATATCCCCGGTGGCATACAAATGGAGCACCCACCTCGAAGGAGTATAAGAACCCCGAGGAAAGGACAAGTGGCAACCATCCGCTCTGCTACCCTCTCCTACCCTAACAAACTACCACCCGAAAACCGTTATCGACCTATGTCCCAAGAACAAGATGCCACCCAAACAACCACCACCAGCCTACCCTCGCCGCGCCCCGCCACGCCAGTCGACCTCCTTCCCGCTGCCACCATCGTCTTCCAGACCCAACACAGCGGACACTTGGCGCTCGTTCCAGTCGGAGGGACAGTCGCTTCCACCACGACTCAGGTTTCAATTGCCGCAACAAGTGGAGCACCGCCGACCCCCTCACCGGAACCACTCCCTGTGCCCCCGTGACAGGGACCTTCAGGTCCTCCTCTACGTCCTGGCGCTGACCATCTTGATAGTCACCCTCTCTCTTGGCATGCAGCTAGCCATAGAAACGAGCCGGAGAGACTGCAGAAGCTCTGGGAGGACAGCTGGAGACTTGGCGAGTACCACACTCAGCATGGGGAGTTTCCAACAGACTTCCAAAGAGCCGGATACAGCAAAGCAGCATTTGTTGCCAGCAAACTCGCAGCACTACCAACCCCGCCAACCACCATCCTAGAAGTCATGTCATCATACGAAGTAGCTAGGAGGTATGACAACCTCCTCGAACAGTACATCCATGTAGCTCGCATGGCACTAGACAAAGTCGCGCCCGCTCCCTTGCCTCAGGGGGATACAGTCCCGAACTCGCCCGTTCCTACGGAAAGGGTAGGAAATGTCTTGACTGACAATGAGGATGAAGGTCAGACACCAGCAGCCGCCCCCGAAGACAAAGGTAAGGGGCGAGACACCCAAGTAGCAGCACGTGAGGAGGCCGAAGGGGTGGACATGGAGTTGGGCGACTCTGAAAAAGAAAACGACCCAGACCACCCAGGCGTTGGGTGGATGCGATACGAAGTGGCAAACCCAGAACACTACGTCATGTGGATCCCGGTGCCAGGAGAGTTAGGTGACACTAGGGCAGGGTATATCCGGTACGTCTTCGACGGGGAAGACACCACCTTAGAGGGGACCTTTGGCAAAGGACACCCAACCTACCGACAACCATTGCGAGCACGGCACGCTGACACCTGCCCCAACCTCACCGACAACAAGGACGTCCAGGACAACCACCTGTCCGCCTTCAACCCAGAATCCACGATGGCTGAGATCATCGACCGCTACGTCCACCAAATGGCGGATCCCAGACTCATTGTGGAAGTCGTCCGCTACCGCGCACAAAAAAAACCATCAGGGTACGTTAGCCGCCCGCATAAAAGACCTAACCGAGCAACAACAACGCAACGACGATGCGTTGATGAACACCACCTGCTCCCTCATTCACGCCAAAGCCGCCACACGACTGATCAAACAGATGTTCGCAGAACCCCCCTCGCACGAAGAGCCATACAAGGCCTACTCCCTCTCTATCCGTGTGGGCCAAGGACCTGCCTACCGCATTCGACGCTACCTAGCTCAGACACCTCCCGACAAACGTTACTCCCTGTACAGACACCCACGCCTCGAGAAACCTGTCTTCTGCTACGAGTGTTTCCAGATGTCCCCAGACCACTCTCCCATCGAATGCCCCGATTGTGGGCACTGTTACTTCTGCGCCAGCATGCAGCATGAATCCCTCACCTGCATTGCCCCACATGTCCACTACGAAGAAAAGCAATGCAATGTGCCAGTCTGGCACCAATATCACGGCCTTCAATGCGCCGCCCCCGCTGCTGCCCACCTCACTCACCTGGCCCACGCATGGCCTTCCAAGTTCCTCAAACGATTGGACGAAGACACGTCCCCACTCACCCGCTCGTCGCTGCAGGATTACGAAAGTGACCCTGACGAACTCATGTGGGAATGAGTTGCCCTAGGGAGGGCGTGATGTTACAATCCGCTGGAATGGACCCTGCTTTTTTCCTCTCCCCTTTCTTTCTTTCGTTCTCATGTGACCGATGACCCCATGTGTCACCACTACGGTTTCACCAGCTCACTCAGTAGCAATGGGAGGACAAGATAACAATAAAGATGATCGTAAAGGCGATAATGACGATCGCTAGTCCGAACATATACCCGTCCGTATACCGGGAGTGACTTGAAGAAGAGTACGACCCCTACTTAGAGCAAAGGCGGTCGAGGGAGACCCAAGATCGCTTTCACTCTGAGTGGAAAGACGAGGGTTAACTGCAAAGACGCCTTGTCTTTGACAGCGAGCCCTGAGCGGGGGAACAACGATGTATATCGACAAAAGACTCGACTTGCGAGTCCTAGTGGCACATGGCACGTATAAATAGGTACAGGGGAGGCTATGCCCATGAAGCCGGGATAACGGTATATCAAACTATCACAGTCGGCGGCGGTCGGCGCATCAACCCATCACATCAGAAACAGAAGGCCAGATCAGAAAGGTACGTATCACGGGAGTATCATAACGCCGGTTCAGGAACTTACCCCGGTCCACGGCGTACAAGCTAGCCGTCTCGGGAGCCGGTGACATCACCCTCCTTCTAGACGGCAAAGCGACCTCGCTTTACGTTTTTCCCTTTAGGAGGGATTCAGGGGAAGTTCTCGTCGTCCTGAAGTACTGGAGGGACCAAGTACTGTTGGCGGGCGAGACGTTTTGATACGCGGGCCAACTCGAGACGGCCGCGGGTGAGGACGTACTTCTCTTGGAGAAGGGTGAGGTCAGCCTCAATCTGGTCCCGCTGTAGCTCCATTTCTTGCGCTTTGAGGTAGGTGTCACGGGCGCGGGTAAGATCGGCCACGATTCCGTAATCTTCGAGCTCGATGGCGGCTCTGCGGAGTGACTCGAAAGTCGCGGTGCGCCCCTCGATAATAGTTTGGACCCAGAGAGGGAGCGGCTCGGGGACCTCGTGAAGGCGAATGTCGGGAGACGCATAGATCTCCATAGAGTAGGGGGACTCGGTCGAGAGCTCCTTACCGGTGAGGCCGAAGGCCTTGGTGTAATCCCCGTCATGGAGCTTAATCCACTTGGCCGGGAGGTAGAGTCCGTCGTCCATGGGGATGTCGAAGTTGGGGATTTTGTTGTTGTTGCGGATATACCCTTCGGGGGGTTGGTCGGAGTCCGCGTCGCCCACGAGCTCCTCAAAACGGAGGAGTTTTTCACGGAGGTCCCAGACCTCGGTATTGTGGGCTGCCTCACGTTCTTCGATGGTTCGGAGGAGTCCGGCGGCGATTTGGCGCATAGTCTCCTCGGGGATGTGGGGGTTGGCGGCCAAGAGCGAGGCGGTGGAGCGCAGTGAGAGAGGGGCCCCGGTGACCTGAGGGACGGCATAGGAGCTGGCAGATTCGGGAGAGGATGGTTCGAGGGCCTGAGACATCCGGTGCTTTCGTTCGAAATGGTTGGCGAGGGTCTGAAGGTGGAACTGCAGCCACGGGTTTGGAGGGAGTTCAAGGCCGGGCAGTTGCCAAAAGACAGGGAGAGCGAAGAGGGGATCGACTTTGAAGGGGGCCAGCTTGGTGATGAGATGACCGCGACGCGAGTCCCCTTTTTATGCTGGTGTAGCGGGCTGTGCTTGTGATATTCTCGGATCAGTTCATCCGCGAATATAGCCGTTTTGGGCTCCCAGGTGTTGTCGCTGTGGGGATAACCCTTCCATTTGATCAAATATTGGAGCTGCCGGCTTCTGCCTTTGAACCGGTGATTGATAATGGCCTCCACCTCGTATTCTTCTTCGTCTCCGATCAGGTCGGGTGGCGGTCGGCGGTAGTTGGGTCCGTGAGTGGTCGTTTCGCGATAGGGCGATAAGAGGGAGGCATGGAACACGTCGTGAATGGTCCAGGATACCGGAAGCTCCAATTGATACGCCACAGGGGAGATCTTTCTGATGATCTTAAAGGGTCCTTGACGTTTTGGCGCTAGTTTGGAAGTCTGATACGGGAGTTTCAGATTGCTTGCTTCGAGCCATACCTGTTCTCCAACTTGAAACACGTCTTTTCGGATCTCCCCCGCGCGCGCTGATTGATTGATGGCCGCCGTGGCTTGCGCCCGTCGTTGAAGAAGGTCGTCGATTCGGGCCTCTGCTTCTTGATTGTTTGTTCCCAGGATTTGGTTTGGGTACAAGATGGGCCGGTATCCCAATAGGGCTTGATTGGGCGTCATCTTCAGTGTGGAGTTGACTCAGTCGTTGTGAACTGCCGAAGCGATGGTGAGCCATTTACTCCAGTCGTTCGGTTGCGCGCTTGTCACCAGGCGGAGGTATTGTTCGATCCACTGGTTCGTTCGTTCGGCGAGTCCATCGGTCTGGGGGTGGAAGGCCGTCGACAGATTCTGTTGGACTCCTAGTTTTGCCGTGAGGGCTCGACCAAAGTGCGAGGTGAACCGGGGGTCTCGGTCGGTAATGATTTTCTTTGGTAGTCCAAACCACCGGTAGACGTTGTCGAGGTACATTTGCGCGATCTCGGGACCTGTAACCGTGGTGGCGCAAGGGATGAAGGTCGCGGCTCGTGAACAGCCGTGGTCCACTATGGTGAGGATCGCATCGTATCCGTGGCTTTTGGGTAAGCCCGTGATGAGGTCCATGGCTATGCGCTCGAAGGACTTGGCGTCCGACGGAGTGTCGATCTTGTAGATGGGGACCTTGAAGCGATGAGTGTGGATTTTGTTTTGCTGGCACTCGCCGCATCCTTCGACGTAATCTGTTATCCACGCGGTCATACCGGGCCACCAGAAGTCTCTTTTTACTTGACGGAGGGTCTCATCCCTGCCTGGGTGTCCTGCCGTTGGCGCATCGTGAGTGTGGGTCATGATGCGTCGTTTGAGTTCGAGATCCGGAGGGACCACTAGTTTGCCTGATTGGGTCCACTTGGGGACGTGGTGCGAGTGTTCTTCTTGCGTGCAATGGAAGGCCTCTTTCCATTCTTCCATGAGAAGTGGGTGTTGCTTCTGTGACCACCGAATGTTGTCTTCGAGGTCGTGGTAGATGGAGTCTAGGTCAAAGACTCGGATTCGCGATGGTGGTTTGAGGTGTCGTGGTGCGGGTTCGACTGGAGGGGTTCGTGCTAGCCCTCGATGTTCGTCGGGGATTTCGTAGTGGGAGTCGACGAATAGTGCTTCTGGGAGGACGACTACCTGTTTGTTGTCTCCCTCGCCTTTGTCCTTTAGGGGCGGGCGTGATAGGAAGTCCGCTGCCATGTGGGACTTTCCTGGTGTTACCTGGATGTTGAACCAGTAGTCTTGGAGGAGGGCGTGCCATCGTGCTGTGCGTCTGTTTAGGTCTCTCGGTTCTTTCCAGAAGGCAAGGTTTGCGTGGTCGGTGACCACTGTGAAGGGGTGTCGAGTGAACCCTAAGTGTTGTCTCCAGTGTTTCAGCGCCTTGACCACGGCCAGTAACTCTCGTTCGTAGATGTCGTAGTTTCGTTCTGCGGGGAGGAAGGTAGCCGAGTAGTATGCAATGGGGTGGAGACGAAATTTGAGGGGGTGTTCTGGATTGGGGTCACCCTCCTGTAAGAGTATGGCTCCCACGCCATATCCTGAGGCGTCCGTGTGGAGGATGAACGGTTTTGTGTAATCGGGTTGGGCGAGGACGGGTCGTCTGCACATGAGGGTTTTCAAGAGTTCGAAGGCGTTCATTTGTGCGTTTTCCCAGTGCCACGGGGTGGACTTCTTTGTGAGATCTAGCAAGGGGCGTGCAATCCGCGAATAGTTCAGGATGAAATACCGGTAAAAGCCTGTGAATCCTAAGAAGGCCCTGACTTCCGTCACATTGGTCGGTCGTGGCCAGTCGGCAACTCCTTGGGTTTTTGTTGGGTCCATATGGATTGTGCCGTGTTGGAGGACTACTCCCAGGAAGTCGACTCGGCGTTGTTCAAACACGCACTTTTCGGGTTTTAAATATAGGTCGTGTTCTGCCAGCTTTGTAAGGACGCGATGGACGCATTGTTCATGGAAGTGGGTATCATCGTCGGTTGCGATTAGCATGTCATCCATATAGATGACTAGCCATCCTTCTCGCATTTCTTCTGCGAAGATGGCGTCCATCATCATTTGGAAGGTTGCTGGGGAGTTTGTGAGTCCGAAAAACATTACCGTGGGTTCGAATAGACCTTAGTTCGTGATGAAGGCCGCCTTCCATTCGTCCCCTTGCTTTATCCTCACGTTGTTGTATCCCCAACGAATGTCGAACTTCGTGAAGAGGGTGCGTGAACGTACTTTATTGATTAGTTGTGGGATAAGCGGGAGGGGGTAGCGATTTCTGATCGTCCATTGATTAATTCGTCGATAATCTTGGACAGGGCGAAGTTTTCCATCTTTCTTTTTGATGAAGAAGAAGGGGGCGGCGTAAGGACTTTTGGACGGGCGAATGTAGCCTTTCTTCACGTGTTCTTGCACGAATTTCTTTAGTTCTTCCTGCTCGAGTTGGGTGAGGGCATAGACCTTTCCAGGGATGGTGCTCAGGGCGTCCGGTTTGAGTTCGATGGCGTGGTCCCAGATTCTTGGTTCTGGGAAGCGCTGAGCAGCTTCTTCGCTAAAGACTTTGTGGTGTCGTTGATAGTGGGCTGGTATGCGGGTTTTTGGCGTGTCTTGCTGAGGGGGACCTAGCCATTCGACTCGTGCTACGAAGACTGGGCCTTGCTCTCGCTGAGTTGGCGTGGAGGTCCGAGGAAGGAATTTAGCTCGGGCTGCGTCAGGGCTCCTTATAATGATAGGGAGTTGAGAATGATCGAGCCAGCCTCGGAGCCAGTCGATCTTTGGTTGCACGGCAGCGAACCACGGATATCCCAAGATTAGTTTATGATCTCCTAGGTTCGTGAGAAAGAATCTCATGTTTGTGCGGTTCGTGCCCATCTGGACCTGCACGTCTGTGAAGAATTCGAGGGAGTGTCAAGGTTGGCGTACCCCTGATATAAACTTTGTTGCACAAGTCCGACTTGCCGTCGCAACGCCTTCAAGCACGTGAGTGTTGCTTGTTATAGCACAAGCACTAAGCTTCGATTCTGCTCAGATGTTAACCTGAACGCAACGTAAGAGGGTAGAGGCGAGAAGGTCCACTCTCTTGGGGTGCTTGCTAGACAGGAATATGCGAGTAGAAGTTGATTAAGTCGAGCTTAGAGCTCGCCCTACTCTGCCTACTAGGCTTATATACAGGTTCGGTTTGTAATCACCTTACAAACCGGTACAGTCGTCGTACTTGTACAGTAATCCAACTAGTAAGCGATCAGTCAGTAATAGTGCAGTAGCTAGTTGGATTCGTAACCGAACTCGTAAGCAATCAGTCAGAACTAACGGTTGGTTTACTTGGTTTTATGGACAATCAGTCAGCAGTCTCAGTCATCACTCAGTCAGCCTTAGTAATCGTACACTGTGGGATACTAGTACCGTATCGAGACCTTGAGACACAGAATCGCGGCCGCGCCGCTCATAGACGTTTCGAAACCAGAGGCAGTTGAATGCCTCGTACATAGTCAGTCCGCAAAAACATCAGCGAGTGAAAACGCAATAAGTCCTCAGTCCTTAACACCATCTCCCCCTTAAGGTCGGTGGTTCCACCCACCGTTTTCACCTACGCCTCCCAGTTATAGTCCTCGTACGCGTCGTAGTAGTCGTCCTCCTCCGGATCGAAGTCTGCAACCGTGAGGGAAGAGCGAGGGACGAGTCGGGGCGAGGCAATCGGACGCCTTGGGGTAGGCATGGGTATAGACACACCCATGGTCGAGATGGATGAGCCCGCAGTTGACGTGGACGCCGCTGGTGGGCGGCGCGGAGTGGAAGTCGCCACTAGGCGACGGATGGTCGGGGGTTGACGTGGTCGACTGCGATCTTCTCGGAGGTCCGGCATTCGCGGTGCGGGCGGAATGGGCGCCCTCCACGACTCGTAGAGGGGCGCCACGTCGTACTCCGCGAACTGTTCCCGCGCTCGGTAAATGGGGATGCTGTTCTCCCTCGCGATAAAGTTGATGTGGGGCCACGTGCGCAGATATCCATCGCGCAATTGGACCCCTGGTGTGAGTGCCCGCTGCAAGTTAGCATTTAGCGGCGGGTCTTGTTGCGCGCCTTGCGCGCCTCTCCCTCGCCCTCTCCTCCTCGCCCTCCGATTGCCTCCCCGAGCCTCTTCGGGACTAGATGCCCCGCGTGAAGGTCGGGCGTAAGGGGGCGGCGCGGACTCCCGACGGGGCGCTACTTCTTCACGCTCCTGCTGTACTAAAGTCGGGGGCCGGGCCGGCGGTTCTTCGGATCGGGAGAGCAGTGCTCGCAGCAGTTCATCGTTGAACTGCGCGCAGCGACTTCGGTGGGCGAGGTAATTTTGATGGTGCTGGTTGACGATGCACCCGGTCGTGACGCATGATGTGTGTGGGGCAGGGCAATCCTCGTCAAGATGGCCCTCCCAGCGGCAATAAGTGCACCGCCGGGTAATCCTCCCACCTGGGAGGACGACGCGCCCCCAATTCGACCTAGTCGAGGGCTCTTCTTCTTCGAGAGGCGCAGGTTGTTCAGGAGGTGGGACAACGCGGAGTGGGTTGGCTTCGGCCAAGACTGGCGTGGACGGCGACGGTTCTTCGGACATGATGGTCGTCCGAAAGGCTCGGATCCATGATGGACCCTCGGCGGCGGATAATTGAGGCTCTTCTCGAGCCGAGTGAGTAAGCCGCTCGTATATTCGAGCACGTACCCTCGCCCTAGCTAGTCGCTCGCCCGCTAATTTCTTTTCTCGTTCCGCCCTGTCCTCCTTTTCCCGGATTAACCGGTACTTCTCCGTGAGCTCTCGCTCGAGCTTCTCCCAAGCTCGCTTCTCCTCCCGGATCTCCTTCTTCTGCCTGTCGTATTTGTTATAGCGGTAGACTTCCGCATGTACGCCCATGTCTCCTAGGAGTTCCACGCCGCGCAGACTAGCGCGCTGGAAATAACTCCCGTCTAGGAGCTCGTCGAGCTGGGTCTCGTCGGGGTTGTGGGCGTAGAGGTTGTGATCGGCCGACGCGTACAACTTCTGCTTGTATTCGGCTGTTCCGACGCCGTCGCACCCATAGATGTATGGTTCTTGGTTTTCTATAGCGAAACGGACGTACTTGGCGTCCGCGAATGTACCGTCCCGCTGCCGAATGCTGATGTTGGAGTACCCCGTGTTCGGCGTCCACGGGTATCCGGGGAAGTCGTCCCCATATGCCCTCCTAATGGCCTCCACCGTAGAGTCAGAGGAGTCAGCGTCGATGACGATTACTTCAGAGGCGATGATTTCAGACGTAGCGATGTCCTCCACCCTCGTCTCTACGACCATCACCTCTGGCGTCCCTTCCTCCACCCTGCTCGAGGTCGCGCGGACCTCCTCCGAGCCGACTTCGCTGGGGTAGCGGAGCTCCGATACCTCCGGGATGCTACCCGGGGATGTCACTCGGCGGTGTTCAAGTTCTTCGGCTTCTTCTTCTGTCCCGACGGCAGTGTCTTCTTCGGAAATGTTCGGTAGTCTTTCACTACCAGAACCCTCCCTGACTCCTTCTTCGCTTTGACTTGGACTTCCGTGGCGCGGCGGGATTCTAAGAGGCGGTGGAGACGCCTGTGGTACCTGCAGAAGAGAGTTGTCTTGCAGGACTGGCGACGTTGTTCCCGACATTGTTGGCACTCGGAAGACTTGAAAGGCAGGGGTGGAAAAATCGAGGGAAGCGAGGACACTTGCGATGGAGGGATGCGAGGAAGAGGGCCCGGAGGTGTCAGAGCTGGCATTATCCGTCATGTCGCCCTCTCCTCTTATACGTATGACTTTTATCGCTTTGGGGTTCTCTTTATGGAATTGGCTGATTAAGTCCTTTGCAAATACTTGGTCAGCGTCCTCCCACGTATTGTCAGCATCCGAATATCCCTTCCACTTGAGCAGGTATTGGAGTTTCTTGCGCCGTCCTTTGCACCTCGCGTCCAGAACCTTCTCCACTTCCCATTCCTTTTCCCGCCTACTAAATCTGGAGCGGGCTGTGGGAAATTGGCCCCATGAGCGTCTGTTTCTTTGTAAGGCATCAGTAAGCTAGCGTGAAACACGTCGTGGATCTTCCACTGTAAGGGTAATTTCAAACGGTAAGTAATAGGGCTGAGAACTTCGATAATCGTAAAAGGACCGTATCGTAGTGGGCGCAGTTTCGTGGTTGGATGCGTGGTTTTCAAATTCTTGGCTTCCAGCCACACTTTGTCATTCTTTTGGTAAGGGCTAAACACCCTGAACTTTTCCTTCGCCCATAGTTCTTGTGCTCTTCTTATCGATTCTTGGGCCTGACATCGCACTTCTTGTACCTTCTCTTTGTGCCATTCAACGCGTGGAATGTGACTGAGTCTGTCTGGTTGGTGGGCTCTAGGGATATATCCCATCCATAGTTCGAAGGGTGACTTCTTCGTAGTAGCCGAGACTCTTGCGTTAAGGATGTACTGCACAATTGGGAGGTGGTTGGCCCAATCGTTCTGTTGGAAATTACAAAAGATCCTTAGTAATGTTTCAACATGCTGATTTGTCTTCTCTGATTGTCCATCGGTTTGAGGATGATACGCCGTACTGATATTCTGTTTGATTTGTAACTGGGCGCATACTTCTTTTGCAAACTTGGACGTGAATCGTGTATCTCTGTCGGAGATAATCTTCTTTGGGATGCCGGCGTAAGGAAACACCTTGCTCTTGTATTCTTGGGCTAATTGCTCTGCCGTCATTTCTTCCTTACATGGAATGAGGATGACGCCCTTGGTACAATCATGATCCGTGACTGTAAGGATCGAGTCATATCCTTCTGACTCAGGTAGCTTGACAATCAAGTCCATCGCCACCGTTTCAAATGGTTGGGCGTCGTCTTCTGGCCAATGGGAAGCAAGGGTGGCTTGTTACGATGAGTAATAATCTTGTTTGCCTGACAAACGGCGCATCCTTGCACATATTCTTGGACCGTTTTTCTCATGGATGGCCACCAGTAGTGGCGTTTGAGATCTAACCAGGTCTTGAGTTGTCCTGGGTGCCCCGCGGTCAACCCGTCGTGGAATACTTCCAATAGGCCTCGACCAATATTTTCGAAATTTGGCACCACTAGGGCTCTATCTTTCCAATAGAGCCCCCTTCGTTTCGTGATCTTGAGTATTTTTCCCATCTCTTGAGTCGCGTTCGGTATTTGGCAGCCACGTGTTGCTGTCGAATATTCTCTTCCATCGCGACCGGTCGTATCTGTTTGATGAACATGTGATCTGGGAATAGGACCTCCTTTGGTTCTTCACCTTCCGGGGGTTGTAGATCACTTCGTCTTGAAAGCGCATCCGCAGTGACGTTCTCCTTCCCCGGGATGTGATGAAAACTGAAGTCGAACCGAGTCAAAAACACTGAATATCGTTTGTGTTTGTCAGAGAGGGCCTGTCCTTCGCGGAACCTCGCCAAATTTGCGTGGTCCGTCCACACCTTGATTTTGTATGGGTGTCCTCTAATAAATGCCTCCATTGTCGAAACGCTCTGACGAGGGCAAGGCATTCTCGGTCGTATACATCGTATCTTCGTTCTGTTGGTGTCAACGCCATCGAGTGATAGCCAACTTCTATCCTCGTGTTGTCTTCTCCTCGTTGAATGAGGACCGCTCCAGTTGCGTATTTTGACGCGTCGATTTCCATCTCGAAGGGCTTTTCCGGGTCTGGTTGATTCATTTGTGGGTTGCTGACAATGGTCTCGATGATTCTTCTTCGTCCCTCGCGAGCCGCTGGCGTCCACAGAAAGGGTTGCCCTTTCTTCAGCGTTTCGAAAATTGGTCGAGCGGGTAAGAAAAGCCAGGAATGAACTGTCGATGGTACTGGAGCATTCCCATCGTGCGTTGGACGTCATGCTTGTCCTTCAGCTCCAGTGGCCATTTGGCTATTCCTTCGCGTTTTGCGGGATCAATGCTGAGCCTTCCATCTTCAATTCGTACCCCTAGGAATCGACTCGGGGTTGTCGCCAAATACACTTACTGGGTTTGAGCGTGTATTGTCTTGCTTGGCAGATTGTAAGGAAATGGCGGCAACAATCGTCGTGGCTGACGCTCCCTGTCGTTGATCCATCGCTTGCGACTAGAAAATCATCCATGTAACAACACCCAGTTGTTCCTTCGTAGTTGCCTCCCCACTTGTCGAGCCAGTCCTTGAAGTCGTGGTACATTAGCCTCATCCATTGTGCGGGCGCATTCTTTTGCCCGAATTGCAACACTTGCGGGACGAATGTGCCTTTGGATGTTTTAAAGGCTGCTTTGTACCGATCTTCAGGCTCGATTCGTATGTTGTTATATCCTCGTCTGATATCGAATTTTGAGAAGAGACCTTGCCTTCGAGTTTCTGCCATATTTCGTCAATTCGAGGCAGGGGCCGTTATCTCGTTCGGATTTCGTTGAGTCGTCGATAGTCGATGACGAGTCGCTTCTCATTGCTCTCTTTCTTCGCAATAAAGAAGACTGGTGAGGTATAGGAGAGGCCTTCGACGATGACCCCTTCTCGAGC
>WTXJ01000288.1:0-14219 GCA_022376545.1 Russula dissimulans
ACACTGAAAAGTTCATTCATCAGTTTAACGTATACCAATGGATGAATCGGAACCACGCCAGCATTTTAGACCTGCTGTCGCGGATCGCAGTGTTCGTTAACCTCATCCGGGGGCCAGACGTCGAAGACTGGGAAGACAAGCCCTACAGCGAACGGATGAACGCGTGCGCAATGGAATGGCTCCAACCAACGAGCAGCTATGGCACGAACTGTCACGAGAGTTCCAAGCCCAATTCAAGGACCCCGCCCTGCGAGAAAATGCGTTGATGAAATTGAACAAGTTGCAAATGACATCCGACTTGGCCGTAGACGACTACATCGCCAAGTTCAATGTGTTGTTGTCGGAGTTGTGATGGCACCGACAGTCGGAAGGAGCAGTCAGTGCTTCAAGGCGGGACTCAGAACCTGGCTGGTCAACAAGATCATGGATCGAGACTTGGCTCCAAACGACGACGATTTGGCAGGATGGCAAGCGGCTGCTCAAATTGAAGCCACTAAGAACATGAGGAAGCGTCAGCAAGGAGGTCGCTACACTAAAGGAAACCTCACCGTGCGTGAAAACCTCTTCAACGAGTTCATGCAGCAGAGAGGGCGCGGCAAGAAGGCAAACGGCAGATGGGAAAGGGACCCTGACACCATGGATGTGGATACTATCGAAACCAACGCCGTCAAGAAACCCAGATTTGGCAACCTCACCGCGGAAGAGCGGAGGAAACTTTCAGCCGAAGGACGTTGTTTTCTTTGCAAGAGACAAGGACACATGGCCCGCGCGTGTCCTAACCGACCAAAGACCGCTCAAGTATCCAAGACAAGTGCTGCACCCCGAAAGAATAAGAAGCCAAGAAGATTAGGGCCATGGCTCCCGAGAGTGGAGAAGAAGACAGTAGCTCTGAGGAAGAAGACACCTCCTCCAGTAGTAGCGACGAATCTGTCAAGAGTAAGAAGGACCAGAAAGACCTGGCCACGAAGATCAGCAGATTATCAGCTGAAGAACAAGGAGCTCTTATGGAGAAGATCATGATGCAAGACTTCAAGAAGTCCAAGAGTTCGAAGACCAGATTACGAATCATCCAGACCCAATCCAAGTTACGAACGATGATGGCCCCTGTCACGTTTTCATCGGCGAGAGTATGCCTCGAGGAACAAGCGCTGATTGACAGCGGAGCCATGGAGAATTTCATCGATGAAGGGACCTGGGAAAGATTCAAATTGGGCGAAAGACCTTAGACAAGCCGGCTAAGGTCTACAACGTCGATGGAACGGAAAACAAGAAAGGAGAGATGACGCACTATTGTCATCTACGAGTCAAGTACGGGGAACAAGACGTGGTACAACGGTTCTATCTCACGAACCTAGGCGGTGATCGAATCATTATCGGATATCCTTTCCTCGCAAAGTTTAATCCAAAGATTGACTGGAAGACGGGAACTTTCCAAGACGGCACGATCCATCTCGAAAGCTCCATGTACAAATACATCCCAGGAGTCATGAGGAGACTCAAAAGGATAGCCATCACCGCAGTAGGACGACCGGGAGACGGAGAAGCGATCTTCATGAGAAAGATATCACTCTCCAACAGATGGCGCACGAACACGAAGCCAAGAAAGAACAAACTGCATTCAAATCCCCCCGCAATTCCGAAAATATAAAAAGGTGTTTTCGGAAAAGGAGCTAAGCGGTTTCCCCCAGACAGAGGACAGTTTAATGTTTCCATTCGACTGAAGAAGGACGCCCCGGAACAACTGAACTGCAAGATCTACCCGCTAACGAAGCAAGAAGACGAAGCGTTACGCAAATATTTAGACGAAGAGCTCGAGAAGGGGTTCATCGTCGAAGGGGCCTCTCCCTATACCTCACCAGTCTTCTTTATTGCGAAGAAAGAGAGCAATGAGAAGCGACTCGTCATCGACTATCGACGACTCAATGAAATCACGGAACGAGATAACGGCCCCTTGCCTCGAATTGACGAAATATGGCAAAAACTCGAGGGCAAGGTTCTCTTCTCAAAATTCGATATCAGACGAGGATATAACAACATACGAATCGAGCCTGAAGATCGGTACAAAGCAGCCTTTAAAACATCCAAAGGCACATTCGTCCCGCAAGTGTTGCAATTCGGGCAAAAAAACGCGCCCGCACAATGGATGAGACTAATGTACCACGACTTCAAGGACTGGCTCGACAAGTGGGGAGGCAACTACGAAGGAACGACCGGGTGTTGTTACATGGATGATTTTCTAGTCGCAAGCGATGGATCGACGACAGGGAGCGTCAGCCACGACGATTGTTGCCGCCACTTCCTTACGATTTGCCAAGCAAGACAATATACGCTTAAGCCCAGTAAGTGTATTTGGCGACAACCCCGAGTTGATTTCCTAGGGGTACGAATTGAAGACGGAAGGCTCAGTATCGATCCCGCAAAACGCGAAGGAATAGCCAAGTGGCCACTGGAGCTGAAGGACAAGCATGACGTCCAACGCACGATGGGGATGCTCCAGTACCATCGACAGTTCATTCCTGGCTTTTCTTACCTCGCTCGACCAATTTTCGAAACGCTGAAGAAAGGGCAACCCTTTCTGTGGATGCCAGCGGCTCGCGAGGGACTAAGAAGAATCATCGAGACCATTGTCAGCAACCCACAAATGAATCAACCAGACCCGGAAAAGCCCTTCGAGATGGAAATCGACGCGTCAAAATACGCAACTGGAGCGGTCCTCATTCAACGAGGAGAAGACAACGCGAGGATAGAAGTTGGCTATCACTCGATGGCGTTGACACCAACAGAACGAAGATACGATGTATACGACCGAGAATGCCTAGCCCTCGTCAGAGCGTTTCGACAGTGGAGGCATTTATTAGAGGGACACCCATACAAAATCAAAGTATGGACGGACCACGCAAATTTGGCGAGGTTCGCGAAGGACAGGCCCTCTCTGACAAACACAAACGATATTCAGTGTTTTGACTCGGTTCGACTTCAGTTTTCATCACATCCCGGGGAAGGAGAACGTCACTGCGGATGCACTTTCAAGACGAAGTGATCTACAACCCCCGGAAGGTGAAGAACCGAAGGAGGTCCTATTCCCAGATCACATGTTCATCAAACAGATACGACCGGTCGCGATGGAAGAGAATATTCGACAGCAACACGCGGCTGCCAAATACCGAACGCGACTCAAGAGATGGGAAAAATACTTCAAGATCACGAAACGAAGGGGGCTCTATTGGAAAGATAGAGCCCTAGTGGTGCCAAATTTCGAAAATATTGGTCGAGGCCTATTGGAAGTATTCCACGATGGGTTGACCGCGGGGCACCCAGGACAACTCAAGACCTGGTTAGATCTCAAACGCCACTACTGGTGGCCATCCATGAGAAAGACGGTCCAAGAATATGTGCAAGGATGCGCCGTTTGTCAGGCAAACAAAATTATTACTCATCGTAACAAGCCACCCTTGCTTCCCATTGGCCCGGAAGACGACGCCCAACCATTTGAAACGGTGGCGATGGACTTGATTGTCAAGCTACCTGAGTCAGAAGGATATGACTCGATCCTTACAGTCACGGATCATGATTGTACCAAGGGCGTCATCCTCATTCCATGCAAGGAAGAAATGACGGCAGAACAATTAGCCCAAGAATACAAGAGCAAGGTGTTTCCTTACGCCGGCATCCCAAGAAAGATTATCTCTGACAGAGATACACGGTTCACGTCCAAGTTTGCAAAAGAAGTGTGCGCCCAGTTACAAATCAAACAGAATATCAGTACGGCGTACCACCCTCAAACCGATGGACAATCAGAGAAGACAAATCAGCATGTTGAAACGTTACTAAGGATCTTTTGTAATTTCCAACAGAACGATTGGGCCAACCACCTCCCAATTGTGCAGTACATCCTTAACGCAAGGGTCTCGACTACTACGAAGAAGTCACCCTTCGAACTATGGATGGGATATATTCCTAGAGCCCACCAACCAGACAGACTTAGTCACATCCCACGCGTTGAATGGCACAAAGAGAAGGTACAAGAAGTACGACGTCAGGCCCAAGAATCGATAAGAAGAGCACAAGAACTATGGGCGAAGGAAAGGTTCAGGGCATTTAGCCCTTACCAAAAGAATGACAAAGTGTGGCTGGAAGCCAAGAATTTGAAAACCACGCATCCAACCACGAAACTGCGCCCACTACGATACGGTCCTTTTACGATTATCGAAGTTCTCAGCCCTATTACTTACCGTTTGAAATTACCCTTACAGTGGAAGATCCACGACGTGTTTCACGCTAGCTTACTGATGCCTTACAAAGAAACAAACGCTCATGGGGCCAATTTCCCACAGCCCGCTCCAGATTTAGTAGGCGGGGAAGAGGAATGGGAAGTAGAGAAGGTTCTGGACGCAAGGCGCAAAGGACGGCGCAAGAAACTCCAATACCTGCTCAAGTGGAAGGGATATTCGGATGCTGACAATACGTGGGAGGACGCTGACCAAGTATTTGCAAAGGACTTAATCAGCCAATTCCATAAAGAGAACCCCAAAGCGATAAAAGTCATACGTATAAGAGGAGAGGGCGACATGACGGATAATGCCAGCTCTGACACCTCCGGGCCCTCTTCCTCGCATCCCTCCATTGCAAGTGTCCTCGCTTCCCTCGATTTTTCCACCCCCGCCTTTCAAGTCTTCCGAGTGCCAACAATGTCGGGAACAACGTCGCCAGTCCTGCAAGACAACTCTCTTCTGCAGGTACCACAGGCGTCTCCACCGCCTCTTAGAATCCCGCCGCGCCACGGAAGTCCAAGTCAGAGCGAAGAAGGAGTCGGGGAGGGTTCTGGTAGTGAAAGACTACCGAACATTTCCGAAGAAGACACCGCCGTCGGCACGGAAGAAGAAGCCGAAGGACTCGAACGCCGCCGAGTAACGTCCCCGGGTAGCATCCCGGAGGTATCGGAGCTCCGCTACCCCAGCGAGGTCGGCTCAGAGGAGGTCCGCGCGACCTCGAGCAGGGTGGAGGAAGGGACGCCGGAGGTGATGGTCGTAGAGACGAGGGTGGAGGACATTGCTACGTCTGAAGTCGTCGCCTCCGAAGTGATTGTTATCGACGCTGACTCCTCTGACTCCACGGTGGAGGCGATTAGGAGGGCATATGGGGACGATTTCCCTGGATACCCGTGGACGCCGAACACAGGGTACTCCAACATCAGCATTCAGCAGCGGGACGGAACGTTCGCGGACGCCAAGTACGTCCGTTTCGCTATAGAAAACCAAGAACCATACATCTACGGATGCGATGGCGTTGGGACGGCCGAGTACAAGCAGAAGTTGTACGCGTCGGCCGACCACAACCTCTACGCCCACAACCCCGACGAGACCCAACTTGATGAGCTCCTAGACGGGAGCTATTTCCAGCGCGCTAGTCTGCGTGGCGTGGAACTCCTAGGGGACATGGGCGTACATGCGGAAGTCTACCGCTATAACAAATACGACAGGCAGAAGAAGGAGATCCGGGAGGAGAAGCGAGCTTGGGAGAAACTCGAGCGAGAGCTCACGGAGAAGTACCGGTTAATCCGGGAAAAGGAAGACAGGGCGGAGCGCGAAAAGAAACTAGCAGGCGAGCGGCTGGCTAGGGCAAGAGTACGTGCCCGAATTTACGAGCGGCTCACTCACTCGGCTCGAGAAGAGCCTCAATTATCTGCCGCCGAGGGTCCATCATGGATCCGAGCCTTTCGGACGACCATCATGTCCGAAGGACCGTTGCCGCCCACGCCGGTCTTGGCTGAGGCCAACCCACTCCGCGTCGTCCCGCCTCCTGAACAACCCGCGCCTCCCGAAGAAGAGGAGCCCTCGACTAGGTCGAATTGGGGGCGCGTCGTCCTCCCAGGTGGGAGGATTGCCCGGCGGTGTACTTACTGCCGCTGGAGGGCCATCTTGACGAGGATTGCCCTGCCCCACACACATCATGCGTCACGACCGGGTGCATCGTCAACCAGCACCATCAAAACTACCTCGCCCACCGAAGTCGCTGCGCGCAGTTCAACGACGAACTGCTGCGAGCATTGCTCTCCCGATCCGAAGAACCGCCGGCCCGGCCTCCGACTTTGGCGCAGCAGGAGCGCGAAGAAGTAGCGCCCCGTCGGGAGTCTGCGCCGCCCCCTTATGCCCGACCTCCACGAGGGGCGTCTAGTCCTGAAGAAGCTCGGGGAGGCAATCGGAGAGCAAGGAGGAGAGGGCGAGGGAGAGGCGCGCAGGGCGCGCAGCAGGACCCGCCGCTAAACGCTAATTTGCAGCGGGCCCTCACACCAGGGGTCCAGTCGCGCGATGGATATCCGCGCACGTGGCCCCACATCAACTTTATCGCGAGGGAGAATAGCATCCCCATCTACCGAGCACGGGAACAGTTCGCGGAGTACGACGTGGCGCCTCTCTACGAGTCGTGGAGGACGCCCATTCCGCCCGCGCCGCGAATGCCGGACCCCCGAGAAGACCGCAGTCGACCACGTCAACCCCCGACCATCCGTCGCCTAGTGGCGACTTCTACTCCGCGCCGCCCACCAGCGGCGTCCACGTCAACTGCGGGCTCGTCCATCTCGACCATGGGTGCGTCTATACCCATGCCTACCCCAAGGCGTCCCATTGCCTCGCCCCGACTCGTCCCTCGCTCCTCCCTCACCGTTGCGGACTTCGATCCGAAGGAGGACGACTACTACGACGCGTACGAGGACTATAATTGGGAGGCGTAGGTGAAAACGGTGGGTGGAACCACCGACCTTAAGGGGGGGTGGTGTTAAGGACTGGGGACTTATTGCGTTTTCACTCGCTGACATTCTGCGGACTGACTACGTACGAGGCATTCAACTGCCTCTGGTTTCGAAACGCCTATGAGCGGCGCGGCCGCGACTCTGTGTCTCAAGGTCTCAAATACGGTACTAGTATCTCACAGTGTACGATTACTAAGGCTGGCTGAGTGATGACTGAGATTGCTGACTGATTGTCTATAAAACCAAGTAAACCAACCGTTAGTTCTGACTGATTGCTTACGAGTTCGGTTATGAATCCAACTAGTTACTGTACTATTACTGACTGATCGCTTACTAGCTGGATTACTGTACAAGTACGACGACTGTATCGGCTTGTAAGGCGATTACAAACCGAACCTGTATATAAGCCTAGTAGGCAGAGTAGGATGAGCTCTAAGCTCGACTTAATCAACTTCTACTCGCATATTCCTGTCTAGCAAGCACTTCAAGAGAGTGGACCTTCTCGCCTCTACCCTCTTACGTTGCGTTCAGGTTAACATCTGAGCAGAACCGAAGCTTAGTGCTTGTGCTATAACAAGCAACACTCATGTGCTTGAAGGCGTTGCAACGGCAAGTCGGACTTGTGCAACAAAGTTTATATCAGGGGTACGCCAACCTTGACAATCAAGGACTATTTGAACCAACGGTAATGTTCTTTGGGCTTACAAACTCACCGGCGACCTTCCAGATGATGATGGACGCCATCTTCGCGGAAGAACTGCGAGAAGGATGGCTAGTCATCTACATGGATGACATGCTAATCGTAACCGACGACAACCCCCGTTTTCATGAACTATGCGTCCACCGTGTCCTCACGAAGTTGGCAGAACACAACCTATACTTAAAACCCGAAAAATGTGTGTTTGAGCAACGTCGAGTCGACTTCTTGGGAGTAGTCCTCCAACACGGTACAATCCACATGGACCCAACGAAAACCCAAGGAGTCGCCGACTGGCCACGACCAACTAACGTAACCGAAGTTAGGGCATTCTTAGGCTTCACCGGCTTCTACAGGTACTTCATCCCCAACTATTCCAAAATCGCACGCCCCCTTCTAGACCTCACAAAGAAAACGGTCCCATGGCACTGGGGAAGTGCACAGATGAACGCCTTCGAACTCTTGAAAACCCTCATGTGCAGAAGACCCGTCCTCGCCCAACCAGACTACACAAAACCGTTCATTCTCCACACAGATGCATCGGGGTATGGCGTGGGAGCCATACTCTTACAGGAGGGCGATCCCAACCCAGAACGCCCCCTCAAATTTCGCCTCCACCCAATCGCATACTACTCGGCCACCTTCATCCCAGCAGAACGAAATTACGACATCTACGAAAGAGAACTACTGGCAGTAGTCAAAGCACTCAAACATTGGAGACACCATCTGGGGTTCACCCAGCACCCCTTCACGGTGGTCACTGACCATGCAAACCTCGCTTTCTGGAAGGAGCCAAGAGACCTAAACAGACGCATGGCCCGATGGCATGCCCTCCTCCAAGACTACTGGTTCAACATCCAAGTAACGCCTGGAAAATCCCACATGGCAGCGGACTTCCTATCACGACCGCCATCGAAAGACAAAGGAGAGAGAGACAACAAACAAGTGGTCGTCCTCCCAGAAGCACTGTTCGTGGACTCCCACTACGAAATTCCTGACGAACACCGAGGACTACCACGAACGTCCCCGACCGAACCGCTCCCCCAACCTCTCAAACCGCCGTCACGAATCCGAGTCTTCGACCTAGACTCGATTTACCAGGACCTCGAAGACAACATCCAATGGGCGCAGAAACAACACCCACTCCTCATGAACGAATGGAAAGAGGCCCACAACTGCATACAGGAGGAACAGTCCCATCGCGTCCCCAAATGGACCCAATTGGGCAAACTAGTCGTCCCGCCAGACCTGGAACTCAAAAGGCGCATCATGGCCCACACCCATGACGCGCCAACAGCGGGACACCCAGGGAGAGACGAAACCCTTCGTCAAGTAAAAAGAGACTTCTGGTGGCCAGGGATGACTGCGTGGATTACGGACTACGTCGAAGGATGCGGCGAATGCCAACAGAACAAGATTCGCACTCACCGCCCCAGAATCCCCATCTACAAGATTAACACTCCTCCAGATGCCAAACCCTTCGAACAAGTAGCGATGGACCTCATCACTGGCCTACCTAAGAGTCACGGACACGACATGATCCTCACCATAGTGGACCACGGCTGTTCACGAGCGGCGACCTTCGTCCCCTGCTCCACCACGGTCACCGGACCGGAGATCGCGCAGATATACCTCGACAACATCTATCGTTGGTTTGGACTGCCCAGGAAGATCATTACCGATCGGGACCCCCATTTCACCTCCCACTTCGGCCGAGCCCTCACGGCAAAACTAGGGGTCCAACAAAATCTGTCAACAGCCTTCCATCCCCAAACTGATGGGCTCGCCAAGCGCACGAACCAATGGATTGAACAATATCTCCGCCTGGTGACGGGCGCGCAACTGAATGACTGGAGCAGATGGCTCACCATTGCCTCAGCAGTACACAACAACCGAGTCAACTCGATGCTGAAGATGACGCCCAATCAAGCCTTATTGGGATACCGGCCCATCCTATATCCGAACCAAATTTTGGGAACCAACAGCCAAGAAGCGGAAGCTCGAATTGACGACCTCCTTCAATGAAGGGCGCAAGCCACGGCGGCCATCAATCAATCAGCGTGCGCGGGAGAAGTCCGAAAGGATGCGTTTCAAGTGGAAGAACACGTATGGCTCGAGGCGAACAACTTGAAACTCCCGTATCAAACCTCCAAATTAGCTCCGAAACGCCAAGGACCCTTCAAAATCATCAAAAGGATTTCCCCTGTGGCGTATCAATTGGAGCTCCTGGCATCTTGGGCCGTCCACGACGTATTCCATGCTTCGCTCTTATCGACCTATCGCGAAACTCCCACTCATGGCCCAAACTTCCACCGGCCGCCACCCGACCTGATCGGAGGCGAAGAAGAATACGAAGTGGAGGCCATCATCAATCACCGGTTCAAGGGCAGAAGCCGGCAACTTCAATATTTGATCAAGTGGAAAGGCTATCCCCACAGCGACAACACCTGGGAGCCCAAAACGGCTATATTCGCGGATGAGCTGATCCGAGAATACCACAAGCACAGCCCGCTCCATCCGCATAAAAAGGGGTCGCGCGTCGCATTCCTCTCCTCACCAAACTGGCCCCCTTCAAAGTCGATCCTCTCTTCGCCCTCCCCATCTTCTGGCATCTACCAGGTCTCGAGCTCCCTCTGAACCCGTGGCTACAATACCATCTCCAGACCCTCGCGGACCATTTCGAGCGCAAGCATAGGATGTCCCAGGCCCTCGAACCCTCCTCCCCCGCATCCGCCAGTTCTTATGCCGTCCCCCACGTCACTGGAGCCCCTCTCTCGCCGCGATCCACCGCCGCGCTCCTGGCCGCCAATCCCCATGTCACCGCTACGGTTCCAGCAGCTCACTTTGACAGTAAAAAGCGAAGGGTCCTGATGATAGAGACGATGATCGAGGTGACGATAAGGAACGCCAAGGCGAGCATAAACCCGTCCGTATACCGGGAGTGACTTGAAGAAGAGTACGACCCCTACTCAAAGAGAAGGTGACCAGGGAAGGACCAAGGTCGCGTTCACTTTGAGTGGAAAGACGAGGGTACCGAGCAAAGACGGCGAGTCTTTGACAGGGAGCCCTGAAGGGGGAACAACAATGTTATAGCGACGAAAGACTCGACTTGCAAGTCCTAGTGGTACATGGCACGTATAAATAGGTACAGGGGAGGCTATGCCCATAAAGCCGAGATAAGGGTACATCAAACTATCACAGTCGGCGGCGGTCAGCGCATCAACCCATCAATCAGAACAAGGCCACATCAGAAGAGTACGTATCATGGGGAGTATCATAATGCCGGTTCTAGAACTTACCCCGGTCCACGGCGTACAAGCTAGCCGTCTCGGGAGCCGGTGACATCACCCTCCTTCTAGACGGCAAAGCGACCTCGCTTTACGTTTTTCCCTTTTGGAGGGACGCGGGGGAAGTTGTCGTCGTCCCTAAGCACCGGAGGGACCAGGTACTGTTGGCGGGCGAGACGTTTTGATATGTGGGCCAGTTCGAGGCGACCGCGGGCGAGAGCGTACTTTTCTTGGAGGAGGGAGAGGTCAGCCTCAATTTGATCCCGCTGTAGCTCCATTTCTTGCGCCTTGAGGTAGATGTCGCGGGCGCGGGTGAGGTCGGCGACGATGCCAAAGTCTTCGAGCTCGATAGCAGCTCGGCGAAGCGACTCGAAGGTCGCGGTGCGTCCCTCGATAATGGTCTGGACCCAGAGGGGGAGCGGCTCGGGGACCTCGTGGAGGCGGATGTCGGGGACGCGTAAATCTCCATGGAGTAGGGACTCTCGGTGGAGAGCTCTTTGCCAGTGAGCCCGGAGGCCTTGGTGTAATCCCCTTCGTGTAACTTAATCCACTTGGCCGGGAGATAGAGCCCGTCGTCCATCGGGATGTCGAAGTTGGGGATTTTGTTGTCGTTGTGGATGTACCCCTCGGGGGGTTGGTCGGAGTCCTCGTCACCCACAAGTTCCTCAAGACGGAGGAGCTTCTCGCGGAGATCCCATACTTCGGTGCTGTGGGCGGCTTCGCGCTCCTCGATGGTGCGGAGGAGTCCGGCCGCAATCTGGCGCATGGTTTCTTCGGGGATGTGGGGGTTGGCAGCCAAGAGCGCGGCGGTGGACTGCGGTGAGAGAGGGGCTCCGGTGACGTGGGGACGGCATAAGAATTGGTGGATGCGGGAGAGGAGGGTTCGAGGGCCTGGGACATCCTATGCTTGCGCTCGAAATGATCTGCGAGGGTCTGGAGGTGGAACTGTAACCACGGATTTGGGGGAGCTCGAGACCTGGTAGTCGCCAGAAGATGGGGAGGGCGAAGAGAGGATCGACTTTGGAGGGAGCCAGTTTGGTGAGGTGATGGTCGCAGCACGAGTCCCCCTTTTATGCTGATGGAGCGGGCTGTGCTTGTGATATTCCTGGATCAACTCATCACGAATATCGCTGTTTTAGGCTCCCAGGTGTTGTCACTGTGGGGATAGCCCTTCCATTTGATCAAGTATTGGAGCTGCCGGGCTCTACCTTTGAACCGGTGATTCATAATGGCCTCCACTTCGTACTCTTCTTCGCCTCCAATCAAGTCGGGTGGCGGTCGGTGGAAGTTTGGGCCGTGAGCGGGAGTTTCGCGATAGGTCGATAAGAGTGAAGCATGGAACATGTCGTGGACGGCCCAGGATGCCGGGAGCTCTAATTGATACGCCACAGGGGAGATCTTTCTGATGATCTTGAAGGGTCCTTGGCGTTTCGGAGCTAACTTGGAGGTCTGGTACGGGAGTTTCAAGTTGTTCGCCTCGAGCCATACGTGTTCTCCGACTTGAAACATGTCCTTTCGGATCTCTCCCGCGCGCGCTGATTGATTGATGGCCGCCGTGGCTTGCGCTCTTCATTGGAGAAGGTCGTCGATTCGGGCTTCTGCTTCTTGGTTGTTAGTTCCGAGGATTTGGTTCGGATATAGGATGGGCCGGTATCCCAATAAGGCTTGGTTGGGCGTCATTTTCAGCGTCGAGTTGACTTGGTCGTTGTGTACTGCCGAGGCGATGGTGAGCCATCTGCTCCAGTCGTTCGGTTGCGCGCTCGTCACTAGGCAGAGATATTGTTCGATCCATTGGTTCGTGCGCTCGGCGAGGCCATCGGTTTGGGGGTGGAAGGCCGTTGACAAGTTTTGTTGGACCCCTAGTTTTGCCGTGAGAGCTCGACCGAAATGGGAGGTGAAACAGGGGTCTCGATCGGTGATGATTTTTTGGGTAGTCCGAACCAACGATAGACGTTGTCGAGGTACATTTGCGCAATCTCCGGGCCGGTGACCGTGGTGGAACAGGGGATAAAGGTCGCCGCCCGTGAGCAACCGTGGTCCACTATGGTGAGGATTGCGTCGTGTCCGTGACTCTTAGGCAGGCCCGTGATGAGGTCCATCGCTACTCGTTTGAAGGGTTTAGCGTCTGAGGGAGTGTCGATCTTGTAGATGGGGATTCTGGGGCGGTGAGTGCGAATTTTGTTCTGTTGGCATTCGCCGCATCCTTCGACATAGTCTGCGATCCAAGCGGTCATACCTGGCCACCAGAAATCCCTTTTTACTTGACGGAGGGTTTCGTCTCTCCCTGGATGTCCTGCTGTCGGCGCGTCGTGGGTGTGGGTCATGATGCGCCTTTTGAGTTCCAAGTCCGGTGGGACGACTAGTCTGCCTGATTGGGTCCATTTGGGGACGCGATGGGACCGTTCCTCTTGTACGCAGTTGTGGGCTTCTTTCCATTCGTTCATGAGGAGCGGGTGTTGTTTCTGTGCCCATCGGATATTGTCTTCGAGATCCTGGTGGATTGAGTCTAGGTCGAAGACTCGGATCCGTGACAGCGGCTTAAGGGGCTGGGACAACAGTTCGGTTGGGGACGTCCGCGGTAGTCCTCGGTGTTCATTGGGGATTTCGTAGCGGGAGTCTACGAACAGTGCTTCTGGGAGGACGATTACTTGCTTGTTGTCCATCTCGCCTTTGTCTTTCGATGGTGGCCGTGATAGGAAGTCCGCTGCCATGTGGGATTTCCCGGGCGTTACTTGAATGTTGAACCAGTAGTCTTGGAGGAGAGCGTGCCATCGGGCCGTGCGTCTGTTTAAGTCTCTTGGTTCCTTCCAGAAGGCGAGGTTTGCATGGTCAGTGACCACTGTGAAGGGGTGTTGGGTGAATCCCAGATGATGTCTCCAGTGTTTAAGTGCTTTGACCACTGCCAGTAGTTCTCTTTCGTAGATATCGTAGTTTCGCTCTGCTGGGATAAAGGTGGCCGAGTAGTATGCGATTGGGTGGAGGCGAAATTTGAGGGGGCGTTCTGGGTTGGGATCGCCCTCCTGTAAGAGTATGGCTCCCACGCCATACCCCGATGCGTCTGTGTGGAGGATGAACGGTTTTGTGTAGTCTGGTTGGGCGAGTACGGGTCTCCTGCACATGAGGGTTTTTAGGAGTTCGAAGGCGTTCATTTGTGTACTTCCCCAGTGCCATGGGACCGTTTTCTTTGTGAGGTCTAGGAGGGGGCGTGCGATTTTGGAGTAGTTTGGGATAAAGTATCTGTAAAAACCGGTGAAGCCCAAGAATGCTCTGACTTCGGTTACATTGTTTGGTCGTGGCCAATCGGTGACCCCTTGGGTTTTTGTTGGGTCCATGTGAATTGTGCCGTGTTGGAGGACTACTCCTAAGAAGTCGACTCGACGTTGCTCGAACACGCATTTTTCAGGTTTTAAGTACAGGTCGTGTTCTGCCAACTTCGTGAGGACGCGATGGACGCATAGTTCATGGAAACGGGGGTCGTCGTCGGTTG
>WTXJ01000289.1:0-14213 GCA_022376545.1 Russula dissimulans
TTGCATATCTCGTAAGATGGAAGGGATACGCCCCGGCGCACGATCAATGGATTGACAGATCCGACATGAACGCATCAGAACTATTGATGCATATGAAACACAACAGATGGAACGCCCGCCTCGAAGGAGTATAAGAACCCCGAGGAAAGGACAAACGGCAACCATCCGCTCCGCCACTCTCTCACTCCAACGAACTCCCACTCAGAAATCATTATCGATCCATGTCCCAAGAACAAGATGCCCCCAAACAGCCCACCAGCTTACCCTCGCCGCGCCCCGCCACGCCAAACGACCTCCTTCCCGCAACCACCATCGTCTTTCAGACCCAACACGGCGGACACTTGGCGCTCATCCCCGTCGGAGGGACAGTCGCTTCCGCCACGACTGAGGTTTCAGTTGCCACGACAAGTGGAGCGCCGCCGACCCCCTCGCCAGAACCGCTCCCTGTGCCCCCGCGACAAGGATCTTCAGTCCTTCTCTACGTCCTGGCGCTGACCATCTTAATAGTCCCTCTCTCTTGGCGTGCAGCTAGCCTAGAGACGAGCCGGAGAGACTGCAAAACTCTGGGAAGACAGCAGGAAATTGGGCGAGTACCACACCCAACATGGGGAGTTTCCAGCAGACTTCCGAGAGCCGGGTACAGCAAAGCAGCATTCGTCGCCGGAAAACTCGCAGCACTACCAACCCCGCCGACCACCATCTTAGACGTCATGTCGTCATACGAAGTGGCTAGGAGGTATGACAACCTCCTCGAACAGTACGTCCATCTAGCTCGCGCAGCATTAGACGAATTGCGCCCGCTCCCTTGCCTCAAGGGGATACCGTCCCGAACTCGCCCTCCCTGTGGAACGGGCAGAACACGTCTCGACCGACAATGAGGACGAAGGTCAGACACCAGCAGCCGCCCCCGAAACGAAAGGTAAGGGGCGAGACACCCAAGTAGGGAGCGAGGAGGCCGAAGGGGTGGACACGGAGTTGGGCGACTCCGAAAAAGAAAACGACCCAGACCACCCAGGCGCCGGCTGGATGCGGTACGAAGTAGCAAACCCGGAGCACTACGTCATGTGGATCCCGGCGCCAGGGAGTTAGGCGATGTCAGGGCAGGGTACATCCGGTACGTCTTCGATGGAGAAGACACCACCTTGGAAGGGACCTTTGGCAAAGGCACCCAACCTATAGACAGCCACTGCGAGCGCGACGCGCCGACACCCGCCCCAACCTCACCGATAACAAGGAGATCCGAGACGACCACCTCGCAGCCTTTAACCCGGAGTCCACAATGGCAGAAATCGTCGACCGCTACGTCCATCACATGGCGGACCCCGGGCTCATCGCGGAAGTCGTCCGCTATCGGGCACACAAAATCGTCAGGGTACGCTAGCGGCTCGTATAAAAGAGCTAACCGAACAACAGCAGCGCAACGACGACGCGCTGATAACGACCCGCTCCTCATCCATGCCAGAGCCGCCACACGCCTAATCGAACAAATGTTCGCGGAACCTCCACATCCGAAAAACCGTACAGGGCCTACCCCTTCTCCATCCGCGCGGCCCAAGGACCGCCGACCGCCCTCGATGCCGCCCAGCTCAGACACCTCCCGACAAACGCTACTCCCCGTACAGACACCCACGTCTTGAGAAACCCATCTTCTGTTATGAGTGCTTTCAGACAGCTCCCGACCACTCTCCCATCGAATGCCCCGATTACGGGCACTGTTACTTCTGCGCCAGCATGCAGCACGAATCACTCACTTGCATCGCCCCGCATGTCCGCTGCGAAGAGAAGCAATGCAATGTGCCAGTCTGGCACCAATATCACAGCCTTCAATGCGCCGCCCCAGCTGCTGCTCGCCTCACTCGCCTGGCCCGCGCATGGCCTTCCGAGTTTCTCAAACGATGGGACGAAGACGCGTCTCCGCACCCGCTCGTCGCTACAGGACTACGAGAGCGACTGTTACGCCCTGCGGTGCGTAAAGGCAGATGTTGGCGGTTCGGTGTTCGGGTGCTTAAGCATGCTCTACGTTCGGGGCTGGTCTCCCTACTCAGCGGTTCGGGCTTGGATAGCGTCCAAGACTTGGGTCGAGAGCCTGATGCACACTGGTGCTGCTCTATCTGACAATGCAAGTAAATGCGGTGTGTCCACGGTCTAATTCGACTACTAGCGGTGCTCCGTCTAGTATCCCACACAGCCGGGGTCGGTGTCACGGTCAGTCGTTCGTCGTACCTTCACAAGGTAGTAGGTCTTCAAGTAGTCTGAAGGATCGGTTCACGCTAAGTCGCAACGTGGACTTAGGTACAGAGAGGAGAGGGTTCAACTGGGTATTATCCCTGAAGACTACTGCTTGTTGATACAGGTTCAACTAAGTCAGGCTTAAGGCCTAACTGTCTATCGTAGGGTCTTTTATAGTACGAGGCGTGGTCCGTGCGCAGTAAGGGAACTACGAGACGAGTCTGGGGAACACTAGAGACGAGTCTAAGACATGAAACGAGATGTCAAGTACATCAATCGTAAGTTTTTAAGCGAAGGGATGATGAGTATGAAACGAGGTACTTCGAGTATCAATCGTATTGCGCAATCTATGAGTCAATCAGTATGAGTCACGAGTCTAGTCTGTCACAGGGTCAGGGAGTCATGTGGTGGTGAGAAAAAGTGGGGGTCCGTTCCGGCGGATCGTAACAGCGGCCCCGACGAACTCATGTGGGAATGAGTTGCCCTAGAGAGGGCGTGATGTTACGATCCGCTGGAACGGACCCACCTTTTTTTCACTATCACATGACTCTTTGACCCCGTGACAGACTTGACTCATGACTCTTACCAGTTGACTCATATATTGCGCAGTACGGTTGACACTCAAGTGCCTCGTTTCATAGCTATCATCCCTTCGCTTAAAACTTACGATTGATGTACTTAACACCTCGTTTCATATCTCAGACTCGTCTTTAGTGTCCCCAGACTCGTCTCGTAGTTCTCCCGTATCGCGCACGGACCATGCCTCGTTACTATAAAAGACCTCTACCATAGACAGTTAGGCCTTAAGCCTGACTTAGTTGAACCTGTATAACAAGCAGTAGTCTTCAGGGATAATACCCAGTTGAACCCTCTTCACGCTATACCTAAGTCCGCGTTGAGGTTGAGACTTAGAGTGAACCCGATCCCTCAGACTACTTGAAGACCGAATTACCTTTGCGAAGGTACAACGAACGACTGACCGCGACACTGACCCCGGCCGTGTGGGATACTAGACGGAGCACCCGCTAGTAGTTGAATTAGACCGTGGACGCACCGCATTTACTTGCATCGTCAGATAGAGCAGCACCAGTGTGCATCAGGCTCTCGAACCAAGTCTTGGACCGCTATCCAAGCCCGAACCGCTGTGTAGGGGACCAGCCCCGAACGTAGAGCGTGCTTAAGCACCGAACACCGAACCGCCAACATCTGGCCTTTACGCACCGCAGGGCGTAACAACTTTCATCCTTTTCCAGGTAGTTTCGTCAATGAAGTTCTCCATAGCTCTGCTGTCCAGCAGAGCTGTTTCTTCGGCCTTCGCATGAGCAGTTTGAAAGGAAAATGGTACATTCATAGAAGTGAGTCGTTTAATGTACATTTCTTGTTCTTCCTGCCCATGCTAGTATTCCTAAGCCAGGCCGTCAGCTTGGAATTTTTCAAAAACCCTCGCTAATCAGTTTGTCGAATAGTTCTTCCTTCTCCTCGATGGTCAAGGCATTGATGTGCGCCATTAACCCTCCTTTCCCTTTGATTGATCCGACCTTTGTGGATGCTTGAGACATTACTTCATCCTTGTCGTCGTCTACGTTGGACTCCTCTTCTTCTGCCTCCATAACTTTAGCTGTGGGTTTTCTTTCCGGGTGTTGTCTTTTTGTCCGGGCAATTCCTAGACATATGCCCTTGCTTCTTGCATCGGAAGCATCGCCCCTCATTCATGAGTTTTTTTCGCTCTTCAGGCGTGAGTTGTTGGAACCTCCTGAGGGCCGGTTTGGGTCTAGTATCGATGACGTCTACATCCATGGCGTCTGGATCCCTAGGAGCCTTCTTCGGGACGGGGTGGTCCTCTGAAGAACTGTTGGAACATGTTCTCCCGAACCGTAAGTCCTCCTCTTCCGAAGCCTCAGCTTCTTGCTTAATTCTTTTGGCTTTGACAACCTCCTTCCTAGCGGCCTCTTGCCACCCTTCAAGGTCGTCGTCGGCCGGACAATTGTCCTTCCTTAGAATTGCTGTGGTGAGCCAGGACTTCAACCCCATTCTGAATGCCCGAACTGTTCCTTGGTGGTTTCTGTCCCACCCTAGTTCGGTAATGAGCGCGTTGAAGGTGGAAATATATTCGTGCAGAGGCATGTCTTTCTTCATGCTCAGCGCTGACAACTTGAACTGTGCGTCTTCGAGTAGGCTGTCGTCCTTCCAGGTGTTGATAAAGTCATTTTTGAACCTTATCCAGTGTTGTTCATTATCCGCATTCATTCCGTCCGTTACTCTGTTATTGGTGGCGCGGATTTGGGCTTTGGTCCATTCTCGGACTCTTTCTCCCCTGATATAAGTGATGGCCAAGGCTACTCGGCTCAGGGGTCGAGCCATTACTCTTTTGTGTGAGTTGATCCAGGCCCAAACTGTGAAGTCATACATGAATGACTCTGCATTCTTTCTGTTGCCATCGAAGATGTCTGGTGGGTGTCCATCCAGTCCTCCTCCTCCTTGGGCTGCTTGTTGCATCGCGGCGGCCATCGGTTGGAGGCCTGGGGGGCCACCCCCTCCTCCTCCTGGGGGGCCTCCTCCTCCGCCTCCTGGGGGATTCCCCCCTCCTCCATCGCCTCTTCCCCATGCGCTGGGTCTGGCACTGGGATAGGGGAAAGGTGGTTTGGATCGAAGGCCCTTCTTGTAGGCTCTGAAAGGTGACGTCGGCGGTTCTTTCTTCGGTGGAAGTCATCGCGGCCATCATAAGCTGATCGATGGCTTCGTTCAACCTCTGTTGTGGGCTGATTTCGACTTTCTTCAGTTGCCTAGTGATGGTTTCTACTTCTGGCAAAACTGTGTTTCGACGTGAAGACTGTATTCGCTTCGATCTACTCTGTGTCTTTGTAATATTGGAGTTTTCTCTCTTGAAGACTCTGATTGTTCGTCAGTCTTCGGGTCTTCGTCTGAAGAAGTGTCTTGTTTCCTGTCTTCTTCCGTTCGGTAGGGTTCAGCTGATGTCCCCAATCCGTGTTTATTCGGGCTCTCGATGAGATCCTTCTTGGTCGTCCAAAATGTTCTTTCCTCCGGACTCCAGTACGTGTAGTACCACTGGTTGTTGATATATTCCACTGGCACCCAAGTCCCCCCTATTCCCAGGATGGTGTAGGATGATTGGGCGAAGTCCTGTCTTATCGACCAAAGGGCAATTCCTCTAAGTGCTAGAGGTAAGTTGTCCGACCTTCGATTCTGGAAGTCTGCTGCTTCTTCGGGGTCCTCTGGAAGCTTACGATTATTGATTCTCGTAGCTCCTCCTTCTGTTTCCCCTGGAGTTTTTTCTTTCAGAGCCTTCGTCTTGACTGGCTATTTAAAGCTCGACTTATGTCAAGAATCGCTGACGCTCGACTTTGATAGAGTTCGCAGTAGCGTCTCACCTGTTCTGGAGTGCTGATTGATATAGCTCAATCACTAAGCTTCGAGGGTCCTTGGAGATTATCCAAGGGAGCGAGAGTTGGTTTAGAAGAGAGGGGTCACTCCAATAGGTGAGATGATAGTCAGCAAGACCGATGTTTGATTAAGTCGAGCTTGGCTCGACTCTACAACCGCTGAAGGGTTTAAATACAAGTCTCCTACTCTGAGGATTTGTAAGTAGCGAATACGATCAATAAGCAGTCTTCTCAAGCCCGTCAGCCTCTCCTAAGTATCAATAAGCCATCAGTAAGCTATGATATCATAGAGTACGTTTTGGACTTTTGGACAATAACATGGGAACAATCAGTCATCCAATCAGTAAGCATCCAGTCAATGGATCAGTAAGCATAACAACAGTAGGCCAGAATGAATCCCACAGAACGTCGAGGTAAGTCACTTCCTTGTCAGAACAATAGAGAGCCTAGGCATGCCATCGGCATCCAGACTTCTTGCAGAAGGCCCAGTGCATACAGGCATGTTTGGGAATGGGGATTGGGGTCGACGGAGGAAAGGGATGAATCTTGATGTCAGGAGATGAGACTTGTTCTGTAGATCGAGGTAAGTTCATAACAGTAGGCTTCGAGACCGGGCGATGCAACTTGTCCTGTAGATCGAGGTAAGTCCATAACAATCAAGGGTGTTTGGGGCGGGAACATTGTGAGTGATCACCTGCTGTAGCAGCTGGGGCTGAAGTCCTTCTTTGAACTTGATGATGGCCCTAGGTCATCTTTCCTATATCCAGTTTCTTCCCTGAGCCATTCAAATTCAGCTATGTAGGAGTCAATGTCGCTCCCAACCATCCTAAGGTTGTAGAGTTTCTTGAATGCTGTAAGTTTTGTGTCTGTATGTAAAGGCTGTCCTGAAGTCCTTTTCAAAGTCCTCCCAGATTCTTTTGTCATTAAAGGAGCACCTCTGGTGCTTGACCTGGCTTTTAAGCCATTCTCTCTTCAGTTTGACCCATGTGTCTACTTTGGGTCCGGTGATGTAGGAGAGGCAGAGTGCTACTTTGAGGTATGGTGTCTGGAAGACTTTCTTGTCTGCATTGATTAACTTGTATCCTAAACTTGTCCAGGAATATGTCTGACTTGTCTCTGTCACCATTAAAGGTGGGTGGGAGAGGTTCCAATGAGTGTTCCATTTGCTCCCTTGGGTTCGTTGTCTAGTGGTGCTGTCATAGCTGCAGCAATGTCTGTGGGTTGGCTAGCCATTTCATAGCCCAACTCTTCATCTGTTGATTCTGGTTTCTGTAGTTCAGGTTTATAGGACTTGATTTGTCCTGTCTCATGTTCTGGGTCAGGTTCTCTCCACCAGCCAGTTCTTCCTGCTCCAACGGTAAGTTGGTATTTCTTTTTGGTGTACCACTTGTCATCTTCAGGTTTGTCATTTTGTTCTAGGACAAACCAACAGTCTCCTGCTTGGATGTTTCCTTCTTTGTCTGGGTGAGTGAAGCTGTAAAACTCAACAGCTCTTTCTCCTGATTGTGCTTTGGCATAGTAGCCTTTAGCTGGTGTGTCTTTCCAATATGCCTTCCTTTTACATAATTGGATAGTCGTCCTGTGTTCTTCTGGGTGCAATGATGGGTTGCTCGATATCCTCTGGTAGGTATAGGGCTAGTGCTACCAGCTTGTTGTAGGTAAAGCCTGATTTATGTTATGCTCCTGTGGGGCACAAGGGCCAGATGTTGGCAAGTTGGTTTGGTGTTTGCTTAAGCAAGCACTAGTCCATTCGATGGGGGCTGGTCTCCCATACTCAGCAAGCACTCTTGTAAGAGGCTGGTCCGGTGCAAGTAAATGCAGTGTGTGTAGAAGTCTAAGTTGACCACTGAAACAGTGTCTCTCCACAGAGTGGTTTCTACCATGAGTTCTAAGTTGTTCTGGTAAGTTCTATGACAAAAGCTAAGTTGCTTCCCTGCTGATAAGAGGGTTCCTTGGTTCCTTGAGACATTCTTGAAGAAGTCAAACAGAGGTCTTCCCTCTTGGAAGCTACTGAGCACAAGAATGCAAGATTCAAGTTAAATCAGGCTTAAGGCCCAATAGTCTACTTACAAGGGTTTATATAGAAAGGGCCATCAAGGCTTGGTAGGGGATGAGTCATCAGTCCTTGTAAGTAGTGAGTCAGAGAACAATAAGCAAGGTGAGAGATGAGTCAGACAATAGGGAAGGAGATTAGTGAGCACAATTGTCACCACAACTACAACGGACTCGACAGTCCGGTGGTGAATATGAGGAGATGAAGGTTATGATGAGAAAGGCAAGCATATACCCATACGTCTTCTGGGAGTGGAGCAATAAGTCGAACCAAGGGCGATGAAGTATGCCTGACTTTGACTTGTAGCGAGAATGACCTGGTATTGAGACAGAAGACTCAAGTTAGAGTCTTAGTAACTAGGTACAACGCTATAAATACTACTGTGGGGAGGCTATTCCCATAAAGCCTTATACAAACGATAGCAACGATCAATCAGAGGTACGGCATAATCAGACAGCTAGCGATAGATCAGGGCATCAAGCCCTGGTAAGGTACAATCTCACTTGTACAGATCAAACATGGTAGGGGACAGAACATACAATGGGACATAGCCGGTTCATGAACTTACCGCAGTCCAACGGACACCAACTCATCCGTTCTTGCATGCCGGTGACAACAATAAAGGTGATAAGTAATGTGAGAATGATCAGTAAGCTTATGGGAATGAACAGTAAGCATAATGAGTCATGTGAGAATATCATCAGTAAGCAGACCAGAAGATCACTAATCACAGTCAAAGTTTGTAAAAGGAGATGAGTCAGAGTAGAAATGAGTCAGGTAGGTATAGTAAGCACAGTCCGAGTCGACAAGACAGAGAAAAGATAGTCCATGGGGCAGATCGTAGCACCCATCCTCGGACGCATGTGCAACTGCTCCTAGCACCACATCTCTCACCACATCTGCACTCTCCACACTCCCCGCTCCCCACTCCCGGATCCCCCCCCTTCCCACAAGTGTGATCTGGGTTGGATGGCTTATACCCTCCCCCCCCCCCCCTGGGCATGGACTTCACGCATTTTTATTGGATTACTTAATGTGCTTACTGTTGTTGTGTGTGTGTAGAATTATAAAATAAAATAAATTCCTATTCAGCTGAGTGTGAAACTGACAGCTGTCATGGGAAGGCACAGGGGAAATCCAGGCTGTGGGGCACCTGCCATTTTCGGTGCGGGGTGCGTATGTAATCCTTTGCTGAAAACACCCAACTTACAGTCGACCCCTTATAACCCATACCTTGTGAGCTCCAGGGATAGGAACATGCCATGACGAACATGGCTGGAACCGCATCCAGCGACGACACCGTGATTCGTCGACTCGAGCTCATATCGTGCAAGACACAGCAACCAGTCCAATTCTCGTTCGACGACACTTCTTTTATAATAAGGAACTCAACAAGTGCGTGTCTTCTCACTCTTCTATTACATCATCCCGTTTATGGTCATTCACACCTCAGATGCACCAAAGGTCCATATTCCCTTGACTCGTCTACTCTACGTTGGCATATCCGGCTCGGTTATTGATGTACACGTGCTCGTCGAGTTTTACTCCAGACTCCGTGTTGTAAAGTTCTCGGGATCCTTTCAAGGGATAATGCAGACGCAAGCACCACTGCTAAGGACTGGGTGCAAGACGCAATGAGCGTCGCTTATCCAGGTGCGTGGTGGTTACGCCTACCTCCTCTCACAAGCAAACATCTTTGGAAAGGCGTCAAGATACGACGGCGTCTGCTGGTCGTCATAAATCCGCGTGGAGGTCCCGTGAGCAACCTACTTATCGCGCCTGCTGTCCCACGTTATTCTTATCCTGCCTACTATCGTAGGGTAAAGCGACTTCCGTTATCATAAGGAGGTGGAACCAATTCTGAGTGCCGCACGCTGCACTTACAAGACCGTCTGTAAGTCCTACCGAACTGTAGACTCATTTGTGGCTCAATCTGCTCAATAGACACAGAATACCAGGGTCACGCCACAAAGATCGCGTCGGAGATTGTGCTGGATGATTATGACGCTCTTGTCTCTGTCTCTGGAGACGGAACGCTGCACGAGCTCATCAACGGTTTCGCCCAGCATAAGGAACCCAGGAAGGCATTCAAAATACCCATTGCGCCCATCCCGGCGGGATCGGGAAATGCGGCATCACTCAACCTCTTGGGTGTTAAGGTTCGAGCTCTGAGTTCCTGCTTGACGAGACCGAGACTTACAATCTATTCTTCAGAACGGCCTGGATGTCGCTACCGCTACACTGAACGCGATCAAAGGACGACCAATGGCAGTCGACATACTTTCCATTCTCCAGTCTGGGAAGCGCTCTTTCTCTTTCTTGTCCCAATCCGTTGGACTCATAGCGGATCTGGACCTGGGTACGGAGCACCTGCGCTGGATGGGAAGCAACCGGTTTATTTATGGCTATCTGCGAGGGAGTAAGTACTTGTCGTTCTGCGTCTCCACCGCTACCAAACGAGACGACCTTGCCCAGTTCTTACTCGCAAGGCATACCCATTTGCAATCTCCATCAAAACTGGCATGTCGCAAAAGGGGGCCATGGTCGAGGCCTTACAAAAGTACACCAGCTCAGCACCGCATTACGACGTCCCGCAGGTGAGGAAGAAGATTCGACTGCGCTTCCCCCACTTAAATACGTTGATGATCACGATGGATGGACCTCTTTCGAGGGACCCATTCTGTTCATGTATGCCGGAAAAGCCCCGCTCATGAGCCGGTAAATGCACATTCCTCCATCTGCCATCAGTCAAGCCCGATGACACGACACCTTTTAGCGAACTGATGCAGTTCCCTGTTGCCATGCCGAATGATGGTATGGTGGATCTTGTAATTCAGGGGAGGGTGAGCTCGTATCTTCCTACTTCTAATGCATGTCGAAACCAACCCCCTCCTCCGCTTCCTCGCCCGTTTTATCCTAGATGTCCCGTGTAGAAATGTTGAAGGGTCTTGATGGCGCAGAAAAAGGGGCTTCGTATTGGCAGGATAACGTCAGTGTTTTTGTCCTGGATCTCCGCCCAATTCCTGATCGCCCATTTGTAGGCACAATACTTCAAAGCTAGCGCATACCGTCTCAAGCCTCTGCTAGAACATGGTAACATGTCGATCGACGGGGAGCGTTTTCCGTTCCAGGAATACTATGCCGAGGTGCATCGTGGCCTGGGGACCATGCTCAGTATGAACGGTCACTACCCTGTAAATTTCACTTTTAAACCCCCTAGGGACACGTGAGGGATGGGATGGTGAGCGTCCCCGTTGCTTCCCGATGATGAACCGCTCGTGTGAGGCATGCCGGGAACGCCTGCAATGCCCACCCAAGCGCTGCCCCCACCATACCCATACCCAACTTGAAAACGCTGCCTTCTCCCAATTCCCGCCTTGAGCCAGAGGTCTTGAATCATGAACATGCTCTGCACCATCCTACCGTAGTGACTCCTCCATTTTTCCTCTGCTTAACTTCCCCGCGGCTGATCACCGTCTCACGTTAATTCCTGACTTTGTGCCCACCCGCAATGATACCATTCGCCACGCGTAATTCCGAGTCCCTCAGGCTCAAGTTATCTCCTTTTCTTCGTACGCGTAGTATCATTGCTTGCCATAACAATATCCTATATCCACACTACGTGGGCATCGTACGGGCTGTCCCTTACTCCTTAACCCTTTGCGCTTTCTTTTTTCCAGAAGAAAGGATAGCTTTCCGCCACCAATTATGTTTCTCTCGTTGACCGTTATTGACAACCGCCCACTCTGGTAGCTACTACGTGAAGATAAAAATCTCGCTTAGAATACCCCTGTGATGCCTTTTGTAGCTTACATTTACCCACAGAAGGGCTGCTCATGCGAGAATGCCACGAAGGCATTGAATGTATTCGGAGACTCTTCGCGCCTACCCAGGTGTCTCTGCTTTTATTTGCGAAAGCCGCGCATTTCAATTCTTTCTATAACGTCTCTATTCCAAACCTTCTACAATTGAGAACTATCGTTAAATCTCGCTCACCGTCGCTTTCATCTTGCATCTTCTCCCCTCCCACGCACTGTAAATCCACTGAAAGTTCAACTTCCCTCGTCACTCCTGCTCACTCCTGCTGTACTCCATCTTGAATGCTATTACTTTGTTGAACCACTGATTCAGAATCTCGTGAATATCAAGTCGGCAGCATGGTAGATTTTGCCATCCACAAATGATACGATTGTTTGTTCACGGGTCTCTTTCTGACGACTGACATGTACAAATACCTTGTCTACAACTTGAAGTCCTCGGGTGGGAACGCACGCATCTGGACCCACCGTGAGATGCTCCTCGAAGGGCCCCAATTTCAAAGCATGTACGCTGCTGTAAGGTACCTCTCGGAGATACGCTCGGACTCGTAAATACCATACCATTTCCTCCTTAGTCTGTACATCGCCTTGCTGTGTCGCTAAACACGCGACGTCACTCGTTGTTTTCCTTCCCGCGCTGTGCCCACACTGTCTTCGCTTACTGGTACTTTGTTATATAAAGACCCTCTCTGGCTTGTGGAGAAGGGCATTGGTCGATCATATCCCAGTCACCCTTTTGTTTCGTTTCTAGTTCTCGCGTGAGTCCGTATCATCCGTTCCGTCCCGTCAGCGTCCATCAGCGTCCGTCTTGCCTTTTCGCCGTCTTGCCCCCTTCCCCGTCTTGCCCTATCACACACCACACACACACACACCTCTCTCTCTCTCCTCTTCTCTATCCTGGTCTACTTGGTGATACTCGCCTAAACAGCCTTCAATCTATACACTGCCATCGAGGGATATTTGGTCGACATCACCTGGGTCTCGTCCATGTCCTGGAGGAACGATACGAATGTGGAACAGACATACACTTACACGTTCACGACCGAATTGGAGATAACTCAAGGCTGAGGTCAATAATGGATTTTCTCTCGGGGCCACGTACAAAGGGCTGTCTCTGTCGTTCACAACCAGACAAAGAGGTTCCAGTCGACGGAAACGACAGAGTCGAGGATCATCACGATTGCGTTGACGGTGCCACCTCGCTCTCACCTTATATTTTACCAGAGAGGTACACGTTGAGAGACTCAATGACCTTCATCGCCAAACATTTGGTTCTTGGCGACGAATGGAATGTTGGTACTTGGGCAGGGGATGATTTGACTCGGAAGGATTTGACGTGCAAATTATGAGCGAAGATTATGCAACGTTAGTAGAGCATTGGACGGATCTACGACAGGGACGATCTCAGTCGCCACTGTCGCTCCCATTACACGCGCCAGCGAAACTAGGCCTAGGAAGTATATCTCGCTCATGGGCGATACGTTGCTTGCACAGATGGGTATTTAATCAGCCAGATACATTGATGACTCGGAACGGTGCGTCTGTCCTTAGAGTCGCAACACAACTTAAACATTCGTCTTATAGATTGGCTCGCTGAACTACGCGAAGATTCACTGTCCAATAACACTATAGTTTTATGGTCGTGGTCATTCTTTTTATCTATTGTTTCTATTGTGGTGGGATTGTTTGTAAATCTGTCGCACGAATTGTAAGGGCTCTGCAAGTCATATGATGACGAATTCTCACCATTTCTCGATACCCGCGGGAACGCGGGGGCTGCGTCGTAATAAAGACTGGTTGAGGGCCTCGGGCAGCATGATATTGTCCACTAGTACTGTTCAAACCATTGCTTAGGTGTCACCTGTCATGCAAACGCCCGACGGAAATTTCCGGGAGGGATAGCCGACGCCGAGATTTGCTGGTCGTGTCACTCGATGCTGCCTCTACCACCAGTGCTGCACAACACCTCCACTCTCCCTCGCGCGCCAGACAATCACCCTTCCTTTCTTCCTTGCGTGCCGCCATGCCTCCTTCAGTCGCCGCAGCAGTGAAGGCACCGCCTAGGGCAGCTGGCAGCGCTCCAGCGCAGCCCTCTCTTGCCCAGCGATTCCAACTCACAGAGGCTGACCATCATCGGTTAACGTACCAGCGCAATATCGGAGTGTCTGCACATATAGACTCGGGCAAGACGACCCTCACGGAACGCATTTATATTTTATACCGGCCGATACGCGATATCCATGAGGTGCGTGTTTCCTCTCTCCTTCCTTTATGCCTTTTGGCTCTGAGGCTGAAACGTGCGTGCGTGTTGTATGTACGGGGATAGGTGAGAGGAAAGGATAATGTGGGCGGCCGAAGATGGATAGTATGGAGCTTGAGCGCGGAAGGGCATCACCATCCAAAGCGCGGGCGACGTTTTTGCGATTGGAACGCAACGTCACCAACTACGGGAGAACAGGAAAAGTATGCGATCAATATCATCGACACACTGGTGGTTTTTTCCACGCTTTTTCGCCGCATTCATCGAGTTTGCTCACCATAGTCTAATTTTCCAAGGTCACGTCGATTTTACGATAGAGGTCGAGCGCGCGTTACGCGTCCTTGATGGTGCGGTTTTGGTGTTATGTGCAGTGTCTGGCGTCCAGGTGAGTTTCCTTGTGAGAATCTACACTTGCACGTAGTGACGAGGCCGTCCCAAAGAGTCAAACGATC
>WTXJ01000029.1:0-383966 GCA_022376545.1 Russula dissimulans
CACCTTCTCTCCGGGCTTTTTGTCACGATGCTCGCGAATCAAAGGCGGAAAATGTGAAGGGTGACATGACAGGAAGAGAGATAAGAGGGCCTCCGAGGTGACTCTTGTCCTGTCTTCTCGGTGGCGGCTGCGATCCAATGAATGGTCGCGCCCGCAACCGGGGCTTGGATGGAACACGAACGCTGAGATTGGCGCCTCGCATCCTAAACGTTATCGGGGGCGCTTGCATCAAGACATTAATTTCACGGGCGTCGCCTTGCCTAGGTCAGTTAATATCTACCTCATTTCCGTCTTTTCTGATTTTTGTTTTCTCCTGTGAATTTTTCGAGGTGACAGATAAATTGATGACGACAGACCCCCCCTCGAGCTTCCTCACTTGAAGATAATAACCGCCGACGGTGGTGGCAGGGTATGACGTTTAGGTCGCTGACGTGACCGACACTGCACGCCACCCACTTCCAAATGCGGCGTCCTATCCTGATCAGCTAGTCTCGAAAGGCGAACGTCTTCTCTGTGACGTGGCAGGGGAGGCATGACGTCCGTGGGAAGGGGGACATGACCCGCCACAGACTACTTTGACCTGGTCATGACAGAACGGATATCCGCGCGGTTCTCGGGCACTATGCATGATTACCTCCAGTGGGTGCTGGATTACCCCCGTCGGACCCGCACAAACGTTTATAGCTTTGTAATAGCATGACGCGCCTAGAGTGGAAGCTTTGCGCCAGTCAACTCTGGTTGCCATATACCGCATATACTGTAACGTGGCGGCCCCAGGGAGATCAAGCTTATATGCGAGCCCTCCTTAACTGGCGTTATTGTGGCCGCATTCGCGTACGCCAAAAAGATGGAACTTGGAGCGAGGCGTTGACAGAAGAGCGTGCGGGTGGTCTATCTAGAGATCTCCTACTTGGCTTGATAAGCAACTGGTTTCCATATTATGCAATAGGCCTAAGATCCATAAACAAGTCATAGAGAAATAATGATAGAAGAGAGGGCATCCAGTCTATGCCAATACGGAATCGCTCTGGAGCTCCTCGAACTTCGGCCGGGCAAGACGGATGTTTATCCTCAACGCAGCTGTCTCTACATAGATATTAGTATTACGCCTCCGTGATGCGCCGCGATGAGGCACGAGGCACACACAGATATACACGTACCGATTGTGGGGTCGTGCACGATAAGGAGGATGTACGTGTTCCTCGTCATCCCGTCGAGCACAGCGGTGAACTCGGGCAACTCCATCTCGAGCGCGTGGAACTCCTCGCGCATGCGCGCGCACGAGTGCTTGAGCGCCTTGATGAGCTCGCTCGTGCGCTCGTAGCGCGTCGGGCTGAGGTCGCCCGCCTCCTCCTTCTCGGCGGCGTCGGGCGCGTCGGGAGGGGAGGAGGTAGCGATGACGAGGAAGGTCGTGCGCTCGAAGAGGATCGCCTCGGTCGCGCTGCAGGCTTGCGCGAAGGTCGTCAGGTGTTTGGATAGCACGGCCGCGTTGGGGATGAGGGTGTGCACGATGCGTGACCACGCCTGCGCTCGTCACGTCAGTCCCGTCGACACGAGACACGCGGAGAGAGGAGAGGGAGGGAAGGGGGACCGGGGCGCACCTTGTACAACGTCTCGTCGTGAATGCTTGTTCCGAACACCGTGATGGGAACGGCCCCGCTCTCCGCCTGCAACTCGCGGGTGCGGCGCTCGAGCAGCGCGGCTCTGTCCCCTGCGACGAGGTCCATCTTGTGCACGAGGAGGAAAACGGCGGCTTCGGGCGAGTAGCGCTGCAGCGCGTCGAGGCAGTCGCGGTAGTACGCCGCGTCCTTGGCGGCGTCGTGCGCGCTCACCTCAAAGACGTATATCAGCACGCCGACGTGCTGGAAGATCATCGGGCGCTGGGTAGACAGGTACGAGTCCATGAACGAGTCCTGTCCGCCACAGTCCCACAGGTTGAGGATGAGGTCGCCCAGGAAGCGCACGTGGTTCTGCTCGACGTCGATCGTCGCGCCCAGCCGCGATGTGAGCGACGCGGGGTTGTTCGAGCTGTGACAACGCAATGCTTTTTTAAATTCTCGCTCACCGACCGTGATGTACGTCCGTCTCCGTCTAAGCGAAGGAGGCGGAGAGGCACGACGCACAAGATGAGGGATCGCATGGATGTTTTCCCGCTCCCCGATGCACCCATGAGAAGGACCTATAAAGCGCGGCTTGAGCGAGATGGATCTGCAGAGAGGGGGAGGGAAAGCGCACTTTCTTCTTCATTTTCGACGACAATGGAATCGAGTTTGTCGTCCGAGCGGCGTTGTTGCCCCCTTCGGCACCCCACCTCATCGCTGCGCGCTCACGCTGTCACCGACCGGCCCGTCACTTGCGGCCTTGGCTTCAAGCTTTGGCTGCTGCTGCTGCTGCTGCTGCTCGGGAGTTTATACTCTCTTTCGCGCAACACGCAACACGGTGACAGGAAAAGACAGGGACTGCGCATCGTTTTCCCGACCCTCCACCCCGTATATATCCGCGTGATGGCCCATAGATAGCCTTTCCTTTCAAGGCGGTACACCTCGGGGAACTTTCTGAAGCGCCGGTCGCATCACTTTTGCACTCTAGACCCACAGCACCGGGTGTTGGGCCAGACAGAAGCGACGTAGCGCGCGGAGGGATTAGTCTTGGGTTGTCTCATTGCCACGTCGTGGTTGATGTACTGGTGTACTGGTGCATCCACTGTCTCCATCATCGATCAGGAAAACAGAAAGAGGTTACCTCCAGCCAACTAACATCATCCCCATTATCCTGGTAGGACGTCCCGAACCTGAACCCCTGAGCGCTCGCCCTCTCCTTTCATCGAACGGTCCCCAAGGAAAGATCGGTGGTGCTTTCCTCTACAGCGCCATCATTCAGCCCTTTGTCGAGACTTCACAGCTTCACAAGTAGGTCAAGCACCGCACCCGAGCGGGTCATCCGATCAGCCGACTCCATCGCAGAGTCACATTGTCCCTTCCCCAACTCCAATTGTAAGATTTCAGACTATAATTACCCTTCCAACTCAGGTACGTGGGAGCTGCATCTTTAAGTTATCAAAATCGATATTTTACAGCGCTGCGTGCCACATATGGGATCGCCGTTGGGGTTGTCCTCCCATCACCCCTTACTGGGACTAGTGGCTATGATTCAAGGTATGGAACACATGTACGTGGCGCTAGGTCTCCATTGGAGAGTCAATTCTAGCGAGGTGGAGATTACGGCTGATGTTCCCAGAAATGTATCATCGTGGGTGAAGCAGTCTCCTTTGCTTGCAATTCTGAGTTCCGTCTCCTTTGTCACCCCAGCCTGTCCTTGTCGGGAAGTGCCTGGTGGCCCAATTTGTGTCAGTCGAGCGGCACCTCTAAAACCTCCGGGTGCATGAAGCGATGGAGGGGCCTCTCACCGAGTATGAGCACCCGAACAGCGAGGTCGGGGAGGTCGGGGAACAGGGTGGCGTGCCTGTGCTACTTGCTTGATTTGAGCGGTGCCGCGGCGCACAGCATGCCCCGGCCCCACTCTCCTAGTCCGGCTCACCTCACCTTGTTGCAGGGGTCGGGCCCGACCCTTGCGGTGCGTTTCTCTTCTTGGGATGAGTAGAGTCTGCTCGTACCAAGAAAAGTAGCGCGCGAATGGTCCTGGGCGGGAGCGGCGGGGCAAGCACAGACGGTGCTCAAGCGCATCTGCTGCCGGCATCAGCAGGCTGCCGCTAGCTGGGCTATTCAGGTAGGTAGGGCCCAACCCCGCCACTACTGTGAACCATGGGTAGCAAGGGGCATCGATAATCTGCCCCTGTGGGTCTTCTCTATGGCCGAGATCAAAGCGGACTATGACGTGGTGCCTCTCCCATGGAACAGCGTGTGGGTCCACTTATGCCCTCTACTGCCACTGCTCTCACCCTGGTTAGAGACCTGCTCCATTTCCTTGGCACCGAGGGGTGGGGACGCTGGCCGGTCAACCTTACAAGGCAGATGATCTGCGGGCTGTGCATGACGAAGATACAGGAGGGGCTCTGGTGTAGGAGAGCGAGTTCGCGAGGGACGAAAGTTGACGTCATCGGAGGGCCCGGGGTTGAAGGGAAGTCGGAACCAAAGCCGAGGAAAGGTATATATTTTGACAGAGTCGCAATACATGGCGAGCTCGAGAGAGCCGCGCACTAAAAAATTGTGAACCAGGAACCGAGAGTTCTGAGGTTACCCTCGTACGGGTGAGATGGAATACAGGTACAGACAAGATGCTACAGTATTCAAATCATATATTCCAACGCCTGTCACCACCTTCCCAAGAGAAACCAAGAGAAGCGATGCTTGACTGGAAGTGGAACGCCATCCATTCTCTCCTCAACAAGCTTACGCTTGTCTCTAAGAATATCGTTCGGTGGTAAGACACGGAACGAGAAGGACGCATCAGACGAGAACGACAGGAACGAGCCAGAAGACAAGGTACGTGTGAGATGAACAAGGAACTTACCTTTGGGTGGGTGAAACTCGTGCGATGATATGGACATGTTCCTCCGCACTTTGGAGGACAACATCCACACTATATCGAACAGACTTTTCGATACCGGTAAGTGCTCTCCAATGTCATCCAGTGAACAATTGTTCGCTGTCTCTCCAAGGTCTAAGGTGGTCGTCGTCGTCGGGGAGTTCCATCTCAACGAGTTTGAGGGCGAGCTTACACTGGGAAAGGAAACACTCACCTTCCAGAGGGTTAGCTGACTGTTTGAGAGACGTCCTCCATCCACCATCGTCTCCTTGAGTATCTCATTGTTAGATGGTCTATGGCCCTTTTTCATACACGCTCAGAAAGGCTTGTGGTGAGAAAACTCGCGTATCCCAGAAACTCACGTCTTTTGCTGGAATCGCAAGTTTCCTTCGTCAGCACTGGGTCAGATCCGGGTGAAAGTTTTGCTGCCTGAGGACTCTTTCCTTTCGTTCCTTGGAGTTGTCATCATGTAGGTAAGAAGTGCAGCGTGGGAACGTAGCTCAGCCTTACTGGTACCAAAAGTAGGCAAACACTTTCATAACTCACACTAGAGGACGGCCGTGCTGCGCACGGGCCGATCTAGGCAAGTAAGCGAGATCAGTTCGGTGCCAGTGTGCGCGAAAGATATCATGTGTGAAAGCGATGTGCATATGAAGTCATCGGGGTTCATGACGTTATATGTGACGGAGGGACGGAGGGACGTTATTACAGGCGGAAAAACGAATACAAAGTATGACGTGTGTATGATGCAATGGACGTTTGAAGGACGTTGTGGGAGGGGAAGAAAGAACTTATATTGACAAAGTGAGGAAAAATACAGAAGGAAAGGAAAGGAATTTGTTCAAGCTCCTCGAGCTCGTTTTGATTGCCGTCTGGATGTGTTGGTGTTGGAAGTAGGAGTGGTCGTATCTGACGGAGTTAGGGAGGGGGAGGGATTTGTGACGGAAGGGAAGGTGTATCGGAACCGAGAGGATTGAGAAGACGACGACTCGGAGGACGCTGTGAAATTGTGAGTGTTTGCTTTTCTTTTTGGTTGAGAGGCGAGATAGTCACCATGAGTGATTGCGGGCGTTTATGAAAACGATAAGAATGGAATTGAAGTTGAGTCATCCGAGTGCGCGGATGAGATGCGTTCGATGTACGGCCGTCGAAACGTGGGTGAAGTTCGAGAGAAGGCATCCAGCCGGGGGTTCCGTAAGGGAACAAAAGCACACAATGAAGAGGAGCGTAGCACGCGTGCTAACGTGTTGAAGGGATCCATCAGTTCGGCGTAGGACGATGTCGCGTGGTCCCGATGGGATGAAGTCGCCATATATAACAGCTGCGATTTCATTAACAGTGGGAGGGTTATAACGTCGCCGGTCCTTGGAAGGGTCAGCAAGTAATCGCATAGATACTTGTCGTCCCGGGTTTTGCTGAACGTCGTGGAAAGCTTGGAGAAGCAGGCCGGAGTACGGATTTGTACGGTTCAAGGTATCCCGCAACGCCTGCAAAGTTTGCACAGAAAGATCGTTGTTGTTTTGTACACGTTGGTGCAATGCACCTTCAGGGTCGAAAAAGTACAGTTGTGCATACGGAGGCGGCGGTTGATTTCGAGAGGCCGTTAGAGGGCCGAACCTGTGTTGAACGTCGTACCTCGGTTTGTAAATCCACGGACCACCGCCTGCGGAATTCACGTTTTCTTCATCCGCACGATACGACGTGAACGCAAGTGCGGCATTATACCGTCGAATGTGACGACAGAAGTCGCGCGATTGCGCAGAGTCATCAACGAATAAGTTTTTAAGGACGGCAGGAGGTTCGAGGAGAGGATCTAATCGTACTCGGCCATGGTGACAACATTGTGCGAATCTATGTAGGCTGGGGTTCGCTTTTGTCTGTTCTGCTAGCTAATGCTGAGCATGACAATATGTACTTAGAATGTTCATTTGACCGAACGATAACGATTCGAGAGGATCGGCGTATGCTGTGCGAGCGACGGGCACTGTTACGACTTCAAAAGTCAATTAGAGAAGTTGAGGATGGGAGAGGGACGAACCGTGTGTACGTGAAGGAAATGGAATCTGACTGTTCCGTTCTCTCTGGCAACGCTGTCGCTGCGCAATGTCGCCTCGACACAGAGGCGGGAGAAGGTTGTTGAGGCCGACGCGGAATGCAGATCGATCGGATTAGAAAGTCAAAGCATACGCAGCGACGCTACGTGGGCTGATTAAAAATGGGAAAAAGCCACCACAGGAGCCGACGATGTCGAATCGATCGCGAACGTCGTTGTTCTGTAGACGAAGAAGAAATGCAGAGTGCGAGGGAGTTGCATCACACCGGCAGAGTCTGAAAACACAGGCAAGAAACGTCCACGGACACGCAGAGCATTGAAAGAGAAATTTGCGAATAGGGGGAGAGTTGAGAATGCGACGCTGCGAAAGAAAAGCACGAACAGGAGCGCAACCGCTCCTCCGGACCTCCCTGGCTTCACATACAGACAATCCGAAGGTTCGATAAAGAACCAAATCAAAATCGGTAAGATCATCCAATCACGTCTCCGATGCCATCTATATAGTAAGTAGATAGTCCAGCCTCAGTACTCAGTGCCCACACAGTACGTCAGTTGCAGGAGATGAAGACTAGTACTGGATCACAACATAATGTTTCAAGCACGTGGGGTGCTACTATAACCGTGTGGTCACAACCTAGTACGAGGTACACACTTTGGCGAGCATGTCGGGTATGAATAAATATATGCCAGAAGCAGCACGTCGTACTAGACATGGGAGAAGATGAGCACACGCATCGACTTGCTCGTCGTCCTTAATGACGTAAAGCCGCTGTCCAACAAGGGGGTTGCAAGCCTCATGTGGTTGATACAGGGAACTCCTCTCATCCACATGCTTGACCGTATTTGTTGCAGCCGCGAGCATGCTGGGCCTGACGGCGCAGAGTTCGACGTCTCCTCGGGCGGTCCAGACGCGGCCGTGGAGCGAGAGCGCGAATGGGAATGCGGAGTGGGAATGCGGATTCGGACGCGGACGCGAGGGACGAGAGGACGCAGAGCACCACCACGAAGAGCGCCCCCCTGCTTTTGCAGTCACGGTCGATCGATCGTATCGCCGCGGTCATTGTCATCCACACCTTCGTGGTGTCGGCTCATGAATCGGCCGCAGTCATCATCCCTGCCTCTGTCTTTTCTCACGTCGTTGTGATAGCCCCGTCGCGCATCAGGCGCTCGGTTTCAGTCTCGGTCCCTGCCGTCGCCGTTGTCGCGTGATTCCCGGTCTGTGCCGCGTCGGTGGCGCACTGCGGTACCTGTCCCCGTCGATGCAGTCCGAGTTGAGCGTATTCGGCTTGTGCATGAATCGAAGTGGGTCGTGGCGTGCTGGTGCGGCTACCGTCAAGCGCACCGTCCAGAGCGGGAGCGGGAGGTGCAAAGAGGGGGTGCGGCGCATATTGGCACAAGACATCCAACGTCGTCGGCTGCGGCGTTGCATCGAATAGGATCACACCATCCAGAAGACGTCAGACAGACCAAAGACTTGAACATCAAGACACCTACAGTCGAGATCTAGGTTCAATTCATATGACCCATATGTGAAGTTCTTCAAGTGGAGGGAGAGTGGACTCTGGAATCGAAAAGCGTGATACAAATAAGAAACAGATGACGAAATTTTAAGGACTGACCTTCCTCTGTTAATTTGCCCGGTCATACCCATCCCAAATCCGTACGTGGCTCATCGTTGTTACAATCAACAGCGCGTTTTCGTAGGACCGCGGATACGAGCGGGCTCTTGTCGGTTCAGTTGAAGGCTGGCTGAGAACGAGGGTGTTCCCCACACGTATCGAACATGAGGAATCGAGGATGCTTGGCCACTCGCGGCGCGTCCGTCGATGATGAATGCGTGCCTCGGGTTGGTTGCCATTGATGCCCTGAGCACTCCCTGAGGGCATTTGAACCATAATATGCTTGGCAGTTGCTCATCGTCTCGTGCTCAACTACCACCAAAATACCACTGGCATGGCGTTTGCCGGACCCGGGCCGTGACCTCCGAGACTGGCCCTTGGTGACTGTTCCAGGTCCTGCTCGTTCGCACCATTCAGATCGGGGGGTTGTCTGTGCCGGGTCGGGACTATCGTTGCACCGACCGTTGAAGTCTGCACTGTATCCCATGACTGAGTATTCGGCCTCCACTCATTATTGCGGTCCCGGCGCCAAAAGCGAGCGCCAGCAGTCGCCCTCGCTTGTCCCGCTGGTGCCTCTTCCCCAAATGTATTGGACTAGCGCTTGTATAAACTTTATAGAAAGCGTAGTCCGTTACATTGAAAGCGGCCACTCCTGTCTGCACGCCCTCCGTTCGCTCGATGTGGTCCCCTTTCCACCTAATCCTTTCCGTCACCACTGCGTTGTTCGGCAACGTGCAGCAATCCTTCAACATTAGCCATGGCGATGTGACTATGCTTGCTGACGATCCTCTGTCTCCACTTGGTGGATTCACGCCATTCCTTCAATTTGCGCGGGCCGCGTATTGCGACCCGGACAAGATTGTCGGATGGAAATGTGGCGGTTAGTCATTGCTTCTACGCTCTCGTGTCCCTTTTCCTTGCCCCGCTCATCGATAAGGACAAAGGTGCCTGTGGTGCCCTTCCTGGGTTTAGGCCGACCTTGATTGGGGGGATCGAATATGGTGCTCAGCTCTGTAAGCATCTCACCGATGTTATCAGACCCACATCTCATGTCAAATAATTCTAGTTTATGTTGGATACTGGGCCAACGAGTCCGCGGTGGTGGTAACTCACCGAGGCACAAATCCGTCCGAGTTGTGCGTCCCACCTATCATATCACGGGATGACCGTCCTAATCACTTAGCACTTCATAGTTTGACTTCTCTGACCGCCCCGGAAATCCACCGCATACCTCTTGACCCAACCATCTTTCCTGGCATCCCCTCTGGTGTTGACGTCCATTCAAGGTTTGCGGTTGAGCACAAGAAGACGGCACTGCCGATCCTCGCAGAAGTCAAACGATTGGTGGCCAAGCATTCTCCAAAGCACGTATACCTGGTACGTGTAAACGATCGCACCCTCCTCGATTAACCAACATCTGTAGGTCGGCCACTCGCTTGGCGCAGCTCTTGCAGAACTCGATACGCTGTTCATGAAACTCAATTTGCCTGCAGGCATGGACATCCGCGGTTTCGCGTTTGGGACTCCGCGCGTCGGAAACAACACCTGGGCGACATTCTTTGATTCTCAGGTGTCATTTGACTACCTGAGGCTGAACAATAAACGCGACCCGGTCCCAATCGTCCCTAGCCGCTTACTCGGCTTTATGCACCCCAGCGGAGAAATTTATATCTCGCAAAACGGAAGCGTTCTCGTTTGTCCCGGCAAGTAGCACCACTCACGTACCACCTTTCGCATTCGGGTAGTGCTGATGTCTCTTTTTCATTATCCTCCCCAGGTCCTGACAACCCTAATTGCAGCAATAAATTTGTCCCGAATGTTGCGGATGGCGACATAGATGACCACAGCGGCCCTTATAATGGTATCTTTATTGGTACGCAGTACTGCACCCCATAAAGCCAACGCGGCACATCCTTGCCAGAGTTCTCCGAGTAAGAGCGGACAAACTCTGGGGAGGTAAACTTACATCTACCCTTCGGATCTAAGCTCGATACTCGTATTAGTTACTGTATAACCAACAAATAGCATTACAAGGGCAGCGGAGACTGTCGGGGTGATAACGACGAACCGCACGTCATGCATCGAGATATTCTTGCTTGTGAGCAACAGTCAAAAACATGAGACGATAACGAGAATACCCCATGAGGTAATTGGAATAAAGAGTAGAGGCTCGGACTGTCGAGTCTAAAACACAAATGAGGTCATACAAACGAGAGCCTGACTCGCGAATGTGCCCGGCGAGATGTAAATCTAGAGGCTGAACGCTAGATCCACAAACTATAGTCCTTGTACGAGTTTCATCGCGGATCATATCCTAGCAGGTGTAACGGCGTGTACCGCGTGAGCGAGTTGGAGAAGGAGGATGAGAGAGGAAAGGATGATGTAAGCGAGTGAGGGAGATTCACTAAGATAATATATTAATGTCGAAGGTGAATGAAGATGAAGGGGGTTTTCGATATTTTAAGAGGTCGAGTTAGAAAGAAATCAAAGGGGGAGAGTGTGTCTGAGAGACAGCAAGAAAGGGTTTCCGAGTTAAGAGCCTGAGGTGGCAGCGAGGCGTTCTCGCTTTGTCAATTACAATCAGACTGGACCTCACTAGGCCTCACTACTCGTAGAGAGGGCATTCGAAGCCTTTAAGTACACGAATGCGCGCTAAGTAGGTAAAAATAACACGAGCGAAACTTAAGAAGGTGAGTACAGGGGATGAGGGGGGAGGCATGACGATCGAAGCTAAGGTGAGGCAAAAATTTAACACAAACAATAAAAGCGGAGTCGGAGGGCCAAGAAATGATGGGAGGAGGTCTTCTGAGGCTGTACGTAGGCACGGAGTGAGTCCGGAAACACGAGCGATACTAAAGACGAGGATGAGGCAGTAGCATAATATTCGAATAAAACCTATCAAAGTATGTAGAAAAAGTAGAAAAATGAAATATATACTAGCGGATCTGACAAGATAGCAAGTGGGTGATCATAAGACTCGAAAGTGTGAGGAGATGGGGAGCGGTTTCGAGAAGGCAGTGCGTCGGGGAGTGGCAGGTCTCGGAATAGGAAGTTGGGCGCTCCGACGAGTTGGCCCGTTTCGAGCCCAACGCACACGCTCACCTCACGCAGGTCCCTAATCTCGAAGAATCAATTGGACACTCAACAACACACTCATAAGGCCCGATAGACCAGGTCCCTAGTCGGTGGAGGGTAGTGTGTAGAGAACGTATACTCGGAGCGTAGATTCACGAAGGATGGGCCTGGGATGAATTACTACAGTACGAGGCCAAGAAGAGGCCGACGAGGAAAGCACGTTCCCCGATATAACACCCCTTTGCAGCGGATTGCGTTGAGCCGACATGACGCAGCGACCACTCGATTCCGGGGATCGTCGCTGCCCGTGGGCGTGGCGGTAGGAGCGACTGTCGTCGGTGCGGTGCGGACTTCAAGTTGTCACAGTGACCCAAACGCCGATGCGCGTCGGGGGCTGGCTCTTCGCCGTCGCGGCGGCGGCGCTCCGAGTCTGCGCCCGCTCGACACTCCCGTCTACGTTCCTAGTGTCCGCATCCCCATCCGTTCGCGATCTCGCTCCGGATCCGCAAGGCCGCTGAGGATAAGGCAATGCCCACCTTTTCCCCGCCGCGCTGGCTCGCGGGCGGGACGAGCACCCCGCTCAATCACAAAGGGCTGCAGTGCCCCGGGCTCGTAAGCCTGAGGTCGTGTCGGGTAGAGATTTTACGTCTTCAAGGGCGATGAACAAGTCGGAGCACGCACTTTTCTCTTTCTATCCATTACACTGCTTCTGAGGTAATACACTGTATATGGAGGGCGTGCGGGAAACCATCGCCTTGTTCAAGGGAATATCAATGTCACGGTGTGCGGGCTCCACGAGAACTGTAGCAGGACAAAGGCTGTGCGCAGACTCATGCGCGAGTTGCACAGGCACTGGTACGATAGACCTAAAAGGTCAGTACGTTTCTCAGCTACAGTTGTAGTATAGTAGTTTTCCTCATTCTGCCTAGCATCGGAATTTGAATCCGTCCGCCTTTTCTCACACACCCGCGTGCTCCCATTTCAAACGAACCCACCAACTGTGCCAAACACACTCACCGCCTGGATGATAAAGGATTCCTCCACGGACAACAGTACGAGCAAATGATGGGAGTTCTTGTCCAGTGGAAATGGCCCTTACAAATTTGGTCATCACAACTCACAGCTCGAGGTAAAGCTTTGGCTGGGTTATTACAGGAAAGTTATTTGCACCGAGTCGGCATTGTCCTTTCGCCGGGCCATCGAGCCCATTCCGTTCAGTCTGTGCTTCTAAGTTATCAGCGACGCAGCGCTCTATATCCTCGTATGGCGATGCGCCAAGAAAGCGCCAATCAAGGCGGGATGCACTCATCACCGGATGGATGTCATTTGATGTTGCAATCTGGGCAAGGCGCTTTCAATTTCCAATTTTGCGAAAACGCCAATCCAGCAGTCGACCCTGCCCGCCTTAAGTATGACATGTAGCGGGCCACCGGCACCTCTACTAGGCTCGTATTAAACCAGCCTTTCTTGCCTGCCGCCACCATTCGTTCGCTCTTTCCCTCCGCACAATGTGGCCCCCTTTCCACCCACTTCTGTCAATGGCTGTCGGATTGTTCGGCAATATACAGCAATTCTTCAACATTGGCCACAGACACGCGACTGGGCCCGTCGACACTCAGCTTATTGGATTCACACCATATATCCAATTTGCACGGGCAGCGTATTGCAACTCAAACAAAATTGCTGAATGGAAATGTGGTAGTCAGTGCTTGCTTCTTCGTCCTTTTGTTTCTTAACGAGCTCATCGATGAGGGTGAAGGTGCCTGTGATGCTCTTCCTGGCTTCATACCGACCTTGACTGGAGGAGATGGGGACAGGACTCAGTTCTGTAGGCATCGTTTCAACCCCATCAGACCCACATCTCCTGAAAAGAAGTTCTAGTTTACGTTGGATATTGGCCTGCCGAGTCCGCGGTAGTGATAGCCCATCAAGGGACAGACCCGTCCGAGTTGTACGTCCCACATGCCCTGAGAAGGATCGTCACACTCTAAAAAACGGATAGCTTGGCTGTTTTGACTGACCTGGAAGTCCGCCGCGTCGATCTCGACCCTACGCTCTTTCCTGGCCTCCCCACCAATGCTGAGGTCCACTCGGGGTTTGCGATTGAGCACAAGAAGACGGCGCGGCAGATCCTCGAAGAAATTGAACGATTGATGGTCGAGTATTCTTCAATGCACGTGGTCATCGTACGTATCCATTAGTCCCGATCAGAATGCCGCACTTACTCCCTTTTCGATCATATCTGTAGGTTGGCCACTCGCTCGGCGGAGCGCTCGCAGAACTCGATTCGCTTTTCATGAAACTCAATCTGCCGGCAGAGACGACCCTCCGAGGCGTCACGTTTGGGACGCCGCGCGTTGGGAACAAAGCCGGGCCAATTTCTTCGATTCTCGAGTGTCGAACTTCACGAGGATAAACAACAATCTGGACCCGGTACCAATCATCCCCGGCCGTCGGCTCGGCTTCAGACACCCCAGCGGAGAAATCCATATCCAGCCGGATGGAAGTGCCGTTGTTTGTTCCGGTAAGTAGCTCTGCTACATTTTTATTCTTGTGCTGATGTACTGATGTCGCCTCTCCATCGTCACCAGGTCCTGACAGCGTGGACCCGCGTTGCAGCAATAAAGTGGTCCAGGACATCATTGAGGGAGATGTAGATGATCACAGCGGCCCTTACAATGACATCTTTATTGGGACGCAGCACTGCACCACGTAACGTCAACGCGACACACGCCCACCATTTCAGTTTGCTGGGCTGAGCAAGAGCAGGCGACACACTGGTGAGGCGTCGGTAACGGCAATTGTGTTTTTCAACCCCAAATTACCTTAGTACGAATATATTCTAAAGCTTGGTGCTTGTATTTTAGTTACTTTAAAACCAACGTCATAATATGGCATTGATAAGATAGTAGGGGTGAAATGGATTGTACGGTGGTGAGGCCGGTGAGGCCATGATGGGGTGTACGTCACTGGCACCAGGTGTAAGCTGTCGGACCGTTGCATCATATTCGGTTAGGAATACGAGTAGCGCAGAGTTAAACGAGAAACTGCATCAGAGATTATTACAGTAGCTAGCTAGTTCCACGAGCTGATTCGGAGTTTCGTCGAGGATGGCATCCTGGAGCCTGTGACCGGCCTTTATTCACGTGGCCACTCATTAGGAAAATATCCACTTGTGAACTTTTGAAAACAAAAAAGGTTGGGTTTTACTGTACTTCTCACCTCCTTCATTTGCAAATGAACTTTTATTGAGTTCTAGGTTCCTTTTGAACTTTTCGACTTTTTGACTCGTACGAGTCCAACAAAGTTTGGGGCGGGTTTACTAATGCTGCATCAGGAAACCTGCCACTTACTTTTTTGGACTCGCACGAATTCGTACGAGTCAAAAAGTCGAGAAGCTGAAAAGGGAACCTAGACCTCAAAAGTTCATTCGCAAATTCATTTCCAAGAGGAAAGAAACACAAAGAAACCCTCTTTTTTTTTTCAAAAGGTTCAAAAGCTCAAAAGCTGGTGGATATTTTCCTGATGCGTATCGTAAATGCAGCGTCTTGACTGGGACGTAGCCCCGTCCCCTGCTGACATGTATCGAAAAATATGGGAGGAAACCGAGTTGGAGATCTCGCGGAAGTAGAATTGAGGCGATTGAGGGGACGATTCATGTAGACTACCTGTAGTGATTGGACAAGAACTACCTACAAATGAGGTCAATAAAACAGTAAGGTAAATACCAGATGCGTTTGCTCACCTCAGTACCGTGCGTGGGATACGATCACTGAGATGTTTACTGCCCAGTCTGAGTCCTTTTAAGTATTGTTCGTATGTAACCAAGCAATTAAGTGTCTTATGGGCTATCAATAAAGTATGTATGAAGTGTATCAGATCAATATACGACAAATTCTGAAGTCTCCGAGTCCAGGTCCACTTCAGCACGATCGCGTGGTGTCACGGTGGGCGCATACGCGCCGCCGGGCGCAAGAGCCCCTGGAACTCCCAAATCCGACAGGAATTGTTGAGTAGCGGCAGTCATAAGTTGAACTTGTCCGAGCCACAGGGGGAGTTGCTCGCGCGGCTGGGATGCTCATAGAGTTGGATGGCCTGACACGGTAGGCAAGAATTAAGACACGTGACACTGGACGATGCACCAAGCCGAGCTGAACTTGAAGGTTTGGTCCCTCTTCACGTCCTTTTCTCTTGTGATCAACGTTCTCGCAGATGGGCCCCCACTATGCACCTCAAGATCAATTGTACAATCCGAATGGCGCTTTAGGAAGACTGGTCTATTGGTTGTTCACAACATAATGGCGTATGTTAAGTTAAGGTTAAGCAAAGCCGACACATGGCATTCCTTATCGGCAACGGATTGCCGTGGATCCGTCCCGGGTCCGTCGGTCAGTACGATGGATTCATTCAAGGAACGAGATACCCAGTGTACGCTTCTGCTGTCTGCTAGACTTTACGGGTGATAAACTGAACGGTCTGAACCCTATCAAGACTAGGAATGCGAGGGAGTCCACAACCAGTGCTGAGGAGTTACGTCGTTGAAGTCAGAGGGGTAGGTCTTGACCTCGTGTATTTCATATCCGTGACTGCTCCTGCGGATAACTGTGGACACGAATCGTAAGCGAGCCTCTCTGGGAAGTACCAGAAGCTCGTTAAAAGGGTCGCGCACCTCGCATCCCACAAGCTCCCTTTCTCCACCCCAACCTCCAAGAGTATCAGGAACACTTCAATAGCTGCCGCACCCATGAGTCCCTACCACACTGTCCCCACTAGTGACCTCGGCTTCTGGTCCTACGTTCCACCACAGGAGCAGAACATAACAACAATATTGACCGAAACGGCGGGCATCGCACAACCCGTGAAAGAGGTTGACCTAGGTGGACCAATTACAGTAAGCATGGTCTCCTTCAGGATATGATAAGTTACTCACGCTTCACTGCCACAGGCAATTGGGTGGGACTTTGCAGCTACACTTCAAACCCCGTCTCATGAGGGTGTCACCTTTGGGAATATCGAACCCGCAGAACCCGCAGCATTCAACCCCGCATGCTACTTTTCAGATATCCACCCAAACATTGTGAGCACGCAACTCTCGATCATCGTCGAGGACATTGACTCATCTTATTTCTCATTGCATGATAGGCCTTTATTGATCCTTGGTTCACGCCAACTCCCTGTAAATTTCATTCTCATATTGGTTCTGTACTCGTGTTCACGTAACCCAAAGCCCTCACAGACAGGGATTCCACGAGCACGTCGCCAAACGGTGTACCAATAATCCTCCAGTCGCGCAGCAAAACAGCGACTGCGGAACATGATGTAAGTGTGGTTCACGCGATCGCGAGAGTTCCTACCTTGATACGTCTGCAGGTTCCGGTCCTACGTGGACCTTTCACGCCAACCATAACTTCTCCGGCTGCGTTGGCCTGGATTTTCGGTCCAGGTCACTCCAGTCCTGCATCAAACCCGTCGTACGTGTCCCCAGATCTGGGGAAACATGGTAACGCCCGCTAACACAGGCCATTTACAGCTTCCTAGGGGATTGGGGTGAGCCGGGATGTTGTGTACCCTCTCCCAGCGCTGCGATGCCACTTGCTCCCAGCATTTTCGCATCGTCGCAGATGGACCGTGATAAAGGTCATCGTAGGAAGGACGATAACCCTGAGGACTGGGGTGAAGAAATTTACCATGGCCATTTGCCAAGCCCACGCGAGAAGGGAAAGGTCCAGATGGCAACCAAACCTTGGGTCTTAGAGGCAGGAGGGTCCACAAGTACGACCCATCTCAGTCCTGTCACTGGGACCCATACAGGGAATCATTTGGAACTCCTCAAGGCAGCAAGCAGCGAAGCAGAGTGGCTCACAGCTCTTTATGCACAAGGAGGTTCCAAAGGATTGCTGCAGGGACCAAGTGTCCAGCAGGGATTAACAGGTGTCATTGCAGGGGAACAGCCACCTTCGGTTGAGGGGAGTGAGGACTCGGAGGCTGCTACGCGGTACCAAATCGACAACACGAAACCACAGGAGGAAAAGACAGTCTACAACGCGGAGAACAGCAAGCCGGAGAAGGCGCAGGGCAATCTTTTCTACATCTCGCGACGACTCGACAAGAGGTATAGGGCTCTCCTCGAAGCGTCATCGGACGACTGGGCACGCGGGGCGATCCGCGTGCTCAAGTGCCGGCTCTGCCCTGGCGCAGGCTTCAGCAATTGGGCGGATTTTAAGCGGCACTGCAGGGAGATGGAAGCGCACCCAGTTCGGATCTTGTTTTGCGACCGCTGCGGCGACTTTTTTGCGCGCGGCGACTCGTTGAAGAGGCATCGCAAGTTGAGGCCCCCAGAGTGTCGTGAAGTCAGCCCAATCATGGCTGAGACCAAGCGCAAGGAGACGAAGAAGGCCCATAAAGAATTCAAGGAGAGGCTGAAGCACTGCTTGAAGACGGGCGAGAGCATTGGGAGGCCTTTCGCGCAGGTCATCAGGGAGATGTACCCGAGGTCCTCGAAGAGAGGGAGCAGGCAGCAGAATCGCCTCCGAAAGTCCAGGTCGAGGGCCTGAAAAATAGTCAGCGTAACAAACATATCGTCTGTCAGTACGTTTCCTCCGTTTCCCTTCTCTATTCGCTGGTCCTACTTTGCACCCTCGCCGTGCATATATACTGGAAGTTATAGTTATCTCATCTCGATTGGAGGGGGCTCTAAACATAGCCTGGTTGCACACCGTGTATCCCATCCGTCACGCTGCAACGGAGAGAAGAAAGGTGAGAAAATGAGGCAGGGGTGTAGAAACAATCGATCGATCTGATTCCGCAGCCAGAAAAGTTAGTTCCGCGCATCGCGGCATCAGATTCAGCATGACTGGAGTGGATCCTCGGATCCTCTTTTCCACGCTGCCGCAACGTGAAGATGAAATGCGAGATGTGGATGTCCGATTCTCCCACCGAAATACAGAAATTCTCTACCACGGGCCATCGCCAGCAAAGCGGTCAACTCGTTCGGTGTACCGAGAAAGGGTGGGAGGGATGGCGCCTGCGGAGATAGGAAGAAACACTCAATTGGGTGGTCGCGTCCACGTCAGCAGCGTCAGCGTTTATACTTTCGTGCGTTCTCTCTGTGTCCCCCGGCATCTACAACAGCCGCGCGTTTTCTCAGCGATATGGTGGGTTGTCTATTGGTACAGGGATCACCTCTACAGGAGAGCAAGACGTTGGATGGTTCGAGCAGCGGAACACGCGTATTATGCGCGGTGTCGCGTCTGTATCTTTTTCTCACGCGATCGCTTACTCTCAGCCAGCAATACCGATGTACTTCCAGTCCAGGAGTATGAAAGCCTTCCATTCGGAAAATAGGACACGATATCTTCGATTCGACTTGAGGTGTCTAGTATTTTTCTGGGTTCGAAGCACACAGAAGGCCCCCAAACGTGGGACAGGTCGGATACTGGTGGACTCCGCCCGAGCATCCTCATGCCCTCCTAGACAAGATGAAATACGGACACATGATCTGGAAATATGGATTCGTCGTTTGACCTGCCCATGATAGGCAGGCACGCAGAATAGCACGCACTGGAAGGGTCATAGATTCCAAGTGCTCCAAGACTCTGTACAGCGGCATTCCGTACGTTTTGCTACCCACACGTTTGTGTCGAGCACTACAGTAGCACCTCCGCCTTGTGAGGGCCAATCTCCATCGATAAGCTTCGCTTCGCATGCCTTGACAGCCCGCAGCCTGTAAAGGTTTGCTCTGTAAGGTTTGGTGGGAAATCACGGAAATAGGGGTATTGGAATGAACCCCTCTAACAATTCTCGCTGCACTTCGCCCCACCTTGCATCCTATCTCGGGCCTCGTTCCTCAAGCTGCAGGCAGCCCGCATCTTTGTATAACCGCCATCCGATCAACCTCGCGGTGGCACTCGCTGCCTCGTGCTCGCCTGTGACACTGGAGCGCCCGGGCCGTCCTCTCCTCTTCCGACTTGCGAGTCGGCGTCTATTCTCACACATCACGATTCTCAGAAACTCAAGAGCGCACTCCACGTTAGCTTCACCCCTCTGGCACTTTCTGGCCCCACTCTAATAATGTACCGCAGCCCGCTGTGTCTGCAATGCGTCAGTCAACCTTCAAATCTCAGCGATATCGTGTTGTGGTGAACACGATGATGAGTCGTAAGAGAATTATACATGTGGGATGATCGAAGTCCAGTGTACGACATGGAAAGCTGCAGGAGGAAGTGATCTGAGAGATATGAGAGGGAGTATGAGCAACGCCAATCGACTAAGTACGTAAACGGATAACGTTAATTGGAAAGCCATTCCCGTACAGAAATCACCGAATCGTTCTCTAAGGAGAACTTTGTCGACTTGTTCTCCAAGTAGAACGAGTGGGGCTAACAAAATCGGGGCACTCGTTATAAAGAGTGAAGCGAAACGCCAGAAAGTTCGCTCTATGCTAGAGAGAAAATCGAATGACCATCCAACGCAATGAATGCCGCCGAAGGCCACCGTGATGGTGACTACGAAAAGGATTGAGAAACCCTCGGACGCCGAAACCCAATTATCGGGATAAAACGTGTCGACCCTCTTCTCATACTCCCGACCGTATGAGACCATGATGTATAAAGGTTTGAAGAATGGCCACGTAAGGACACGGGCCAGCCATGAATCGAAATCGACTTTGTTAATAGATGGCCCACGGACGATCGCAGCTGGAAGATCAGAAAGCGCATCTCCAAGTGCAACCCAAAATCCAACTGTAGTTTCGACATCCCCGTCATTCACGTCCTCTTCAGTCCTTCGTTTCTTGTATACTCGTACCCCACGTTGCACGTTCTGAGGCTTTTCCCACCACAGAAGGTATATCGCAAAATTAAGGGCCGCGAAGGCAACCGTGACGAGCTCCAGCTCGGTGATCGGGAGGCCTTGGGCTCCTCGGGCGATGCATTGTGTCACAAACCAGCCGGTTTGTAGGATGACCAGACCTTTCGAGATGGCGTCTCCTTTGCTCTTATCGTCGATCTCCGCTTTCGAGATCCTTGGGAAGTCTCCATTGCCCGTCAGAGAATACGATTTTAGCCGTTCGGGATACAGCACTCGGATGGGCCGGTTTCCCTCGTATTCCATAAAACCACCCATAATCGCGAAGAAACCGTGGGTAGTTGTCCATCCCTCTCCTGGTGTCTAATGGTCACCATTGTTTTTTGAAATTATATTTTAGGACTCACCTTTGTGTTCCCTTGCTAGTTCTGCAGCAGCCTGTCGTTGCCTCAACGCCCATGCGATGATTGCTTCGGGCACAAATAGAGCAACGAGCAGAAGCCCCACACGGCGCAATACGAGCCTTGGCCACTTTTCATCAGGACTTGGGATGTTCGGATGCATGGACACCCAAGTACACAAGAGAATGGTGACAATGCAACTGCGTATTATGTCTCCGAGCGACCTGCACCCATTAGGGTCGTCGCAGGAGGGCCCAGGGGCTTCGAGTTGATCAAGAGAAAGAACTGGTGGTGATCGTAGGCCAAAGGTGGATGCGCGAGTGGTTGCGAGGATAGCAAGAATGACTATCATGATGGTACGGAAGTGAGAGGGAGAAGAAGAGGAGGAGCGAGGAACTTGGACGTACGGCAGCGCTCTCGTGCCCTGAATTAACATGAGCGCCTATCATCGGAACTGACTCGGAATTGGTTTCCTCCCAAGTGCGTGGCGGTGGTGCGGCGTTTTGTACCTACCCAGGTCGCATTGCGGGACGGACATTAAGCTGTTGAACACGTGTATCGTGCGCAGTGTCGTGTCGCCTCTGTTTTTTTTTTCTTATCGCTATCGCCTTCTCTGAGTCACCACAGCCAGCGATACTAGCGATGTGCCAGATCCCCTGCCCCCAGCTAGAAGTATTTTGCTTGCCTCTTGAAAGGCGAACGAGGGACAGGTCGGATACTCCTGCAAGGGACCCGGACCAGCCTATGTGATCGATCGATGGGTCTCGCACCGCAGCCTCCATTCCACGGGACTCCCTGTAAGGTTTTGGAAATCACAGAAACGGGGGTATTTACACGATCCCCCTCAATTCTCGCTGCACTTCGCCTCGCCTTGCATCGTGCGCGCTCCCATTTCCTATCTCGAACCTTGCTCCGAGTCCTCAACATGCAAGCCGCCTGCATCTTTGTATAAATGCCATCTGGTCAACCTCGCGCTGGTGCTCCCCTTCTGGTGGCGTGTGCACAGGTCGACTTAGGTAAGCCCCTTCGCGCGCTTGCTCATCCCCTCAGACACAACTCATGGACGAGCTCTATGTTCGCTTCACCCCTCTGAGACTTTTGACATCCCCAAGTCTAAATATTGTGCCCGAGTCCACTGTGTCAGGAGGAAGCGATCTGAGAGATATGAAGGGAGTACGAGCAACGCCAGTCGACTAAGTATGTAAGGGATAACGTAAATACGATGTCATATTCGCGCAGAAATAACCGAATCATTCTTCAAAGAGAACTTTGTCGACGAGTAGACTGAGTGGGAGAAACAAAATTGGGACGCCCACTATAGAGCGAAGCGACACGCCAGAAAGTTCGCTCCATGCTAGAGGGACACTTGAATGACCATCTAACCCAGCGAATGCCGCCGAAGGCCACAGTGATGGTGACCACAAGGAAAATCGAGGACTTCTCTGACGCTGTGACCCACTCAGTAGGATAAAGTGTGATTACCCTCTTCTCCGAGCCATGGAAGTTAATGATATTAGTTATGGCGTACAGGGCCTTGATGAGTGGCCACGAGACGGCACGCGCTAGCCATGGCACGTTCTCTTCGATAACTGGTCTACGGACAATCGCAGCTGAAAGGTCAGAAAGCGAACCTCGAAGTGCAACCAAAATTCAACCTGTAGCTCCAGCACCTCCGTCATCCACGGGTTCTTCTGTCCTTCGATTCTTGTATACTTGCAACCCACGTTCCCCGTCCTGCAGCTTCTCCCACAAAAGGAGGTATATCCCAGAATTGAGAGCCGCGAACGCAATTGCGATGAGCTCCAACTCGGTGATCGGGAGTCTCGGGCGATGCGTCGTGTCACAAATCGGCAGGTTTGCAGGGTTACCAGACCCTTCGAGATGACGTCTCCTTTGCTCTTGTCCTCGATCTCCCTTGCGAGATCCTTGGAAAATCATCATCGCTGTCGGAGAATACGACTTTAGCTGTTCAGGAAACAACACTCGGATGTGCCAGTTTCCCTCGTATTCCATAAAACCACCCATAATCGCGAAAAAACCGTGGGTGATCGCCCATCCATCTCCTGGTGTCTGACAGTCACCATTGCAAATCAGTTGTTAGGACTCACCGTTGTGCTTCTTCGCTAGTTCTGCAGCACCCTGTCGTTTCCTCAGTGACCATGTGATGACTGCTCCTGGCTCAGAGAGAAAGAAGCATAAGCACCGCACGGCGCAATGTGAGCCTTGACCATCTCTCGTCAGGACTTGGGAATATCCTAAGTCCTGACGAGAGATGGCCATATTCGACTACGTATTATGTCTCCTAGAGTCCTGCACCCATGAGGGTTATCGCAGGAGGGCCCAGAGGCGTTGAGTCGAGAGAGACAACTGGCAATGATCATGTTGAGGTGTGTTGGCAGGGCCCGAGCAACGTACGGAAATGCGTGACGAGTGACCGTCACATAGTCTCGTGACCTGCGAGCGAGATTTCCCTTTAGTTCACATTACAGACTCTGTATGAGTACATATCCCTGAGTCACTACTCTGAAAGACTGAGGTATGTCACTCATTTGTACTGTTCTACTTTATTCTTACTGATATTGTATCTAGCCGCATTCTCACGGCGGGTGTAGGCGGAGTCCGCTTACAGCCGACTTATCGGTCATTTATTAATAGTATCGAATCTAAATCACTAAGTATAAAAATGTCATCAGAAATTATATTAAGACAATTGAATAGTTTCTGGCCCCCCCTTATATGTCACGTTATTATATGCAAACCAAATCTCACCAGTCACATATGTGATCACCCGGACCTGCGCGAGCACGTTGTACAACACATGCGTAGAAGGCATGGTCCTAAAAACAAATATCGTGTCGACTATTGGAGACCTATCTGCCCGTCACTTCCTCACCCAACCCAGGTTGTCCTCTGAGAGTCTCGGCCTGGTTGTGTTCGAATTTTGAAGTTTCCAACATGGCTGCTTCACAGCGTGAGTCGCTCCTCTTCAAGCTTCAAACCTTTTTCAGTTGGTGTCTGATACCGTATATGTACAGTTTATCTCTGTGAAATTGACAAACACATCTCCGATTGTCAGTATATCCTTTCGTCGTTACCCCGATCGCGTCCTTTGCGCCCTGCATGGGTTTTCAACCTGGCCTCGGCACAATTGCGGCGCTATGCTTACTCAACTGACAAGCGAGATCTCGACACATCCATCCTCCACTTTTCCCACACTATCATCCTACCATTTGACTTCTCTATTGAAGGTGCCACTCTGCGAACGACAGCTTTCTTTTCCCTTACATCAGCCCTTTATCTTCGCTCGCTCAAGCACAGGCAGTCCAGTGACATTGAGACCAGCATCAACTACCTTCGGTATCGTCGGAACCGCTCACTTGGAACCGCAGATGCTGGAAACAGCCCTCTGCCATGAGCTTCTCGCCTCAGATGACTTGGAAGGTCCTCCAACCAACGCCGTTGAAACCTTGGCCTCAACGCTGTACTTTGAAGTAGGACTAAGGGATGAACCGTTAGAGAGGGTTATTATATGCCTACGGGATGCAAGTACACGCCTTCCGAATTTGCATGATGTTTCCAATGGACTTGCCTACTCTCTTTTCATGCGCTTTCACGTAACTCACTCAAGTGGTGATTACGAGGAGGCAATCGCTATAGTGGACAAAATCACCGCGTCATATTCTTCCAGACGTCACCCAGATACTCACATATATAAGTCCCTCAATCTTGCCGCGATGATTGCAGAGGCTCGATTCTTCTATTCTGCAAATCCAGAGTATCTAGAGGAGGCGATTTTCCGTGTTCAGACCTTTCTCAGTATACTGTCTCCGGAGGATCCGAGTTATCTTCATTATAACCAGTCCTTGGCCAAACTCGAGAGGAAACGCTCCGATGAGTTTGGGGTCACAAATGGCCTTCCGGAGGCACATTCCCGTGATCCAGAGGTTATAGATAATAACTCATTCTCAAGTCTAGCAGCTTCTCTTGCTAAATCGAATACTGTCAAGTCGCTTCCAATGAAGAGGGCAGATATGATCCGGCATCTTGACATACTCATCGCTATGCTTCAACTTACTGATATAGCAGATATTGAGGAGGCCATCAAATATGGCCGACTTCTACTCGCATCCCTTTGCTCAACCGACGACATGGCACATCATACCACCATCATGTTGGGCGACCTTCTATTCCGTGCATTCAGGTGTACAGATAATGCTGAACACCTCAATGCATCGATTGCCGTGCTTCGAGACAGCCTCAAAATGCCAGCTTCGCAGTGGGTCCCCCTTTTCATCATTCGGCTACTTATCTCGTGCTTGACTTCCCGGTTCTTGCTATCCAATAATAGAAAGGACTTCGATGAAATCATGCAACTGTTCCCCATCGCTGCCGCAGATAAAAGCGCGACTGTACCTCAGAGATTCAAGATCTCATTTCAATGGGTACTGTTTGCTCGGGCTTCCATCCATCCATCCATGTCTACCGCATACGACAGTGCCATCTCGTTGATGCAAGACTCTCTTGTCTTTGCGCATACCCTCGAAATACAACATTTCCGCCTTGCTACGATGGGTGATGATTATAAGAAGCTCCCATTAGACTACGCAGCATATCAGGTCCAGATAGGTCGGCTCGAGCAGGCCATCGAGACTCTAGAAAGAGGAAGAGGCCTGCTCTGGTCCGAGATGCGGGGTCTCCGCACCTCAATCGATCGGCTTCGTCTAATCGACATGCAACTGGCCGATAAAATTTCAGCCCTCAATCTGGATCTCGAGGCGTTGACGATGTCTGGCCCTCCGCGTGTCTGGAGGAATGATGACCAAGTCGAGCGTGGCGAGGGGATGGACCCGTTCGGTCGCCTTATGGTGGAACAACGGAAACTTGTTGAGGAACGTGACAGGCTCAATTTGCAGATCCGGACCTTGCCTGGTTTTGAGAGATTCTTGATGGCACCTTCGTTCGACACGCTCCGGTTGGCAGCTGCGCTTTGGTCCTGTTATCATTATCAACCATTCTGAATTGCGTTCCGACATCCTCATTCTTTTCCACGATTCCCCCCCATTTCTTATCGCTACAGCTGATGATTTTTATCGCCGCACAAACAGGTTGAAGGATCAATTATTAGCCGCACGAAAGGAGGGCCTCTCTTCGAAGGCGTACGAGGATTCTCTGAAATTTGTGCTTGAGAGCCTCTATGAACTCGTTGGCCGTCCTGTGATCCAAGTGCTCCGCAAGTCGAATGTACCCGAACAATCCCGTGTCTGGTTGTGCCCAACATCTGACTTTTGCTCACTTCCTCTCCATGCGATGGGTCCATTTTCTTCCGACGATGGCGCAAAAAAAGTCTATTTCTCCGACCTGTATATCTCCTCATACACTCCAACACTCTCCGCGCTCATAGAGTCTCGGAAACCTGGTGCACAGACATTCAGTGGACCTTCGTTGCTTCTGGTCGCACAGCCAGATGCGTCTCTTCCCGGTGTGAAGGGAGAGATCCGAGTGATGCAAGCGGTCGAAACACAGGTGACGAGCCTTATTTCAAGAAATGCGACATCAGACACGGTGGTCGAGGGCCTCCGGCATCACCAACTCGTCCACTTTGCGTGCCACGGCACGCTCGAGGTCGGGAAGCCATTCAACGCCTCATTCAAACTCCACAGGGATGAACGCCTTACGCTTCTACGCATCATACGATCTCGACTTCCGGCTGCCGAATTCGCCTTCCTCTCGGCGTGTCACACGGCCGAGCTGACGGAGGAAAGCGTCGCGGACGAGGCGCTGCACCTCGCCGCGGCGGCGATGCAGTACTGTGGATTCCGGAGCGTGGTGGGGACGATGTGGGCGATGGCAGACACGGACGGACGAGACCTGGCAAGGCACTTTTACAGGGATATGCTCTCCGATTCGGGAAGCGATCAGGGGAAAGCGATCGTGCCATTATACGAGAGGTCGGCGGTGTCACTTCGGGACGCGGTACAGACGCTGGGGAAGAAGAGCGGAGTAACTTTGGAACGTTGGGTGAATTTTGTTCATTATGGCGCGTAATTTGAATTTTCGGTGGCTCACATACGTGTTTATACTTGGGTACTTACCGCAATTCATGGCACTAATTTTGATCTTTGTAGGGGTATTGAGTCTTCCAGGAGTCAGAATTCAAGGCGCCTTCCGAATCGTCAATGCTTGTTCGACTCTTGGATTGACACCGAGTCTCAGAATATTACCTGTACAACCTGCGGGTAAGGTGTATACAATACTTTTTGAGGTTCGACAGGTATGCTTGGTGTGACTCTGATTCGGCATACCCTTGACACTTTGCTTGTCGAATCTCCACTCCGACTCGAATCGTCACAACAGCGTGATGCGTCTCCTGCATGCATCATGTGGCGCCTTGCAGTGCGCGCTAGATCAGCATTTCTGCATAAAACTTGTTTTCACTTATACCAGCTCGGTCGAGCTCGACCGAGGAAAAAAGAGAAAAAAGGTAGAAAAGGCGAAAAGGAACCTACAATCCCAAAAAAAATTAATCGGCAGAATAATTTTCAGGAGGAGAGAGGTACAATAAACCCCTCTTTTTTTTAACAAAAGTTCACAAGTCAAAAAGTTTTTACCAATTTTTCCGATGTAGCTATCACGAGCTCCCGTCTTGGGTTCGTGCGTCATGAGCAATCTTAGACTGCACACGAGTTCCACCTCTATACGCAATGGACGGTCAGACTCCAGATAATATATAGGTAAAGGATGACAAAATTAGGAAGGAAACTACTGATTATACTATCCGGGAGAATAAGTAACACGACAAGCTAACTAAGATCTCTAGGTGGGGACTAAATCTATGTACTGTCCTCGATCACTGCAGGAGATAGGCTGGGATCTCGGGGCCTTGGAATTTAAGGATGCTCAGCTGGGCCAAATGGTTCGCCTTCATCTGGTCCCTCATCGGCGCCGCGAAATGAAAGTCGGTCACGAGGATGAAGTAGATCATCGCAACGGAGACGGCACTCCAGGCCTGGTTGTCGGCCAGGGAAATGCCCCTTTCTCCATAGGCCTTGAATGCGGCGCGAAGTTTTGTGATCAGCGTCACGCAGGGACAACCCTTGTTGCTTGGTTGCGCAAAGACGACGTCTCGGAGACTGTGCGCAAGTTCGGCCTGCGCGGGCTGCTTTGTGAGGTCGTCGCTGTAATGGTAAAACAAACGTGAGATGAAGCAATAGAGTGTGTTTAGACAAGCACGCACAGTAGGCCTCGCATGAAAGGAAAGAAGTTCGGGGTGACCCAGGCGGAATAGACGAGGTGTCGCGGGTCATCAGCATGCGTCATCAGAGCTTGTGCAGAGGGAAGCGAGGTCGACATTGGGATTCAAGAAGGGAAGCTACTACTTCGCTGTTGGAGATGCGATGGATTGCGGGTGTGATGGTGAAACCTGGAATCTGATTGAGGGTTTTATAGCTGCACTGCACAGGCACTCGCGCGTCGACAAGACGGAGCCCCCATGCCTCACGGGAGGAGATGGATGGAAGATGAAAGGTTTTGGACCCAGACAAACGAGATTATCGTATCTGTGAAACACGATGGTAAGGGCCCGGTATCTGTAAAACTAGGATTCCAACATGCCTCGTTAAAAGGGTGAAAGGAGCCTGAGACGTCATTACTGGCCCAACGATCGTTCTGCTTCCGAGCCAGTCGGACAGTTCGCAAGGATACCCTCAGGAGGACTTTCTCGATCAGAGAACCCGACTGATCTGATTCTCAGAGTCCTTCAAAGACGCGATCATGACCATAATTTGTGATCGAAAGCGCAACTGAGACAATGGGCGGAGCTGAATTGACACAAAGCAGAAAATTAAAACTTCTCAAGAGCTGCATGGAACACACACACACACACATAACCCTGAGAATGACAAGGGACGAAGTGGCGTAATGAAAGGCAATATTGATCTAGCTTTGATCCTGAGCAAGGAAGTTACTTTCTTTCATGCGTACCGTACATTAATCGATCACTGAAAGATGGCTCGGTCCCATTGTCGGGTCGACGGGCCGACAGAAACGATCGGAATTTTTGACGCGGATACCGCGACCCGGGCCGGACTGCCTGTGTTATCTGATTCTCTCTCCCGAGCTACACTTCATGACAGGCCATTCTCGATCTGGAGGATTCGTCGGATACATTTTGGAGAGGGGACTAGATGGCAATAGCTCCTCTTTCTCTTTCACAGCCTGGCATCTCTGCCAGGCTGTAAGAGCAAGAGGAGCGTCTTGCCATCTCAGAGTTCGACTTGATAAAGGGTCGGTCGGTCAGCACCTCCGCCCTTCAAGTCGTTTTTACTCTCCTCCAAAATAGTGACAGAGAATGAGGAGGTTTCAAGTCTGATAATAAAGACGAAAAGTTTTAGCTTGGGAGCCATAGTTGGAGACGGGGACAGGTGTGAATGGAGTTTGACACTGACGTCGACAAACAAGATCGGCCGTTAACGGAAGTAACTGAGACAATAAATCCCGCAATCACTCGTCGCAGCTCCTGCACGTTGCCCCGGCCCTCGAGATTACACTATTACTAGTTCTATGCCCTCACCTTTCCCTCCTTTACTCTCAGACAGCCCCGTCGCAGAATCCCTATGACGTCCCAATCATCTTCGTGTGCCTTGTCAGCGCCATGCTCCAGTACCCCACCTTCTTCTCTCGCCAAGCGCTTGATAGAATTGACTGCACCATTGGACCGCGTTGCGTATCCCGTTTGACTGGCGCTCATCGAATGCACGGAAAATTCTAGCTCTTTGGAGACCGTCGATAGCACAGTTGATCTGTAGAAGTGACGGCAGCAATTCAGCGACGCGAGAATTGGTTCGTTTCAACCGCATACCTTGTCTCTTCGTCTGACGACTCCGACTCAACAAGTTTATTCCATCTATCGTCACACGCAGCACTGTGCATGAACACTTTGCGCAACGCTCGTAGGATGTCTCTGTATGTGGAGTTTCTGTCCTCCATCTGAGAGAGAGTAGCGCATTATAATAATTCGCCGTCAGGGTTGTTAGGACAGACAAGTTAGACCCACCGGAATCTTCTGGGAGAATGTCACGTCGAGGTCTATTTCATTATCCGGAAAAGTGAAGGGGGACGCTAGAGGTCGGTTAGAACGAGTGTCACTTTCTTGACTTTGGGTCAAAAATCCGACCCACAAGGGAGATCTCCATCACCACTTTGATCCGTCAGGTCTATGACAGCCTCCTTCGCAGCCCCGTCCGAGTCACGTAATGGCTTTGCTCCGGACGGAGCAACGATGGGGTCACTATTCGTTAATGTCGCCTGAGGGTGTTCAGACACGGTGTTAAAGGAGACCTTGAATGGAACCCGGAATTGCGTCGTGCGTTTTACTGTAAGCGATGCTGGTGAGTTTACAGTAAGATTGCGAACAGCTCCGAAATGACACAGACCATGGCCATACGGAACTGAATACTCGCTCCTGGGTTTCTTCAACTTCTCGCTTCCATCCCCAGGGACTTCCGATGATCCGCTTCGTTTCAGCCCCTTGGTATGCCGGGAACGCAACAATGTAGGACCGATGTAGTTCGTTTTCGTACCAATGGGCGCGAGGACGGTGCTAGTGCTGGCTACATGTGGAAGTGCGCCTGCGGTGTCATTATCTTCAGAGCTCGGCTTGCGAGCCTGCTTCACTTTCGGCTTTAGTCGCGCATCACCGAATCTCGTCGGCTCTAAGGGAGCACGTGCAGCGCGGACTTGCGGGACGGGGTAGTCGTCATCATCTTCGGGGAACACCTGTAAGTGGCCTACATGCGAACCAATCGTCTCAGCTGGAGATAGCGCTTCCTTCTTTTTTTTGGTCTTCTCGGGGTTCTTACAAACCTGAAAGCGAAGGTAATCTGTAGCCGCGATTGACTGAATCATGCTTCTATACGTACATCACACATGTTGTCGCAATATGACTGGACTACTCCGGCGTCCTGTGTGTCAACGGTCTCCCCAAAGTACCGGCAAATTGACTTAGAGAGAGAGTATGGGCGAGATAGTGAAGTCTATGCAGGATCGGTATAGCGGTTGAGTTTACTCACGATATGTCTGCAGACATCGGTGTTCTCCGAGAAATTGATGAGCTAGTTTGTCCCATGAGCGGGGATGAAAACACAGAAAAGGACCAATTACAGCGGAGAAACTGTCTGTTGCCCTCTGGCTGGGAGGAGGACCGTTGTTCCTGTCAGCCACAGCTTGACGGCGTGTATACGACATGGTGACTAGTTTTCGAACACGAAGCATGTCCTCTCGAGCTACCAATACGATCAGCTTTGGCCAAGAGTGTTTGTAAGAGGGATCATACAATAATAGAGAATGCATTTGGCCGGCTGATGCGTACTCAGTTGCTGCCCTAAACTAACCTTGGTTTGAAGGACGTACTTCATTATCTCGACCAGCTCGTCCTGTGGGTGTCAGTTTACGACAGAGCTCCTAAAGAGGTTCTCATACCAGTTTCCTGATAATAACCTGCTACTGTGTCAATTTATATCCCTCAAAGTGATCGAAAACGCACCTTCAAAACTCTTCGGCAGGTCATAGTGGATGATATACCTAGACTCCCGTTAGCGCATCTGTCCAGTATCGTCACTGCAAGTCACTGTTTGCATACCGAACATCACTCTTATCTATACCCATGCCAAACGCAATCGTAGCACAAACCTAGGGGTTACGAAATCGAACGTATCGGTGAGCTCGAGGCTGTGAGTACTTACGATGTCTACACCCCCTGCACCGTTCCCACCCTCTTCCCACTCCTTGAGAGTCCTATCAAGCATCGCAGGCCTGTGGTCCGCTCAGCAACGCGATGCCCTTCAACAGGACGTTGTTCTTGGAACGCACTTTATGCCCCTGTGGTACGGTCTACAATTCAAACCCTTCCCTCGTAGGTAGTTCGACAAGTCGTCACATGTGGCACGAGTCCGACAGTAAATGATGCCCGTGGATGGTCTCCCTCGTCGACGGTGCAGACCGATGATGTAGTTCAAGACCTCATCCATTTGTGCCGTTCCATCCATGGATGAATGATACCGAACCTACAAACAAGCCAGTCGCATTTTCACTCCTTTAAATCTGCTGAGGAACACGTTACGCCACTACGTACCTCGTAAAACAGATTGGGACGGTTGAAAGGGTGTACAAACTTTAGAAGACGACCCGGCCTCATACCGAGGATGCGAGCGATGTCATCCTGTACCCTGTCGCGCAGTGATTAGGACGAACGAGAACTTTGAACTAATGCCAGTGACCGCATACAGGGGAGTGGCGCTTGCTGTGAGGGCCATAAGGGGCACATCAGGGAACTTTTCCCTGATCTGTCCCAACCTTCGGTACTCCTCGCGAAAATCATGCCCCCATTCCTAAGAAATTAACTCGGCGCGTGGGGCTATATGGTGTTCCAACTACGCACAGATATACAGTGTGCCTGATACAGTTAAATGGATGCAGGGACGCAGGTATGACTCGAACCTACCTCGTCGACCACGAGACGGTTAAGTTCTCCACGGAAGTATAGCGGTACCAAAAGCTTCATGAACTCCGGAGAGCACAGCTTCTCGGGGGTAACTGAGGTTGACGTGGGGTCTCATCGATCGAGTGGCGCGTAGAAATGGGCTCATACTGACTGTACAAAAGCCTGTTCGTCGGACATGGCGTAGAAATGTCGCCAACGATCTGCATATCGAAAATGTGACTAGTCAGACTCTCGCGGCGGATCCCTCTGAAAAGCTCCACCTGATTTTTCTCGGCTTTGGGGGTTTCCGAGGTTAGCGAGGCAACGTGTACCCTATATTTTCGCAATCGTGCGATCTCTAATAGGTAAAATCAGACGATGAGCCGAGAGAAGAAACGGAACTCACGATTCTTCATGAGGGCTTAGATAGATGAATTGTTGTTAGCACTCGAAGCAGAGATGCGAACATGCCCAACCTAATAAAGGCGAGATCACGATAGTAATTCCGGACTTGTTTTGGTTTCAGCTCGCGCGCATCGATCACAAGGGAGAGGGGAATACGAACTTCTTGCGTGATCGCAGGGACTTGAAAGCAGATGCTCTAACGGCGTCTTGAGGTAGGAGTAGGAAGACGAGCAATGCGGGACACGTGCCTTGCCCATCCCGGTGGGTGCTACTACCAGAACATCCTCCCCTATCAAAATAATCCTGATACTCTATTGGATCATCATGTTATGGGACACTGATGCTTACCGTTTATCGCCGCAGCAAAGATCTCCTTCTGTTTCCCCTTGTACTCGGTATACCCAAACACTGTGGATGAGCATGAAGGAGACGGGAGTCGTATAATTTCAATAACATACACTTCGTAAACACCCTATGTTCCGTTACGAAGGTGAGTAGACGCGCTTGCTGAACATCCATTTGACGTACTCGTGACAATCGGCCTCGTCGTAATGGGGGGGACTAGTGGCTTTCGATGAGGCGCCACGCCTGTCCATCATATAAGAGAATGCGTTGTCTATCTTCATGGTACAGAGTTGATGGGCCCGAGGTCGCCGCGTCGCGACGCGTCAAGTCACGGGACTGTCACGACATACAAGTCACATGCAACACCACGCAGTCGCTTTACTCTATCTGCTACAATCTACTCGCGAAAGATTCTCAATCCATCCTTACAACACGACATTATTCTTGCACGAGAGGCAGGTCCAGCCTCTTCATCTTGATCGCAATCTCGAACAGATAATCAAGACACTAAGAACACCGATGCGCCATCAACGGCGAACATTCGTCAAGGACAGAAAATGCTTGCACACCTCTGTCTGCGTCTTTGCCTTTTCCCAGTCGCTTCCTGCGTGTGTGTAAGGCGAGGTCAGTGCGTTGGCCTTACCAAGTGCACCAGCCGTACCCCATACGTAAATGCCGTGACGGCGTACGAGAACTGCGGCCGCGTCTGGATACTGCCTCATAGCATTCGCCATGCTATCTTTGAGATCTTCTTCGTTGGGAGTGTTTTCGATGATCGGAACCTCTAAAGTGTCGAGGTAGGAATGGGCGGATTTCATGCCTCCTACACGGACGCCTTTGATCATCTAGAACCCAGAGGTTGAAACCTGCAGCATCTGATGGCGACATGCTGTAAGCTTTACCTCCTTGGGAGATAAACCGAAAGAACGGCGCGGTAAGTCTACCGAATGTATGAATGAATGAGATAAGAGACGCTTCGGACCCCACCTGATGTGATATCCTGAAAATATTCCCAGGCGTCGAGAGGGTAACGATGACAGCATTCTGGGAATGCGTGTGGATGCAGCTCCCCGCGCCGCGCAAATCAAACGCGTTCCAGAAGAGGGGAGTACAAGCGGATTCTTTGAGATTGAGCGACGGCCGTCGAAGGAAGACGCGATCACCGTGTGGGGAGGGGAAGGGCAGCACGAAGATGTGAGAAGGTTGGATGCGTTCTTTCTGCACGCCGGAAGGAGCGATGTACACCTTGTCTCTGCAAATGCATCTGTCGTGGAGTATGCGAGCGAAAGATAGACGACTGACCCGACTCGAATGCTGATACCTCCGCCGGTTCCCGTCACCCAACCCAAGTGATAGAAGCCCCGACAAAGCTCAGGGATGAGGTTGGCGGGCTAGGTGATCCAGGTTAGTCTGGCGCTGAGACGAGAGTTGGGCTGTTCACATGCAAAGGGTCGTCGGAAGTAACAAGTTGGTCGGCGGTGGACATGGGGTGGTGCGATCGATGAATTGAAATTCCCAGTGTTGAAATAAATCGACTTTGATCGCCGAGTTTGCTCCGTGACTTCGGAGCCTTCTATATTATTTAATAAGGTCTCACATACAGTAATCGGTAATCTGTCAAAGTCTGTGGCCCTCCATCGCAGGTAAAGAACATATCTCCCAGTGACAGCTGATCATGCAAAATAGAAACTTCCATCCGCCCCATATATGTCCACCCACTGCGTAGCATCTCCCCCCTTTCACCCTCATATCCCTTCAATATGGCTTAGCTTGACTGATGGGTCCAAGACTGCGTACTTCGCCGTAAAGGGCCTCACCCGGGCATCCCCACATAATAGTTACGGTACGGCCTTCTATCAGGGGCGCACAGACCAGCGGCTGACCTCCCTGTCAGAATCCCTACAATCATCTGACCGTCAAACAGACAGTTTTACTTGCTGGCGTTACACATCCCCAATAGCAAAAGGGGCAACCAACTCATTTCGGTATTCCTTGTTCTTTTCCTCTGCCGCACAAGTCCCCCTCCCATACGTATATTTTACTTTATAGAAGTACGAGCAAAAGAACAGAAAAACTTACTCCGCACGCCACCTGGCGATGGGTATCATCTGACCTTTGCTCGACGCACGAAACGATCTGCTTGCCTGCATCCCCTCAATCACGTCAGACGATTCACCCGCGCCTCCTTGCAAGTGACAGCCGGCCTGGCCCCTTGCCTGACACTGACGGATGATGTGACAACAAAAACTGCCGCTGCCAACACTCTTCCCCTGGCCCTTACACACCTCCCTCCTCTCGATGAAGGAACACGCCAATAACACGCCCAAGAAAATATCAACGGGGCTATTGACGTGCTTGACAGCCATGATCGGTGCCTTGGAGCTACAAATATAACATGAAGTGACCCTACCCGCCGGAGTGGTAGGCGATAGCAAAAAAAAAACAAAAAGAACACTAGTACTGCCACGTTTGGCCTTTCGACTAGGACTAGGTAAGGTTAAAGGGAGAATTCACGTCTTCCTACTCGTTTTCCCTCGGTTTCCATCACCTCAAGATCCAGCCCGCATCAGAGCAAACGAATAACAGTGGAGATGAAGAGAGCGTGTGTGTATAAGTGACTTCTCGTGACGTCAGTCTGGTTCTGGCCCTCGTTCCTGCATTTAACTGTTTCGTCGTCCCCGCGTCCATGCGTGCTCCGCTCCTCGAAGAAGGGAGGAGAATAAAGACAAAGTTGGCGTTGGTGGCGGTTCCTATACATCCCACCTAGCTTATCTGTTTGCTCGACGACGGGGACTTGCACACATGATTTCCCCTGTTTATTCTTTAATGACATGACCCTCCCCTTGTCTTTATCCTCTCTAGGTCTTAGCGGCCAAAGCCTAGAACTTCCCTCGTGCGGCCAAATGTCGCTCTCCGGAGGACATGCACAACTCAAAGGCAAACGCTGGCGAGCACGCCCCGTCCCTTCCCAACCTCATGCGCCAACATCCCATTACTCTTGATTTGCTTTGTGCGCGTGGATGCGAATATTGGACTTTGATTTCTCTGGTCAGTTATTAGGACGCTTTGCTGCGCAGGTAGCAGGAAGAAAGGCGGGTGTGCGTCAGAGGTAGTGACTAAGCAAGTGACTGTTATTCTGTATTATACATAGTCGCTTGAACGTTCGAGCGAGCGTTCAGCTTGAGTGGAGGTTGAGGGAAACCCCTAGATGAGTGTGCAGCGGGCTTGTATATGCAAAATCGGCACATGAGGGTGGTGATACACAGCAGAGCATGAGAAAGCAAGGGGGGAAACTCGTGATGCATAGAAATCAAGCAGGCGCAGAACAAAAATAGCTGAAAAAAAAAGACCAGGCGAAAACCAAGCAAAAAATTTCAGATTGCGAATTAAGTCGAGGATGGCCTGGATGAAGATGACGATGGCCCCGATTTCGAGGGACCAGTTGTTGATTGGGGTGAGGCTGGTTTGGCGGGTTGCTTGGCGGGTTGGGCCGCCCCCGAGGGTGTGGAGGCGTGTCGCAGAATAACCATGAGACCGTCCGAATGCGCAGAGAAAATCGCGTCGACGACGACTTCGTCTTCAGATGTGTTCACCGTCGCGCGCGGCCGGGGTTGCCGTTGCCGTAGCGGCGCAGGTGCGGCAGTATGCACGCCGGATGCCCGCGGCGTGTGGTGCTGAGGAGCGTTGCGGGAGGCCGTGCGCCCACCGTGACGCTGTTGCGGTTGTGGGGGTTCTGGCTCCAGTCGTTCACTGCAATGGAGAAGGGGGTAGAAGCAGATGTAAAAAGTCAGCATTCCAGAGTGGAGGTGGAGGTGGCGAAGAGAAACATACACAGAATCTCGACCCCGCGGGAAAAGGTGGAACTTGCCGAAGCCAAACCCACCGTCGCTCGGCTGGCCGCGCTCGTTCACACCCCAGCCTTTGACGGCGTCGATCCAGCTACGGACGAGCGCCTCGTCTCGCTTGGCTACGAAATCAAAGAACGGTCGACCCATGATCTGAGTCGTGGACAGGAAGCTGTCGTTCGAGCAATAGTTGATCGGGCAGAAGGCCGAGAACCGGTCAAGGATGAGAGCAGTGCGTATGGACTGCTTCGGGAGGGGATCAAAGGTGATGACACCGTCGGGACCTGTCCTGCTGCCCCCGCTAGAGCGTGAGGACGCGTCCTTGCCTGCGGAAGACTCGCTGGCAGAGTCCTCTGCCGAGTCGGTTTCTGAAGGTGAGCCCGGTGAGTCATACCCCTGGATGGGACTGGGCGGCATGGGTGACGGATCACCCCAGCGCTGATGAGGGGCGCTCAACACAATTTTCACTGAGGGATAAGATAGTGCGTACTCTGAACTCGAAATTTGCAGCCGAGGGGGTAATTATAGTGACTTCTTGAGCGGTTGAGGCGTTGTGCATGGCCTTTGGGCCCATGGAGGCAAAGGAGACGCTACCGACGAGAACGTTCCATGCGACAGTTCGCGACTGGAAGATCGTGTGGGTATGAATCGGAAGCGAAAGGTGGCTTTTCTCACGATAGCGCATAGAATGTAACCTTTATAAGGGTCTTTGTGCTTCAGGCGTAGGTACGCGAGCACTGCCGCCTTGTCCTGACTGATTGTTGTGCTAGACATAGGGATAGGGGTAAGTAATCGAAGGACGATTGCAGAATGAAACCGACTAATGGAGGCTTTTGACGTCGCGATATTCATCGGGATGTACGAGGTCGAGGGATGGAGTGCCAACGAGCTCATGTGGCTCGTAACCTATCCAGACTCAGGGTGGGTGGAAGGGAGAGGTAATGCGGATGCGCACCGAGGAGTTCACTGACAGACTCTGTCATGAAAACCCAGCGGGCCTGCAAGTGGGGCGAGTGGGAGGGTGAGCAGTAGGAGGGTGATCAAATGGGGACATACATGCTCGCTAAAGTCGACGATGCCAACTGAATGAATAAACGGTCAGAAAGGCAGAGGAGGGTCGAGAAGAGAGAGGGACGGACTAAAAGAGACGCAGGGAGAAGAAGAGTCCATGATGGTAAGATGGAGAAGGAGAAAGGGCGGACGCGGGGAAAATAAGGCGAAGTAAGAAGAGAGGGAGAGACGAGGGCGCAAGACGAATGAATGCGAGGTCAAGGAGGGTCGAGCTCATCCGACATTTCGCATAATCCGTATCACATTCGTACCGTACTCTAACCTCATAAGCGTTTATTTTGGATTCAGGCTCCGCCATTTTCTGCCCAGATCCGTTGTCACATGCGAATCTAACTCTGATTTATCTCCCTCGTCTCGGCGCCGTGATGTGGTCGACGGCTCGCAAAGTCGCACCGGGCGATCTCGTCATCGTCTGGCTCGTCCGTCTCCCCATTTCTTATTTTGGAAACTCTTTCTCATCCCCCATCTCCAGACCCGTGACCTCGTCCAGTCCCTCGTCCTCTCTCCCGGCACCTCCTTCAACAGCAGATACGGCGACTACTCCCACTCTGACCTCGTCGGCATCCCCTACGGCTCAAAGGTCCCCTCTCGCACCGGAAAGGGTTTCGTACACATCCTCAGACCCACCCCGGAATTATGGACCCTCGCCTTACCTCATAGAACACAGATCCTTTATCTCGCTGACATCGCCTTTATCACCTCGTGGCTGTACATCCGGCCTGGCTCCGTCGTGATTGAAGCAGGTACGCCACGCTCCACTTCTTTTTCGAATTTCCATCCTGACCTTTCCCTTTCTAGGTACAGGCTCGGGGTCCTTTACCCATTCAATCGCTCGAACTGTCGGTCCCACTGGGCACGTATTTTCCTACGAGTTCCACGAGGCCCGGGCAGGCAAGGCAGCGTGGGTCCCTTTCCTCGGATCTTGGCTCGTCCTCACGATCATATCCGCCACACGTTCCAGTGAAGAGTTTATGCGTCATGGCATATCGGACATCGTGACCCTCACCCATAGAAATGTTTGCAAGAACGGCTTTACCGTAACAGACACGGCCGACTCTGGTACGACGCTGTTTATTGTCCTTTCTAGTGATGCGCAAACACATCGTTTCAAGTCTTTTTGGATCTACCTGCGCCGTGGGAGGCGATCGAACATGCAAAAGTTGCGCTCAGGGTACCTTCTTGTTTGCATGTCGCCCGAATAACAGACCATTCAGAACTTTCTTTTTTCAGAAAGATCGCTTGACGCGTATATGCTGCTTCAGCCCTTGCATAGAACAAGTCCTGCGCACTGTAAGCGCGCTCAATGATGCGGGCTTCACGGGTAAACGGTTTTCTCCTCGATATGGTGTGCACGACGATCGTGATAACGGAGACGTCCCACCAGACATCACCATGTACGAAACGCTTCTCAGACCACACGAGGTCAGCCAGGCGCCACGCCTCGTCCAGATCGGCACCGTCACCGAAAAACTAAAGCGGCTAGAGCGCAATCGTGAGGACAAACGCCAGCGCCAGATCGCGGCCTCGCGCGCACAACATCACGCTACGGAGAAACGCAAGCGCGAAGACAACGACAGCCAGGACGTCGTCGACCCCGATACCGACGCCCATGAACTCGAAGCGAAGAAGATGAAGACGGCGGTGGCGCAGAGCGAAGATGACGTTTCCGCTCCGGATGTTGTCATGGATATAGATGAGGAAGTCGAAGTTCTGGAGGACCAACCGCCTGCGGTGACATCGGCCGCCGACGACACGACGCCGCAACTATCCCTTCCTCAGCCTGCTGCTCCGGGGGTCCAGGTTCTTTCCAAGCATTCGAAGGAGGTCCGTGGGCACACATCATTCCTAACTTTCGCATGCCTCCTCCCCGCTGCTGCACAGCCTTAGACGCCCATGCCCTAAGTTTCCCACACTGCGCTGATACGTTTCCCAAGCTGTTGCACTCCAAGGTTCTAGGGAAGAAAAAAAAATTACAGCGGGCGATACCCAAAGCAGATACCATCTGATTTCTGATCCAGCCCCTAAATTGTTATCTCCATCCGTAGTTGTCATTAGTTCTCTAAGTATGTATGGAAGCTAACATAGCAGAAATTGCGAAGGCGAACGTGGCGTGAGACGAACACGGGCAGATCACCCCGCGAGCGTGCGTCTCACCGTGAGCTCCTACTTGCGCTCCCGCGCAAGCTGCTCCGGCGAGGTGACCTTGCGCGTCCGAAGAACCCTATCCGATGGCGGAACAGGAACCGCCTCAGCCTCAACGCCCACTCCCACATCCAACCCATTCCGCGCGCGCTTTGCAGCCACTCGCGGCTCAGCGCCCGACCTGGACTCCCAACCATCATCCTCATTCGAGTCCTGATCATCATCCTGCGCACGTGCACGCTTCCCGCCCTTCCCTCGTATCGTCTTCATCCTCGGCTTCGGTTTTGGCTTCGACTTGGACTCTACCTTTGCTTTTGACCCCGCACGGGTGATGCGCGAAGATGCAGCAACAGTCGCCGTCGCCGCGGTTACGGACGCAGATGCGGACGAAGCCACTCGCAAGCCCATTTGCGGCGCCGCCACCGCCACATCTCTCGCTGCTTGTGCCTGTGCCGCTTCGGCGGCTAGCTCGGCCATGGACTTGGGCATCAGTCGTCGTGGATGCTGGGTTTGACTCTGTGTACCTCCCGCCGTCCCAGGGCCCGTGCCCGCAGTCTCTATCTCCGAGTCTTCTTCGTCCTCGACAGGGAATGGCGGCAGAGGCGGCACGTGCGCACCCCCTTCACCTGCATTGTCCAAGTCCTCGTCGTCGACGGAGGCAGAAGAGGAGGACCCAAGGAGCGTATCGGGAGCAGTTATGCCGAATGGCGATGGTGGCGCCGTCGGAGCCGCGGGCGACGCACGCCCGTCCGGATTTGGCGAGCGTGGAGGTGATGAAAATACGGCATGTATGGGTCGTGGGAGACTATATGGCTGCACGACGTCCTCCACGCCTGTGAGGAATCCACCTGCTATGGGCGGCTGTGGCCCGTCCTCCTCGCCGTCTTTATCGTTGCCTGTCGCCGCGGTGGGACTTGGTACGACCTCGCCCACCTTGGTGCTGGCGCTGGTGCCGTACTGCTCACGCATGCGCTGGAGGATGCGTAGCCCGTGCATGAGCTTTGTCCACCGTTTTAAGACGGCCTGGTGGCGCTTCTCTTGCTCTTTCTGCGCCGCGGCGTGCTCTGTCTCCCAGTACGCCTGTTAGCCACGTAAACGTGAAAGTGAGCAGTTGCACGCCAGATAGCTGAGAAATGGGCCACTCGCCTCGAGGATCGTGTCTTCATTCTCCACAGCGACGACGATACCTGAGATTACGGGGAATGCCTTGCCCTTCCTAAATTCGAAGCTGGTCTGGCGCCCATCCCGTGTCTGGTAAGATCGCCGTTGCCAGTTTCGGAGGGCGTGAGGGTGTACGTACCACGGCCTCTGCGTGATCAAACCCCAACTGTCGAGCGATCTTTGCCGCACCCTTGTCTGTAAACAGAAGCAAGTAGTCTTTAGCACGAGGCGCGAAGGAAGCAGGAGGATGACGTACGTGGGATGTGCGCGGCTCCAGCTGGGAGCATGGACGGCGTGTAAAGATCAATGTTTCCGAAGTTGTTCTTCGGAACCTTTCCCTAACATTTGTGGAGTGTAATCAGCGCCCTCTGGGATTGAAAAACTCCTTCGAGAAGGGAGTACGTACGTCAACGACCGGCGGAGGGACATATATCTCAGTCTGCCTCTCCGCATATAGGCCCTGCATGATATCGCCGTTGCCATTCGCGCCTTCCGCATTCGCACGTATCTCGAGCTCACGCCTTCGATTCAACGTCATCGTACGCTGCTTGACGTACTTGAGCGGTTGCTCGCCCATGCGCACGACGCGTCCATGCCGCATCCAGTTCTCCGCCGCCTTGAGCTGGAGGACCTGACTGCGAGAATACACAGACTCGCCACGAAACTTGCCGAGCTCGTGCGCGTCCTGTGAAATGATCTGGTCTCGGAGCAAGTGCCGCTCCAACACATAACTAGACGTGAGCTCAGCCAAGGAGGGGAGCGGACGAATGGGTGAGTCTCGCACAAGGGATGGTCTTTAAAGCCTCCTATTGTAGTCGGCATCCCCTCCGTGAACTGGTTGACGATCAGCTCATCGTCCTCAACGTCGTCGCGATGCTTTAGCGACGCAGACCCCCGTGAGCCGAGCATAACGAAACGAAACCTGAATCGCGCACTAATCTATACGGACGGGTTACCGTCCGCATGACTTGAGTCCACCACTCTCGACGACCCTTGCCGCCAGATTGCGTCTTTGCGACCTTGGCGCTGTATTGTTTCGCATATCGGGGGGTAACATCGCGCATGTAACCATCTTCTTCCACCGCGACCACGTACATCATGCGGTTGTCAATAACCGCCGGGCGCGACGACGTGCCGACGGGGGTCGGGTCGAAGACCTTGCGCTTGTTGACGATGGCACGGATAGGGTCAACAGGGATCCAGCGACCATCAGGGCGCGAGAAAACCTCAGTCCAGAAGACGGGCGGGGTCGTGAGTGGGTCCGAGGGTCCTGAGTGTGCATATCAGAACACAATCAGATCAGCGGATGAGCTTCGTGAGGGTGAAAGCGCGCACTGGGAGGGCGCGGGGAACCCAACGTCTGCCCAGAATTCTTGCTTTTTCGCAGCTTGACGGTATACGACGATTTCCCCTTGCCATTGGGCGTCGCAGGGGAGGTCTTGTCCACAACATCCTCGTCCACCTGCATGTCGTCCCCAGACAAGGGTCCGTTTTGAGGTGAGCCACCGACTTCCTGCATGTCTTCACCACTGCTTTCCGCGTCACGCGGCACGACAGCCTTCCCCTTCCCCTTAGAACTGGACCCCTTGTGCTTCGCGGGTGTCTTTGGGCGGCCGACATTCGTCTGCCATGGCACGCTTTGCAGGCTTACCACAAGGCGCGCGGGTACGTCGAGAGCGCGACAGAGGGCGGTAAAGAGCTGGGAACTGACATCTCGCGAGCCCGAGCGCATGAGTGCGTGTTTCATGAGGCTGTTGGCACTGCGCACGATCTCAACTTCTTCGTCATCGAACAGATCTTCCAGCGGGTCAACACCCTGGGGAGGGGCCTTTCCCTTTCCTTTCCCTGAGACGTCAACTAAGCCCTTAGACTGCAGGGCACGCTGGACATCCTCAAACGTGCGGTTGCGGAGGTGTCCCATGGGCTTCACCGTAAAGAAGGTATCCGCCCACCATGATGCGAGACGCGACACGGCCTGCTCAAAGAGGTAACCACGCTTGACGTCATCTGGGATTCGGGATTTGTGAATCATCGCGAACGAGTTTTGAATTGCGAGAGGAGTGAGGGACAGGAGGCGTGCCTGGGAGACAAAGTCACGTCCAGGGAAAGAAGGAGGAGGGGGTTTACGCACTTGGAGGAGTTCGTCGTTGATCCATCTATTACGAATTGCAGCATTGGCTATCAGCGCCACGGCGTGCACCTTGTGACAGTCAATACGCAGGAGACGCTCAGCATGAGAGATGCCACCCGGGGGCTTCTTCCTGTAGCGCGACCTCAACACAGTCCCTCATGTGCGAGAACGAGCAAAACTGCGTACTGTTTGCCACCCTTTCCTTGTACAGGATATGCCTCGAGCGTTACCTCGATGTTAAGTCTCGTCGATGGCCCCGCTTGGTCTTCTACAGACTCTACTTGTTCGGCTTGTGGAACTGCGACCTCCTCCCAGTCAAACTCGTCTTCACTATCGCTGGAAAAATCATTGGTCGGCCCAGTTCCGCCCAGCGTCACCATGACGGCAGGCTCAAACGTAGGGCGGCTCACTAATTGTCGCGTCCGCGTCTGACTCGCACTTGCCGATCGCCGAACGTGACGCCCGACAGTTTGTGATGCCCCACGTGACAAGGTGACGTCGCTCCGACCGTGACACCAACTCGAGCATCGGACACTCATCGGACTCAGTGCATTTGGATTCATGGTCGTGAAACGTAAATCGTGCCGAGGTCCTCTGTCTCATGACCCTGCAAGGAGATCTCCGCGCTTCTATCTGTTACTTCTTACAAGTGACTTGTGCTACTTCTCGTCATCTTTCTGTCCCTGGACTCGGCCTCTGTAAGCATCAAAAGGTATATAACGTTGTGCGGTGTTATCAAGACGATAAGCTCCTCTTTTCCCGGCCACCAACAGCATGTTCCCGTCGTCTTTGTCTACCAATCAAACATCCCCTGCATCGCCTCTCGATGAGTGTCAGGGGTTCAACCAAGTTCGCAAAAATAAAGAAGACGGATCGCCTGCCCTAATGGAGAAAGGATATGAGGTTCAGCTAGATTCGGGGGATGATCCACGCGAGCTGTCGTTACTTCGTCGTTGGCTTGCAGTCGCCACCATCTGTGGTGCTGCACTCTGTGTCGCATGCGCATCGTCTATCGCGAGTATCTCGGCTTGATACCCGCACGCGGTACTACTTAAGCTGTCTTTGCTCCCTCTCAGGCTCTTTTTACTATAGATGACGTGTCGCGACAGTTTCATGTGGGAAAAGAGGTAGCGATCTTGGCAATCAGTCTATATGCCCTCGGCCTCGCCACCGGTCCTCTATTGTCAGGACCGCTATCTGAAGTTTCTGGGCGGAATATCGTCTATCGTGTCTCATTCGCCCTTTTTTTCGCCTTTACCTTCCCAGTTGCATTTGCGCCTGACATTGGTAATGTCATGTGACTTTTCCCGTACCAATGGCATCTGATCACGTTTTCCCTGTAGCGATTCACTTGATATTTCGATTTCTCACGGGTTTCTGTGGTGCGACGTTCCTTAGCGTGGCTGGTGGTAGTATCAGCGATATGTTCCCAGACAGGACAGTCGGAACGTGAGTATTCCAGTCCTTGAATTAGGTTTCCCCTAGTGAAGGATGGTCTCCTTCCTTCCTCAACAGCCCGATGGCTCTTTTTACAGTGTCACAATTTCTTGGGCCGGAATTCGGACCTTTACTTAGTGGGTAAGGCAATCTTGATTTGTCGTTATCCTGGTTCTGAGCGTCATAAGGTTCATAAATCAAAATGCCCCTTGGCGATGGACGTACTATTTCCTCATTATATGGTCTTTTATTCAGCTAGTTGCTTTAATCTGCGTGGGTCCTCTTGGCTCCCCGCGGCCTACTTCCTGAAGCGACAACGCAGTTCGTTCCGGAGACCTATATTCCCGTCATCCTTAAATGGAAAGCCCGACGGTACGATTACCCGTAATCAGCGGATCGCTGACCACTGACCGGGAAAGTCCAGGCTACGACAGATAACTGGCGACTGGAAATACTATGCCCCGTTAGAAAATGAAACCATCAGCTTAGGATATGCCATCCTCGTCAGCTGTTACAAACCATTCCGTACGTTTATCCCGTCTTTCAGCGGCATACGGCGAAGCTTAAGTTCTATCTAGAACTTATCCTCTGTGATCGCATGGCTCTCCTGATCAACATCTGGTACAGTACTCAACGTCCTCCCCATCTCCGTCCTAAATGAAGTTCTTCCTAGGAATGCATTCCTCCTAGGGTTTCAGTACCTTGCGTTCGAGGTGTTTCCCATCATTTTCATGGGAAAGCATGGTTTTTCTCGGCAATCGACGGGCTTGACATTCCTTGGTATTGCCATCGGCTTTCTCATCGGGTTTGCGACAACACCATACTGGAATGCGTAAACTCATCCACGGTTGGCCTTTTCGTTCGATTGATCTTACTTTGTCCCTTCGTAGACGCTATAGGCGCTTCGTTGAAAAGGACGGTGATCCACCGCCCGAGTTCCGCCTCATAATGGGCCAGGTGGGTGGGATTCTCGTCTCAGTCAGCCTGTTCTGGTTGGCTTTTACTACATACAAACACGTTCACTGGATGGCGCCCATCATCGCGTCAGTGCCATTCGGCACGGGGACGTATCTCGTCTTCACCTCCTCCTTCACGTACCTCGTTGTTGCATACCGTCCAATTGCGGCGTCCGCGATGGCAAGCAATATCGCAATGCGCGCGGCGATCGCTGCCGCGTTTCCTCTGTTTGCCACCCAGATGTATCATACCCTAGGAACTGTCGGTGCAACTTTGCTTCTTGCCTGTCTCTCGACAGTCATGGCATCATTCCCGTGAGTCCACGCCGACTTGCGTAACGCTGGACGTGTTGATTTTTTTGCGAGTAGTTTCATTTTCTACCGAATAGGAGCCCGACTGCGCGAAAGGTCAAAGTTCGCCGCCTGATGGCGGATGTGTTGTCACGACCACGACCATCACGTTTCATACTATCTGGGCGTTGAGCCTCGAATGGCATAGCATACCCATCAATCTGTTCGATGAATCAATCTAGGTTACTCGCATTCCTTCCAATGACGATACGTTCACTCCGCACAATGTCTCGGTCATGACATTGGGATTTTCCATCTACAAACTCGTAGGGACGGAATTGGGAGGTTAAATCGAGGAGTCCAAGAGCGAGATGGTTTATGTAGTTTTAACTTTGCTGTAAAATTGCCGGCGTTGCTAAAAATGCACGGCACCTGCCTGTGGCCCCTCAGCGACACGATCTGTGGTCAGTACTTGACCCGGGCTAGTGCCCGACTCTGCGGAGCTTTTCCGTACCACAGCAGATATTATATTGCAGAGAGAGACGATGAAGCTCCCCTCGTAGCTCGAACTTGAGACGGGACACCCGGGCCGTTGTTTAAGACCTCTCGGAGTTCTACCCTTCTTACCTTTTATCTGCGACTTTCCAAAAAAAAAATTTTAAATACTAGACGTCTAGGTGTCATTTTCTCAGAATACTCCAGTTATTTGCCTTTGGCATATCGACGTTGAATCAGTGTTTCAGTTTGGTCTCTCCCAGATTGAGGACAGCACCTTGACGTACAAGAATATCCGACGAGCAATGTGAAGGTGCTCATGCAGTGCTAGGTGTGATGGATGGGACTCGAATCGAGGTCGTCAGACGAGGAGACAGATACAGTACCGATACAGTACCGATAATCGCGCGGTTCATAATGACAATTCAGTTAAAGGCAGGAACTTGGAAGCTAGCCCAGGCTTGCATTCCGAGTCCCTTCACGTTAATGTCCGCATATGTGACATTCATTTTCCGAGTCCTCTCGATGCGACTGGCCCCATCGTTATAATGATTCGTTCGACGTATGCTGGAAGGTAGCCGATTGCATTTATGATAGGCTGCAGTGCAAGAAGACATGGAACTGGACGATACCAGCACCCTGCCAATGCTCTTCCATTTTGAACTTGTTTCTGTGATTTGTTGTCACGAACCTCGCCTGAAAAATGGATGGAAATCCATCGCCAAAGTTGTAGTGATGATAGCAACCAACTTAGAGTGACCAGGGTTCGATTCAACTTGAAGTTGTTCCGGCGTCGACTGACTTCCCACGCTCTCTACTTTGCGTGTTTTCTCTGTTACCCGAGAGCCGAATGCCAGTAAACATTGTCTCGCCCCGCCTCGAGGCTATGCCCCTTTCAACTTATTATCGATACGACCCCCCTTGGGTTTACACTCAGGCTGCACACCCGTTCGGATATAGTAAACACTCTTTGTATCCTATATTATCCTGTGTCTGTGATCAAAACTCCGACCCCAGCCTCTGCAATTTCCGATGCCCTTTGTTCTTGAACGTTTCCCCATTACCACGGCACGGTAATGGGGGAACGTACAAGTGACACCTCTCGGAATATTGGTGGAATGTTATCCACTCATTCTCGACCACCCTCAGGCTGTGTCTCAACAGCATCCGGATTTCAGGTTCGCAAATGACATAACCGCCTTTTATGCATATTCCTAACACATGAATCGTCGATCTCAGAGACCTACGCCATTTGTTTGTAAGGCCGGGGGTACTGCACTCGCTTCACAGTACACAGACACTTTTCGTTCAATTATTCTTCCTGTCCGGGCGCATTTTTTCGGGAGCACGACAGCTCGTCCCCAAGTGATGAGGTGGTAATTTATCTGGATGATCATGATGTTTTTGTCATTGATTCCAATTCCTTAATTACTTTCTTCTACTACCAGAGGTATGTTTTAACATTCGCTCCGACCTATTTTCAGTGCAAAGTTACTCGAAATTTTGAAGCTTCATCACATCCCATGGTCTTTAGTGCCCATCTTGGTTTGGGTTTACTACTTCTCTCAGTATTGAAATAATCTTAAGACGTCCATATGGGCAGGCTTAGCGAAAACTGCACTAGAGGTCATCCGTCTCCAAAATCAAACAACGTTTGGGTGGGCTATTGTGAGTAAAGCCAATTTGAGCTCTAGTTTGTGTGGAATAGACGTGCCACCGTGGTGACTTCCGTATAGGCACAAAGTTTCGGTGTTAACGTCGTTTTTGAGAATCCTTGTGAACATGAACTAATTGCTGCGACGGACACGAGACAAATTTATCTAGCTTCTATGATCCTGTCCCGTCAAGAATTCCATTTCTGTCTCACCGACAACCTCCTCCGCATTGTGCACATCCATATTTTTGCTGCGGAAGGATCCAAGGGAGTGACAGAGAGAAGATCGACCATGCGGTGATGGACACGTGGTGTTGATCAGTGCCGTGGTCGTTGCGCCGCAATGTGAATGCTATATGCGTCCCCATCCAGTCAACCCCTTACTATATAGTCCCATACCTTTCCACTCCTCTCCACACACCACCTTCACCATGGGTAGCGAGCTCAAGATACCCTTGTTCCCAATGTACGTACCGCAAGTATCCTCAAAAGTGAAGAATATAGAACGGCCTTTTTACATCGAGGATTCCCTAGTTGTTGTGCAAGTAAGTCATAGTATCGTCGGTTTCCCATCTAACCTTTTAACGTCCGCCATGTACACAGGTAGAAGAACAAAAGTACAAAATTCATCGTTACTTCCTAACTCGGGAGTCCGTGTTTTTCAGCGATCTATTTTCCCTCCCTCAATCAGGAGATCCAACAAGTGTGGAGGGTTCATCAGATGATAACCCGATCAAGCTGCCGGAAACGCCCACTGTGGAATTTGAGAATATTCTTCGATTCTTTTACTTCGGGTATGAGCCTAAGCCTTGTTTCCCGAAGCGAGCCATTGGCTGATTGTGAACGTCAGAATGCATGATGACTACACCGCCACTTTGGCCGATTGGATAGCAATGCTATCCATCTCCACTCGCCTGATCTTCGAAAAAGTCCGCAGCAGAGCCATCAAGGAAATCACAGCTCGACTAGACGAGGTTGAACCATTCGAACTGATTGCGCTAGCAGTCAAGTACGACGTCGAACAGTGGCTCAAACCTGCGTACCGCAGAATCGTGACGAGAAGCAATCTTATAACATGCCCAGAGGCACTCAAAGTCGCCTTCCCAATGGCGGTAATGCTCATGCGTTCACGCGAACTGTATTGGAAAACTTCCAGAAACAGTTCACACCGTGACCATTACCGTGATCCAAGCACCAATGAAGTTAACTGGGCACCCGTGGACTCCATTCTCGACTTGGAGATTAAATATATGGAGCTGGATTCCAACAAGTCTCAAACGCGGGGAAATGCGCATAGGCGGGTTAAAGAATCTAGGGCGAGAGTGTAACTGGTGTAAGCGCAATGGATGGTGCGCGCGTGAGTTCAGGAGGAGACGGATTAAGAGGAGGGGTGAAGGGGGATCATATTCCAAGTTACTAGTTCTTCTTCTGTCGTTCTCGTAGTGAGGGTGTCCGAAACTGCCAGAAATCACCAGAAATGCTAGATTTCAGTGCATTTCAGTCGGATGCAAAAGTTTTAATGGCCATGGAGGTGACCAAGGGCGGTAAGAGCGTTTTTTTCCTGTCATCGTGAATCTACTAAAGTTTTCTTTTCAATACAGTAACAGATGAGCTCAAAGCCTGAAGGTGTGTCTGGTGTAAGGTGAGGCCAACGGCTGACCTCGGAACGAGCGATCCGGAGCGCCCACGCGCACACGGATCTGAGCCCGACTATCTAATCTGTCATCGCCCGTCAACGCATCGATTTGTCAGCCCTCGCCACATGTCTCCGCCTCGACTCTCGTTTCCGCCCTTCACCCCAAAACGACCGCGCGCCGAAGAACACCCGCATCGCCCAAGCCCTTGACAAGACGTCTCGATCGAACTAACGTCCAAGCGTCGCCAGGACCCATTCCGTCGGAATCCCGAACTCGCGGCCGTCGCCTTCCCTGGGTTGTCCCGCTCGCACTAGGAGACCTGTAGATAACAAATTCGTACGCCCGTCATTCATTTATTCACTTTTAGTCCCCCTTTTTCTATACTACCATACGACACTACTACCAGCCGACGTCCAAAGCCTCGACGCGCTCACGCGGCAACATTCCTCGTCGACAAATTGCATATACTCTGCGTCATTTACACTTCATACCCGCTTGTCACCCCAGAACGATACCATACGCCTCGCCGCCTCCGTAGATCCTGCTTAGATGACCAGACTTGTATATAAGCCTCGAAGAGCCTCGTTTAGAGGCAGGCGATTTTAGCCAATCTATCCCCCTTTTTCCTCTCCTCTCCGCGCGACTTGAAGACTCTCGCCGCTCTTCCGACTTCCTTTCCTTCTGGCCGAACGACTTGGAACGTTTTACCGTGCCGCTGTGCCGACTCGCGTCTCCGTCGTCTCGTCTCGATTTTACTTTGCCCCCTTCTTTTCTTCCTCTTCCTCTTCCTCTCGTTCGTGCTCCCGGACCGTCTAGGCGACAACCGCGACTCGGACAGCGTGGACGACAGATCCACATCTTGACCGGCCGAACTCGACTTCAGCAACCCTCAAATCTATTACTCCCGGAACTCGACTCTGCCGAACGAACTCACAGCGCGTCGACACGACGCTTCGCGCTTACACTGGTCACTTGACCATCGAGCCTGATATACCATCACAGTAAACCAGCTGAGACAAACGCAGAACATGGCTTCTCCTCCGGATCCTTCCATCTATTATAATACCGCATCGTAGGACTACGAGGTGGTTTATCGAGGGCAGCACATTCCGGGAATGGAATGGATCTCCAGTGTCACGGTGGATCCGTGGCAATCGTACGCTACTCCCACTGTTTTATATTTACGACGGTTGATTCTATCCCCAATTTCGCAGCGGGGGCAGAGAAATCTGTCCTTTGGTACGCAACTTCTTCTGTGTTCCTCTGATACGGGCCTCATACATCAGGAAAATAAGCAAAAACTTTCTGACTTGTGAACTTTTGTCAAAAAAAGAGGGTTTTATTGTACCTCTCTCCTCCTGAAAATTAGTTTCCCAATCAACTTTTTTTTGGACTGCAGGTTCCTTTTCGCCTTTTCTACTTTTTTAACCTTTTTTAACCTTTTTTCCTTGGTCGAGCTCGGTCGAGCTCGACCGAGCTGGTATAAGTGAAAAAAAGTTTTATGCAGAAATGCTGATGTATTGTCAATGAACTCCGCCGTCATCGAGGACATCAAGAGCATGCGAGATGTTACGGAGGCATCGATCGCGTATTACTACGGAGCACGATCTCCGCGGGTTGTTGTCGTCGCTTCTCTTCCAACTCGGTGACGACTCGGACCGTTGCTGGGATCTCCTTCATGAATATACCACTTGCCATGATGGCTCGGAAACACCCAGTCATGCTCTCCCAGGACAACATCCGTTTTTTGTTACTTTGGATGCACCAAATGAGTGCCCTAGCACCACTGGAACTCTGTCGGCGCGCGAGGAGGTCCTGGAATTTTGGAAGGTCAAATCATTCCAATCCATTTATCTGTATTACGAGTCGGCCCGTGCAAGACATGCAATCTATCCTTAACCTGATGTCCAATCCTACCAGGTCTCCCTTCACGAAGAAGGCGGACGCTATCAAGAGCTATATCTGTTCTTTCTGTCGCGAGGACAGATTCATGCGGAGATGGTAAGAGGATAACAGAGAACTTGTTATCAATACACTCTCCGAACGAGCCGACGAGATGTGTGCCAGTGGCGCCTCAGCTACAGTTCTTGTCGTGGCTCACGATGTTGAACACGGATTTCGATGGGTATTTTGCCTACTAAATGCGCTCCGTCGATGTATGCCCTCGAGTATTCGGAAGGCTCTGAATGACCTGCTAATGACTCTCGACGACACGTACGAACGGACATTGCAAGAGATCCCTACAGAGAAGCGACAGCACGCACATCGCATTTTCCAGTGCTTGGTAGTGGCTATTCGACCCTTCGTGTTGAAGAACTGGCGGAGATATTCGCGATCGAGTTTGAAGCGGATGGAGGGTTGGTACGTTGGTGTCCTGAGCATCCAGAAAAGGATGGGCTTTCCGCATGTTCAACTTTAATCGCAGTGATCAACGACGAAGGGTCGAATACTGTTCAATTTTCTCACTTCTCGGTGAGAGGATTCTTGACATCGGTTCCGCCTCCGGACGCCCGAAGTTGGAGTTGGAAGCATTCGCCAATACCATAGTATTCCTCTCGATGTCGCCGACACTACTATTGCGCGAGCCTATCTTACAGTGCTACTGTAATTGGACGAGAATGTGGATAAAGGGCGCCTCGTGACGTTTCCTCTGGCGTTTTATGCAGCTACTGGGTACTGATAACGAGCCGGTCAGCGGCGGACTGCCCTGCCTGCGACAAAGGAAGAGAAGTCGGAGGTGGGGGAGGTGGTGTTGGACTCTGGAGCATAGGAGAGGGTGTTGGATGTTGCTTGGACTGAGCAATATCTGCATCGTTTAAAGCTGGTGTAGGCGACTAAAATTTGTAACAAATACGCACAATATCACTTCCCCCGTGCTCTCTTTCCTGTTTCTCCAAAATCCTTGCCTTTCTAGCCTCGAGTTTGGCTTCAGCAAGTCGTTGGCCAAACTTCTGACGCATTGCCATGTATGTTGTGTATTTAATGCAGGCTTTACGATGTCGGCTTATGCCAGATGAATTGGATTGACGCGAGCACTTTGGACAACACCTTATCATGATGTACACAGGTATGGGATTGGTATTTGGAGTAGGAGTCGGTGGAGTTCAACAAAGTTCAGTGGAAGATGAGAACCCTCGGAACGAGCGATTCGGAGCGCCCGCACACCGATCCGAGCCGCGGCTGCCATCAGCCAACCTCATGTAAAGTAAGCGACTCTAGGGCGCGAATACTACTTCTCTCTTCTCCTGTGCCTCTCGCGCGAGTTTCGGAGACCCTTTGTCTGCCCGCGGCATGTGGACACCTGGACGTCGTCGAGGTCCTCCTAGAACCAATGCTCATATCAATCGCCAAACAAGACACAGACTTGTTGCTATTGCACTTCGAGTAATGGACATCTTGATGTCGTGAAGATCCTCAAAGAACACGGGGCGGAAGTCAATGCCAGAAAAGTCGCAAACTGGATATCGTTACACGACGCATCAGAAAAAGAAGGTATTGGGATTATCCCGCTCCTCCTCGCTCATACGACCGATGTGAATGCCAAAGGCGATACAGACTGGACGCCGTTGCACTGGGCGTCAAGAGTTGGACGTCTCATGATCATCAGGATTCTCTTAGAACAACCTTGACATCAATGCGCAATCCAAGGACCACAACACCTCCCCGCATTTTTCATCCAGAAATGGCCACGTAGGGACCATAAAACTACTACTTGCACATGGAGCGGACGTGCACATCTGGGAAGAGCGTGGTCAAACCGCATTCCAGATGGTTACATCCATGAGACGTACCGAAGTTGCGCAGCTGTTGTTGGAGAACGGCGCAGAAAAGAGTAGGGGGCATTTGATTACCAGTTTCTGGACTGTTTGAGATATAATACTTTGGTTAATGGATTTCGGTAAAGAGTGAACATCGATGACAGTTGCCTTACCTGACCGAAAAAGCATGGCACTAACACACTGCCAGTGCTGGTGTATCTAGTATCACATGCCGGAATTACAAAGGGCAATCGTGAGTTGTTATCCTGGCGTTGTATCATAGTAAGATAAGTGTTGGTAATCTCAGATGGCAATCGTACCCATTCATGGTGTCTCTATGAAATCGAAAACGGGACTTGAGCGAATTTTTTATACCAAAATTGTGATGCACATCAGTAAGATATCCACTAGCTTTTTCACTTTTCGACTTTTTGAAAAAAGAAGGTTTTATTCGACTTCTCTCCTCCTGAAAATGAATTTGTGAATCTGAGTTCTAGGTTCCCTGTGCACATGTTGGCTTTTCCACTCGTATGGGCTCGTACGAGCCCCAAAACGTAAGTGGTAGTTTTACTGATGACTATGTGCCAGGGTTCTGTTACACGGTACCCCGAGCCCCGAGGGGTGCGATGAGGGCGTCGACCCACTTGGTCGGGGCCGCGGTCCGCAGTAGTCCGACAGTGTAATTGGGCCTAGAATCGTGAATCGTGCAGATTACGGCGTGCCATGAAGCGACCACACCGACTTGTGATAACCCACCGCCTCTACTTCTTTACCTACCTCCCCTGATGTTTTTCTGGCACCCTCACCCGACCTTTGACTTTTGGCACCATCACTCCCGAGACAAGCACCACGACCCGCCGTCACCATCTGCCACCCCGTCCGATGCGAGCCCCTACGAAGTTTCTCTCGAACCAGAAGAAAACCCCCAGGAGCTGTCCCTCGTGCGCCGATGGCTCGCCGTGATCTGCATCTCCAGCGCATCCATCTGCGTCACCTGTGCCTCGTCCATGGTGCGTCGCGTCTCTTTTCCCAGACATCCTACCTCTTCGACAACGCTCCCGGCTAATGCGCGCCCTTCTCGCATCCCCTACAACTTACTCAATGACAGGCGGCCTTTGTGGAGGTGCCTGTGGCAAAACAGTTCCAGGTGAGCAAGGAAGTCGCCATACTCGGCGTGAGCCTCTTCGTGCTAGGCCTGGGCCTCGGTCCCATCGTCGCGGGCCCAATGTCAGAGGTCTACGGGCGCAACGCGGTCTATCGCCTTTCGTTTTCCCTGTTCTTCGTGTGCATGTTCCCCGTTGCGTTTGCACCTGACATATGTACGTGTGTTGTGTTTTTTCTTTCTCCCTTATACGTGTTGGATGGGGTCTTTGGTCTCACGTGTTGACAGCCTTGTATCTGATCTTTCGGTTTATTTGTGGATGTTGCGGTGCCGCATTTCTCAGCGTAGCTGGGGGAAGCGTCAGTGATATGTTCTCCAACGCGGAAGTCGCCACGTGCGTCGTGATATCACTGTTGTTTGATTAGGGTGTCTCATGATATGTGCTAGCCCGATGGCCTTCTACACTATATGCCCGTTTCTGGGTCCTGAGCTAGGGCCGATTCTCAGTGGGTGAGCACATTCAGATGACCGGAGAACTCTTCTTGTAGGCGAGCTCTGAAAGCGAGATGCAAATAGTTTCATCAACCAACACCTACATTGGAGATGGACGTTTTATATTCTAATAATATGGTCATTTGTCCAGGCAGGAGCCCTGATCATCGTAAGCCTAACTCTTCGAATGCTCACCCCTTGTTCTAAAGACAGCCCCGTAAAGCTTGTTCCGGAGACCTATATTCCTTTGATCCTCAAGATGAAGGCACAGCGGTGAGCCCTTTGTGACGGGCATTGTTACTGTTATTCACTAATCCAAACGTAGTCTCCGCGAGACCACCGGCAATCCGAATTGGTATGCACCTATGGAAAGAACGGGACATACCAGTCTGGCGCGAGCATTGCTTGTCAATTGCTACAAACCGTTCTGTGGGAACACCAGTCGCAGATACTATTTCTTCTGTAATAACCTGCACCAACAGACTTTGTGCTCTTCAATCACATGGCGCTTCTGTTGAATTTATGGTAGACAGAACCAGCCGACATCTCAATGCACTACTGACGTGCTAGCAGGGATTCGTTGGTGCTCGGCATCCTCTACTTGACCTTTCAAGCTTTTCCGATCATATTTGAGGAGAAGCACAATTTCAACCTCCAGAGTACAGGTCTGACATTCCTAGGGATGGCAATAGGAATGCTTGTGGGCCTGTGCACGATGCCCTACTGGAACCGGTGCGATCGTATATCCTCCGAGCTTACTTCCTTTCCCTCACAGAAAGGACAAAAACTGACTCACTTTTCCTAAAGGAGGTACCGCCGGTATAAAGAGGCACACGGCAGGGACCCGCCGGCAGAGTTCCGTCTGCTGATGGGACAAGTAGGCGGCGTTCTCGTGCCGCTCGCGCTCCTCTGGCTCGCGCTCTCCACGTATCGCAGCGTGCACTGGATCGTGCCCGTGCTCGCGTCGGTCCCGTTTGGGACGGGCACCTTCTTCATCTTCACGTCCTCCTTTACGTACATCGTCGTCGCATACAGGCCGCTCGCGGCGAGCGCGCTGGCGTGCAACACGACGATGCGGACGTCGTTTGCCGCCGCGTTCCCGCTGTTCGCGGGGCAGATGTACCGTGCGCTCGGCACGGTAGGCGCAACGCTGCTGTTGGCGGGGCTGACGATGGCGATGGCCCCACTCCCGTATGTGCATCATGTACATCATCATTTATGCTCCTGCGCCCCTCCTTCCACTTCCTCTACAACCGTCGCCACCGCCACCGCCACCACCGCCATCCCCACCAGTGACCCGTGATGATGCTAACAGACCTTCTGATTGCGTTTTTTTTTTCCCAGTTTCGTGCTGTGTCATATGGGGTCCTCGGGCCTTGAGTCGTCGGGAAATGGAATCCCGTGAGATGGCGCGCTGCGTCACCTGAGGTGACCGTATGTGTCGCCGGATCATGGAGGGAGAAGTGGGGCGTTCTGCATACCCTGAACACCGAGAAACGGGTAGGTGGGGGCGAGCCTATATCCTGGCACTGGTGGCAGATAGATAGCCCTAGAGACACGGGAGGGTTTGAGGCGCGAAGTTTGGAGAAGTATTCAAATCGTGTGGTGACCCAGTGCGACACACCGCGTGAGATCCCCGTCGACAGGAACGGTGGACGCTTGTAGGGTTAATTAGCGCTAATCGGTAGATGCGCCTCGGACAATCTGTTCGTGCGCAACAGGGGGACTTCGGAGGAAGATAAGGTGGGATTTTGACCCCTCAGGCTAGGCGTGGGCGTGGGCGTGGGACAACTGTGGGGTAGGGGTACCTCCACGGTGGACGGTGAAGGAGCCCGAGGTGATTAATGTGATGGTGGCACCGACCCTGAGAGCGCGGGCCCCCAACTCTGCCTTGACCATGGATAGCTCATGCCATCATGCATCATGGCTCGATTGTTGCAAGCGCGGCGCCACCAGCCCAAAGCGGACCGGCTACGCAATCGGCAGTTACCACGTATGTAAAGTCACCTCAGATATCATTTTGATGCAGCAGGTCGGAGCTCAAGTTGTCAATCAGGGAACAGAATACGGGTTGGTCGAGACTGTCACCGTTATTATTTAAAGGAGAAAAGTATATACACAGTAGTCAGTGGGGGAGAGGCCGCTCTTCAAGTTGGGAGAGAAGAATAAGAATAAATTCAAATTGGTCCACGTTTGTCAAAACTCGGAAAACCTAAAGGCTTCTGTGCCAAACAGCCAGGGCGCTCTGTCTGTTCCTGCTGCAACGGCGCAACAAGTGGCCCCTGCCTCCCACATGACATCCACACTGCACCAACCACCCAACTCGCACGGGCCGGGATTGCAGTGCCATTGTAATTAATCCGTATTGCAACCGACCCTGGCATGGCATGCTGTCGATCGGTGTATGGGGAAACAGAAACAACGAACTTTGACAACGACAACGACGACACAGATATCTAGAATGCATCATGCATCATGACACGAGATTGGCCGGCCTGCCAATTATAGTCGGGCGCTGCTGTGGTAATTTGGACGGCCGATCGGTTCCCGCGCCCCCGGGCCGGTTGGGTCGGTGTCACCGGATCGGGTCGACGCTGGCTCAACTCGTGCTCGCGAAAGGACCCCGCCCGACCGAGAAAAATCGCGCAAACGCAAAAACGCCATCTCCACTCCAGCAGTCCCTGGCATTTTTCTTTCATAATTCAGACCTTTTTAAATAATGCTCCCCTCCTACCTTGAGCCATCCTTTCCTGGACAGCGTCTAATTCAGTCATCGCTGCCGCCGTGCGCTCCACTCGTTATTACGTGGCAAAGAACATGAAGGCTGGACCCGACCCTTCATCCCGTCTGGATGGGAATCATCATATGACATGAACAAAGTCCCCTTTCGTCCCGGCGACGGATGTTTGTATGCTGCGCGCCTCACTTTAAAATCTACCAATTTGGTTACAGTGAGTGATCCGGTGGGAGTGCGCACGAATGACGGTGGATCCATGGCGTACTAAGTTATCTTGCGACGAACTCAGTCTAGGCCAAGTCATACGCAATCACACATAATATATCCCCATGATAACGTAGCCCTGGCCATACCATAACAGGTGATGCCTGTACCAATACACTGGGGCGCGGAGGCCCATGGATACTGACTGTACAATGTGGCTGCGCCGTCGTACCGTACGTCTCTGAGAACAAAATGATGGCGATAAGGGGTCAAAGCAAACCCCAGTAAGACCTGGAGACATGTGTACGTAAAGGGACGCACGTTTCCGGGTCGATCAATGATTGTGGTGGTGCCCTGTGCAGTTTCTGTGCTAGATAGACCGTCGTGACAAATCTCCGTGTGACAGCGGAAATTGCAAGGACCTAGGAGAACAACTGGAAGTGGAGGGTTGATTTATAACTTTCAACAGGCACCAACCGCGTGTCTGACGACCGCGGATAAGGAACAGACTGACCTCTTTGGCACTTAACGAGAAGTGAGTAGTGGAAGCCCGCCAAACACGGACCTCCCTCCAAGTAAGTTACCACAACCGCAAATCATCAGACCGTGCCAACTTTGTACTCTTACAAGGTCCGTTTCTCCATTGGGAACACCACACTGCGCCACGCCTTTCTTGTTTGAGTTTTGACCGCGGTCCCGTGAACATTACCCCTTTCTCATTCTAGACTCTCACCTCTTGTCGGGCGACGTGAGGGGTACCCTTGTAGTATCTGCCTGCCCTGCGTAGCGCCTTGTTCTCGGCAAAGCGCTTTGCAATCAGGAGAAGAGAAAAATAGAAGACGAGAGAAACGGCATGCGCGCCTGGGAGAGGATTCCTGGTGTAACGAGCGCAAGCTTTCGTCCCATGACACTGGTCGCCGCCACCGAAATGATGCCCACTCACGCCGCGAGACGACTGGTCAGGTACCCATGATTGTGGTACTCGTCCTCGCCTCGTCCGCTCAGATGGTCTGGCAAGCCATATCGGGTCCAAGCGCACATGTGAGAAGTGGGAACGTATTGTTATGTTATGACGGTGGGTCGTAAGGGTGCGGTGTTTGAGTGCGCGTGGTAGCGAGGACAGGAATTGCCGAAGCGAATTCGATGGCGCTAGAAATACACGAGCCAATCACAGCCTCATTTTATTTTCTCGGCCGCCTGGTGTATCAGTTTAGCGCTGAACGAGTTAATATGAAGGCGCCCAAACATCACCGAGAGAGGGAAGCGTTGACAGATGTAGCGATTTTCTGTCGGGAGGTTTTCCGTTTTACGAACCGTCGATGTGACATTTAAAGGCGCGTATAGATGAAGGTTGGAACCTAAGCAGGTCACGGTCTACAAAGTTCGTGGGCCGTGGATAGGAGCATTTGGGATAACGTGGAATTGCAAAGGGAAGCGGTGGAGTTACGTACGAGCAGAACCGAATAGATAAGTGGGTTTTGGGCGATAAAGGGCACGACGTCCCCGAAGGGAAACGCGTGCCAAGTTCGAGGGGAAGCGAACGCCACGGAGTTCGAGAAGGCCGTGTGGCGCATCGCACGAGGGCTTTGATGAGACTAGCTAGGGGTCCGTTAAGATGAACTTTGAAAGGGGCGAAGGAAGATGCGGTAATATTTGTGGCGGAGTTCCGAGGAATTGGGCGTCGTGAATTCCAGGGACAGGAGCGACCAGGGCTCAACCGGTGCAAGGAGATAGAGATGATGCAAGCGCTTGTGGCGGAACGCCACGCCACGCAAATGATGGATTGGGAATCCGGAAAACTGGCCGGAGAACAAATGGAATGTGGCGGTAATAAAAAAAGGTGCGTGGGTGCTACACGTGTCATATACCACAAAAGGCAAGACTGTAACCTAATCGGGGAAAGCCGAGGCCCCGGGGAATCTCTTCATGTCATCTCATGTTTATCCATCTTCCAATCCCCTGTCTTGTCGCGTCGGACTCACAGTGTCGTGGGTGCGATCGGTGGAAACGGACGTGGGGCGATTGGTGGATGGGTTCTGTTCAGAGTAACAAACAGGTCAGAGGTCCGAGGTGCAATTGGATGGGGTTGAGAGATAGGCGATCGGGTGGCAACGACGTGACCCCTCAGGTGTTGTTTGGGCAGATTCCGAAAAAGGGAAGGATCCGACTCAACGCCGCGACGAGGACCAATTAGGAGATCGCAGCCACCGGGTTTCACAGCCCCTCTGACCGTTTCCAGTTATTTCTGACTAGCTACGATCGATGGGATGAGATGTGATGCCTGGGCCGTTGGCACAGCAGATATCTATGAAAAATGATTGTGTGACCGGGGCCAAAGAGGCGGTTGGGAGTGGCCCTGAATCGTCCTATCCTTCAGTCATGACACAACCATTTCCCAAACATGGCCCGCCCAACTGGCAAGTCGCGGCCGGCCTTCTCTCTTCTTCTCTCCCTCCATCCTTCTCTTCCCCCCACATCAATGTCCCGCAGGCCCGCCCCAATGCTCCCCCCGCCTCCCCCCGCAGACAGAGACGTCATCATGGGCCCCCCTCCCGTCCCTCCTCAGCAGCCATTCACTCCTTCCTCTATCCAGAATTCCAAGGACCCCTCGAGAGAGTTCAGCGAAAAATATTACAAGCTCAAAAGAAAGTATTGGGAGCTCGAAGAAGTCAGCCTTGTCCACTTTACCCCTTTCTCCTCTTTCTCCTCATCACCGCCAATAGAAATACAAAGACCTGGAGGAAGAGCTCAGACGTTCTGGTGAGCGAAATTCCACTTGGGGCGCCGAAAAAGGGTGTGTGATTCTTTCCCTGAGAATCGCTATCAAATGCGCTAATATTCTTTCAGCATGCTCCTCGATCGGATACTCGAACTGGAAGCCGCCGTCGCACGCCAGCCTTCCAGCCCGACCCCACACAGTCCAAATGCTCAGCAACCCTCTCACACGCCGACTGCCTTTCCTCGCGCCCTTCAATCCGCTCATGCCCAGACCGCATTCCAGGCTAATTTACACGAAGCTTTGGATGAGGTTAGGACCGAAGATCCCTCAGTGGATCCCTTGTACACTTCTCGTCATATCGGACCCCAAGCACGAAAGCGTCAGCTCGAAGAAATGAAAGAACGAGATGAAGAAGAGTCTCGCGACTCTCGCAAGCCCACGAGAAGAGGCAAAGCTGCCCCCAACCCAACCAAAGCCAAAGACGGCGGAGTTCCACCTCCGTTTCCACCTACAGCAAGTCCTGGTGGTCCCTCTTCAATCATCTCCAGCTCCTCTCAGACACTTGTGGCTCCTTCTGGCAAACGCATTAGGATCAAACCTCCCTCGGCTATTCCATCTGAGCTACCTCCTCCGCCCTCTTCCGGTCAGAGCATGCACCGTATTCCCCAATTCATCAATAACGCTGGTGTTCCTCCGACGCACCATCAACTCTCCCCTGGATCCCCAATGTCCCCTTTAGGCTCAGACGCCGAGCATTACGCCGTCACTGATGGTGGCCCTTCCACTGCCTTACGCAACGGCAACGGCAATAACACTTTGGATACTCCCAATCAATTGGGTCCGGGCTCTCCTACTTCCCTTGGCCCCTCGACCACTTCAATTCCGTCGACCACGGTCCAACGTCACACAAAACCAAAACGGCTGAAAGCGCACACGGTCACATCAAAAAGCTACTCTATTCCCATGGTTCCCCGGGATAAGAATGGCCGGCCCATACTTCCCTTAAATGTCGGTATCATGACTGTCAATTGCCTCGGTGAGGTGTGTATGCGAGAGCATTTCCATACGGAGCGTTATATTTTCCCTGTGGGCTACTCCGTTAATAGGTAACAAGCATTCACTTGTTCGTCTTTGGTTTGTTTAGCTCATGTCAATTTCCCAGGCGTTACCTCTCAGCGCGAGACCCCAATGCGGAAACCGTGTATAACTGCACTATCCTTGACGGCGGTGACGGTCCCAAATTCCAAATAATTGCAAATGACATGGCAGAGCCAATCACCGCGGGCACAGCCACTGGTGCCTGGTCTGTCGTCGTGCGCGCGGCCAATCATGTTCGAAACCGGCAACACAGTAACTCGGTCTCTGGGCCGGACTTCTTTGGCCTGGGGCAGAACACTATCAAGCACCTCATTCAGGAGCTTCCAGGCGCGGATAGGCTGAAGGATTACGTGTGGCAAAATTTCAATGAGGGCGGGTAAGCGCAAGTTTTCTTCCTCGTGCATTTTGTCGCAGGTTGATTGACTAAGCAGCTCCGGAAGGCCTCTTGGTGGTCGCCACGCTACGGTTGTCCCTGCTCTACCTGATGAATATGACAGTCCAAACAGCAGTAACGGTCACGAACGACGTGGTTCTCGCGATTCTACTTCCATGGACATCACCCCTGATGGCGAGCTGCCAATCTCGGATGCCCGAGGGGCTCCCCCACCGGAACGTCCGTATTCTCACGCGCGACGCGGTTCTCGCAACAGCAATGGGGGTCCCGTGGACGACTTGTTGCCGATATCACCTCGTGGTCATGGATATCCAGCACAGGATCCTGCGTACTCTCCCCGCTCTACACACCGCCTCTCTCCACGGGACGTACCTCCCCCTAACCCGTACGCTCAAGCGCCACCCACGCGTTCACATTCACCGCCTCCACACCAATCTCCTGTTGCGCCTCCCCCCGTACCGGCAAAGTTTGCAAGTATTATGAATGCTTACCCCGAACCACCGTACGCTTCACGTACGTCTCCACGCTCTGGCTCTGGTTCAGATCATGCTATTGGCCCTGGCCGTACGCGTGGCAGCAGCAGTGGAAGTGCAGGCTCGGCCGAGCGATAACTTCACCTGAGGGCCGATCTCTTTTCAACCTTCTCCCTATGTCTCATTTCTGCATGCGTGTGGGCGTGCTCGCAGTCTTGGGAGCGTTTATTTCACTTTTTTTTTATCAGTCCCTTTGATTACTGGTCTTGTTTTTCTGTCGACTCCCTTTGTCGTATTTATCTCGCTCTGAGTCGCTCGCTCTCATCCATTTGGTTCGACGTCTGTCATCATCTCGTGTCTGGTCTGCTCCCTCTTTTTGGGTTTGTACTTATTTCAGCTCTGGTGCTCGTGGAATGCACGAATCCCCTCATCTCATGCGTCCATGTATAACGGCATGCGCTGCCCGCAACCCAGGCGTCCGAGCTCGATATGAAGTGCTCTGGGCGCCGCGGGTGCACGGCCCGTTTACTACCCGGCCGTTGCATTTGTGAAAATTTGACTGGGCAAAGAGTAGACACATCCACGACGAGTGGTTCTTATCCTGTGCGTGGAAAGCCCCTGTGGGGACTCCGCCCGTTGCGAGGCCAGTGCCGGGATCGATGGGGTAGTATATGGGGCTGACATCTTGCATCATTTTCATTTGCCAATGTTCTGCCATTGGGTTATGGTACTGTAACTGTAACAAACCAAGCGTTGTGGTAATTGGTCTATGCCGTAAGGGTTGGATGAAAGGTTCTTGTTGTTATGATGACCAATTATGCACATGTATATATCCCCCGTGATAGGCCCAATGTTGTGGGGTTATAGTGGTGTTTCTTGGACAAGTCGAAGAAAATGGCGACGGAGGTGTGGGCTGGCGTACGTACGTATACAAGAGCTGTACACGCATTGTCACGCAACGCCCCGTGCACTACCGTAACGGGGCCCGGGAGAACAAGAGAAGAGAGAGAGAAGAGGTTGATCGAGTATGATAGAGCCGCGGCCGTGGCCCATAAGCGCTGAGCGCTGAGCACCATTTCACGTTAGCGTAAATTCTCCTCGATGTCTCGATGCGCACCCCGATCAGAAAGCAAGCAAACAAAGGCTTCCCTTCCTTTTCTCACGTTCCTTTTTTCATGGCAAGCAATTTAGAAGGCGCGTCTATGGAGTGACATGTCACATACTATAATCCCCACAAGGAGAAACGAAAGAGAATATAACTTTGGTAGGTAGGAGAAAGATTTGCGTTACCGCATGAGCTCAGGCGCCCGTGCCCGTGCGAGGTGGCACCTGCCCTTCGTCTCGGCAGGTCGTCTGCCATGCCACATCGCCAATTTTTACTTTTACCGGATGAGATGGTAATACATACTGTAATTGGGTGATTTTCGGATTCTCGGATTCCGAGTCAAAGTGGGTTTCCTCGCTCGGCGGACGAGCCCCCGTTTCAAGTGATTTTTTTAGATGCAACAACCCCGCCACGCACTGGCACCACGTGTGGGTGGTAACGATCCCGTCACGTATGGCTTGTACACGCGTGCGTGCGGCCACCTAGTAGGGGTTGATGGTTTCTGTACTTGCAATCTACAGATAGCCTGAGCCAAGTGATATGGTGATGATGGCTGTGCATTTAGTATGTCGGTGATGATAGTAGCACTAGAATAGCCTCCTCGCTGTAGCTAGGAGGTAATAAGTGGCGCTTATGATCTGGTCTGTGACGGTTACATCTTCCAGATCGAAAGAAAAAAAAACCCTTGCCAGTGCGCCACAGGTATTCCGTTGGGCTTGTGGCGTTCTGGTACTGTATGGCCGTATGACACGGACACTGTCCACATCGATCATATCATCAACAGTCACGTCTCCCCCATCACCATCTCGCGAAAAACAGACAGGGATACAAGGTTTTGCAATCTGGCTGGCAGAAGTGGTTACGTACATATCACACGCATATGCATCAATGGAGGTATGTAAACGCATGAGTATCACCGCTGGCGCCATGAACGGCGCCATACAGCTGCAGACTCATGATTGGGTCGCCCTGATCACGAAACGACAGCTCGCGTAAGTCCGAAGTCGATTCAGATTCGGAGAGCGGCAAACGCCTGGCACACGAGGCGAGGACGCGAGAGCCCACATTCCGCTGCTGCTGCTGCTGCCTCCCACGCGTTGCGAGCGCCACACTGAGGTCCGGAAAAACTGGTTCTCCTTCAATCACACCGTGTCAGTGGCGTTGCCAGATATATCTAGAACACCTGGACCCTCCGATATTCGCCAAAGGACACTTGAAATGATTGTTACCCGCGGGTGGTAACAGAGCAAAACAAGTGATCGCTTGCGTCGGTTGCTTCGAGCCCGAGTCGAGAAGACGTCGCAGTTCGTTCAGCTTGCTAAGCTGTGCAACTCGCAGCGTGGGGGGGGGGGGCTGGGGTTGCTTCCATTCCATTCCTATTCGTAAATGCGGCAGTGCGGTGTACAACATACATGCTTGAATGAGCGCCGATGCCGACTCCACAGAGTACGGTAGAAAACAACGCCACTGACCCGTGTCATTGAATTGACAGCGCGTCCGGCTAATTGAAGCCATCGTGGAGGGATTGAGACACGTACGTGGGCTGCATCGTCACTCCGCGCGAGAACGGAGTGTCCCGGTTGGTCAAATACATATCGAGGCGATGACGATGATCTAAAGACCTGTTTACGTCCACAGCTCTAACTCGGATCTGATGGGCGAGAGCAAGAGAAGAGGCGGGCGTCGGACGCAGTACAACAACATACAAGCCGTCTGCATCCGTCGAGAACCCGCGGACAGAAAAACCGGCTCAAGCCGCGTCGTTCTGCAAGTGGCACCGGTACCAGCGCAGTGGGAGACGGGGATGGGGGTGGTTGGGGTGATAGTGGCGGGGGAGCTTCGGTTCTCGCGCGCCATCGGTTGGCCGCGCCACACCGCGCCACGACACACAAAAACATGATAATTCGGCGATACGTACGTCTATCAAGCATCCATGAAGGATCTGCATGGCTGTGTACGGCAACGCGCTCTTGCTTGTGGGGTGAAAGGCGGCGACGACAACGGACGAGGGCTTGGATCGCCGCGCCGGTCCGACCAAACCGAGAAGCGGCATTATGCGGGCGTGTTGCCTGGCCTGCCGAGCCGAGATCGGCGAGGGATTTGGGGCTGGCCCGTCCCGTCCAGACCAGACCAGACCAGACCAGACGGACGATACGCTGTGCCCCACGATTGGTATATTATTGGAATCGATCCCTGAAGGTGCTACAAGCCTTAGTGTGGGCTACTCGTAACGCCGCATCCTCTTCCGTCACGCGTGTCGACAAGGATGGAACTCACAGAACTTACGGAACGAAACGAGAAGACGCGATGTGGTTCCCTTGTATTACCTGAGGGATCCATCCGGGGGCATTGCGCATTGCTTCGCGCTCATTCGACGGCGGTCTTCGAAAACACTGAACCCGAAGCGCGTTGCTGCTGTTGCTATACTGCTGCTCTACCAGAAATAGGTGAAAACGGCTCATTCCGGTGCTTGCTACGGCAATTCAGAATTCGGCAGCAATCAAACTTGTCGCTCTCGATTGTCATGGCTTCCTATCGGCATCTAATCTTGTAACAGAATATCAGTAACAACATCCGTGTATGAACGATAGCGTCCTCGGCGAGAATTTCAAAATTGACAGGAGTATTCGCCATTGGAGGGTAGTAGTGTTACAGATCTGGGACTTGCGTTATACCGGGATAGAAAGCTTGTTAACAAGGCCATTCTGTGCTACTATCTTTTCCTTCCAATCGCGTTCAACTTCACCTAAATCCCACGTCGATGAAACGTAGCGACCGCTTAGGTAGTCGGCGTTCCCTGATGTCAAGTACAATATCGTCGCGGCGGGTAACCCAACAGTGGCGTTGGCTTTAAAATCGACGCCGGAATCGACATACATATCTGTCTCAACAGCACCTGGGTGGACAGCGAAGACCTTGATATCAGGATACTCTGCAAGGGGGTGAGGAGCCGCCATTTACTGCTGATGGGAACTAATGATATTCACCGATAGTGACAAACTCTGCAAGACGATTAATGGCAAACTTTGATATGCAGTACTCGCTCGCTGCCGGAATTCGAACTTGGGCTGCCCCTGATGTGACAATGATCACCTGGCCCTTGGTTTTGAGCAATTCAGGAACAGAAAAACTAGTCAATAGACGGTGTAAGTGATGTGCAATAATGGTCATAAGGGACTCGCACTGGATAAAGTTATAGGTACCACGGATGTTGACCTCAAGAACATCCCACCATCCCTTTGCGTCTTTAGATCCAAACGCTGACAGCGGCATAACTCAGCTGGGGAAACGCAGTAAAACGACATGCGTGGACAACGCACGTAGATCAATGCGGCGGATAACTGCAGCATTAGCAACTAGAATGTCCAGACGACCGAAGCGGGCAATAGTTGAAGCGACCGCCTCTTGTGCCTTGGTCACATCCGTCACATCGGCGGGGAAGGTAAGAATTTGCGCAGATGGACGCTCGCGGAGGATTGCATCTCTACTCGCGTCGAGAGCAGCTTGTGTGCGGGCCACTAACGTGAGCGTGGCGCCAGCGCGGGCGTATTGCAGCGCTATCTCTGCACCGATGCCACGGGAAGCGCCAGTGATAAGCACCACTTTCCCTGCAAATGTCTGTGCATCATAGTGGACCGTTGGGTTAATTTTGGGATAGATGCTTGTATGGGCTCAGCCTAGAGACGCAAGCGTTGGATGGTCGGGCTTACTCATTACGAGCAGAAACCTTGAGATCTTCGTCCCAGCCGATGACAGACATAGTGAGTGTGGGGCCATGGGACAAGCAGGACATGGACAGCTTATATTCAAACTTGCCATGAAGCCATTTCGAGCGGCGCTATGGCTATAATGAGTACCATCAGTCAGAGCTTATGCATCAAGTCACCGTGATGACAAGACCTTCCCGAAAACGGGGAAACAAGCTGAGAGATTGTTCAGCTTATTGAGAGTAGTGTACAAATTTGACAGAGCACTGTTCGCTTTCTACCCGTCCCGCACTCACGTGAAGCCAGAACACCCGCTCTCTCTGACTTTCTTTGCGAAGTGGCCGCACCCTGCCAGTGAAGGCCGTAGGGAAGTAAGAATAAACTTGGTCGCCCTATGAGGACTCAGGCTGGCAACGACCAGAACCGCCTTCTCGGAGGGAGCAATATAGATTCAAATAGCTCGATTTCGTCATCGCCCCGTATATAGGGGTCACTGGTGTGGGTCAGGACACGCTGAGTAACATATGAGGTCATCGTCACGGCATCTGAGCCATGACAATAGTCAGCTGATTTTGAGTGTTTTGTATGAGTAAGAAGGGGATACTGCATCTTCTGCTGCCGTTACCACGTAGTGGGGTCCTTCGATTCTCTGCGCCCAGACGATACAAGTGCCCAGCAACGGGTCTATCGAGCACACTGAGGAAAATGCATGACTGTCTGATAAGGACCGTCAGACGAGCGATTGCCGTGCTGCGAGGACCTTTGGAGATACTTGGGCGATCTTAGCTGGAGAAGCGACGAATATAGCCTTCGAGACTGCGAGAGCAAGATAAGTTGTTCATGCTAGCTTGAAGTTTATGAGGATAACTTGAACTGAAGTTGATACCGACACAATGACAAGGTGTTCACAAATTGGCCATAGTCACGGTGTTGACCCAGCTCCATGTTGAGTGAAAATAGAAAACCCTGGGTGCCATCTTTGGTTCCATCGCGAAAAACCCTGCATCAGCAAGATGACACGTGACTTGAACACGTCGACAATCTCGGATGCCAGCCAGCGCCGCTTTTCGCGTGATGAAGGCCCACCGTATCATCTGAACAAGCTTTGGGAATGGACAAAGTTTTTCCAACTGAATATGTTCGTTTCTCCCCTGGCGTCTCGTTTCTGCAAACTCATGTCATATGTTCAGCGTGCTGCGTTGTGGGACGCTTGGGGCGCGCTTGCTCTCGGGGATCCTCTCACTTCTACACTGAAACGGCGACGCGGAGAGTGGGCCAGAGCTCTGGACACGCGATCACGCCATGCGCGAAGAGACAATGGCTGGATCGGGTGCAGGTGATGGCGCTGCTCCTGCCTCCGATGCCATTTTTTGTCAATTTCTGTAGCTTGCTATTACATCAGCAAAAGTGACAAAACCTGCCGATAAGGTGTCCCCTAGTCATACCAGATATCTTCACAAATCGTGGAAGTCATTCAAGGGAACACCAGATATTCATGGATATCCATGGTCATACAAGGGAAACCTGCCACCGTGGCCGATGCGGACGCAATTCCCCATTTCAAGCAATCCTCGCCACTTTTCGCCTCACTTCATCACGTGATGTGAGGCCTAGTGTACTGTACACCTCGACTCGCAGTGCGCCCATGTTTGCCGACGCTTTTGTACCCATCGCCGATGACTACCTTACATTTATCACCATCTAAGCTCCCAGAAAGGCCTCGAGTAAGAAGTATATCACCGTCTTTCTCATGTGACCCAATCTCCCTCCCAGAACTCGGCTCATCTGAACCCACCAGCTAGTCAGGACAGTGAGTTGCTACTTTTGTACGAGAATGCCCTTCTCATTTTTTTCCTTTTCTCTTCGATCCTGTTTTAGCCTTTGGTATTCGATGCAAATACTCTACTTAAAGTACGGTGTGAAAGTCGATAGGACCCCAGTCTAAATCTCCTTCACAGACTAAGTTCTCGTCAGTCACCTCTTTCGTCCTACTCCCATCCTTTTGCCTCTTCGCCCTCCCTCAAAACCAACCATGCGCCAAAGATATGCCCATCACCTGAAGCCCCTGTCGGATTCCTCACTCGGCCAACGTCAAGCACACTCGACTTTGCCGTGCCGTGCCCCAATCTTTGTCAATCAATCATCCCTTCTTGGGCAGTCCCGCTTGTGTCTCCATCTTAGCGTTACTCTTTCGTATGCCCGCCCCTTTCTTTTCTTTCTTTCGTTTACCCTACAGTAAGATGTGCCACCCGCTCGACGTTGTCAGCAACCAACGGCGACCTTACAGCGTGCCCACGTCAGCCAACATTCTCGCTCTCATCACCGACGAGTTCCATGTGGTTAGCACCTCTCGTACTTACTTCCCGTCCAGCACCCTAAAATGCTAATACATTTCTAAGTGTTTTAGGCTCTCGGATGTGGATTATCGACATGTATATAAAACCTCTGAAAAGAGCTTGTGCAGAGCAGCGATTTATAGTGCGAACACCGCCCTCTCTCTTCCCTCTTTTCTTTCATGCAACTCTAAGAGTCCTTGCCTGTGCTTCTTGTCTCTTTCTCTCACCTGTCTGACTTCAAACGCTTTATGGCGCCGCCGTGCCAACTCGTGTTTGAAATACCTCGTTTTCTTATCTTCCCAACTAGTCACTATGCACACTTTACCGCGCTGCCTTGCCGGCTCACATTCAAAGTCACTGTATCTGGTATTTTATTGGTAGAACCGTTTCTCAGTTGGATTGTAATATAGCTGTAGAAATGAAATGTTGTTTATTTCCAATGTGATGAATGAATGATAATCAGTACGAACGCATATCCTCAAGGCGGACCCCACCAACCTATGCTGAGTAGGCAAGAACCTCACCAGCTAGCTAATGATCTGCCCAGTCACGCCCGATACGTTTACATTCTGGTATATCGATTGCAAGATCTTCACCGATCTTACACCGAATAGATGAAAATGAGGCAAGGACTTGCCTTAACCATACCAGATCGTTCATCGTGACGACAGATTTTTCGCGAAAAAGGTGAATATATTGACTGACCCTTGCAAGTATATGTCAAATCGCGAATTATCTTGCAAAGTTCACCTCTTGCAGGTTATCTTACAAAGCAGCTATGCCTTATAAACTACTTATAAACTACTACCCAATTTATCTAAGGCCTCCGCGATTCGGAAGAACCTTGTGGGTGAGCCAAACCTTATATGGCCTTCTTCCAAGGCTAATGCCTACTTTTTGCACTTTTGCTGATGTAGTCGAGAAAGTAAAATCTTTTTTTATAATTTCGTGCATGAAATAAGGGAAAGCACTGGCATCAGGTTGTGAAACTGGCACCAGACGATGAAACTGGTACATGGTACGAAACTGGCACCAGGCTATGAACTAGTACCAGGCTACAAACCGGTGCCAGACTCGATTCTGGGGCATGACAAGTGGTTCTGTCGCCAGATTAAATCTGGCAGTGTTGGCACTACTGGCATTGCTGGCATGTGCTGGCGCCAGCAACGCCAGCAACTTGTCATCTTGCCGCCTTTGGCAGTAATTACCCTGGGTATGACCCATCTCTCGTCTTTTCGGGTCTGATCACGTTCACTATTTCCAAGTTCCAAACCTTCCTATTGAATACATGGCATTGACTTGGGGCCCATTAACCCGTCTCGGGCACCTGCTCCGTGGAATGTACTGAGGAAAATATTCACAGAAGGACCGCGCGAATATAAAATGGCCCCAGACTTGGCAAACCTATGCCGCCGCATCGAGAGCAGTCTCTCACTCAACTCCCCAGCCTCTCAACTGACTTGTTAAATCTCTGTGGACTTTAGTTTTTTTTCGTCTTTCCGACCCCGGCGCCCACGGTGTATGTCACGTACACAATCCCCGACACTGACGGGCCTTCTCGCCCTCTTCTCTGTGAGGCTTCTATCTCAGGGGTGACCCACGTTGCTAACAAGCCTGAGTCGTTCGCGTTCCCAGATTGCTCCGCTGTATGGTCTGAGGCTTTGGGTCTTACTTGTTCTTCTAGCACTTTCTTCAAGTTTTATTTTCCCGCTCATCTTCCGGAGAAACCTCAAAGACAAAGATGGCTACCCTATCCCTCCCGGCCCACTGCTTCGCTACTACTTCCTTCGTCGTTATCCTGAGCTCACTCTACGGTCCTGGTCGAGGGTATATGGACCATTATTCTCTGTCTGGATGGGCAACCAACTCTTCGTCGTGATCTCGGATGCGCGCATTGCCAGGGACTTATTGGTATCTAACGGTGCAATTTTTTCTAGTCGCAAGCAGTCTTTCATAAAAAATCGGACGATACTACGCGGCCGCGCCATCACCGCGACCCCGTATAACGACACATGGTAAGTCCGAGAGCGATGTCTAGCGGGCCAGGCGGATGACGTTTCTCGGCAGGCGACAGCATCGAAGGATCGCCACACAGTTGCTTACCCCCAAGGCCATCCAGGGATATGCTTCGGTCCTTGATTATGAAGCCCACATCTTAGTTCGATCTTTGTATTACGAAACCAAGATGGGCACGTTACCGATCAATCCAGCGCACTTTACCAATCGTTATGCCTTGAAGTGAGCGGGGCAGCCATAGTCTCGTGAAGCCTCAGAGGGGGTTCTGAGGGATGTGATATGTTCCTTGCAGTAATATGTTGACGATATCGTTCGCAACTCGGACCGATTCCACGCTAGATCCTCTGACGGAGCGTGCGCGCGCACTCGCTACGGAGTTCATGGCTCTCACAGGTAATTTGGCACCTCTCTACGAACCCGTGACTGGCCAGGAATCCTAACTGAGGATCGGCCCCCAGGTCCCTGGTCAAACGTCGTTGACTTTTTGGAACCATTGCAATGGATCCCCACTCCCACACGATCACGTGGACGTCGGCTGCACGATGGGATCGTGGAAGCCTACGGCGCTATGATCATGCGGGTCAAAGCGCGCATGGACGCGGGAGAGAACGTACCTGACTGTCTCGTCAAGACACTCCTGCTGACGCAAGAGAAAGAAAGGCTGGACTGGGAAGACCTGTGTATGTTATCGGCCGTGTTTACCCTCGGCGGCGTACACAGCGTATGTCCTAGCCGTATCCATCTCGAATGCGCCAACTGAACTGAATCGGGCACTTCCATTTATAGACTTCGGGCGTAATCTTGTGGTTCCTCGCTCTCATCTCATCACATCCAGAAGTCCAAGCGCGGGCACATGCAGAACTTGACAAGGTGATTGGCCGGGACTGTTGGCCAACTGCGGAAGACGAACAGCGCCTGCCGTACATCCGGGCCATTATCAAGGAGGTATGTTGCGAGGGCCCGGCGATTTCGATTATTGCTTCTAGCAGTTGCCTTCTCCGTAGACGGAGCGCATCCACTCGCCATTTTGGATGGCAATCCCACACTGTTCGACCGAGGATTTTGTGTACAATGGGATGTACATTCCGAAAAACACGACTCTCGTTCTAAACTGCTACGACATCCATCACAACGAGGATAAATACCAAGACTCGTATGTACCCTTCCCTCTCCAGTCAGGGCTGAGAAAGACGTCCCACGCGACAGGTTTTCTTTCAACCCTGATCGCTTCTTTGGAGACCCATTGACTTGTGCCGAATCGAGCAAACTTGCCAACGCAATGGACCGGGACCATTGGGCGTTCGGCGCTGGGTACGTACAGAGCCGACATTCTCCCTCCGTTACCAAATTTCTTGTGCCGTAGTCGTCGAATCTGCCCGGGTATTCAAGTCGCAGAACGGGAGCTGTGGCTCGCGATCTCACGGCTGCTTTGGGCATTTGATATCCGATGCCCGCCCGACGAGCCAATATCCCTGGGGGAATATGAGGGCGAGTCGGGACGCACGCCATTGCCGTACCGGATCACCCTTACGCCGAGACACGAGCGAGTTCAGACATTGCTTGACGCCGAGGAGGAGATTACGCTGATGAAAATTTGAAATTGGGATGAGCGTGGAGTGCACGCTTGTGAGTGCGATGCTTGCTTCCTCATACGTACCTTTCCGGTCGCGCTCACCCTATCCGCCGCAGTTTTGTCACACGTTACAGGCCGTTCGGCCACGGGGGAGAAATACGGAATTGCATAATAGGTGTATGTTTGTACAAGGAAGTGCTACGTGGGGTTCTGTGTGCGCCGAGGTACGGTAAAGGATTCGAAAAAAAAAAAAACGCAGCTTTACGGTTTTCTCGCGATGTGTTGTAATCTAGGTATGCATTCTGTTGTGTTGTTTTACTCGCATTTTCTTGCACCTGGCGACGTACTGTACTATATATACATACTTCCTCTACTGTGTTCCCCACGTTCTATCTAGTACCAGGTGAGACTGAGCGTGGCGCCGGCGGGGAAATATTGCTGCGCAGTATTTGTACCGATGCCACGAGATGTGCCAGTGATCAGTACCACCTGCCCTGCAAATGACTATGCAGCTGAATTACCGCAGGCCCACTCTGGCTGCGCTGGCTGCACTTGATCTCGGAGCTGCTGTCGGTAATATGCTGATCTACTTCCGATCTTATTTCTTATAGGGTAGGATCATGACGAAACTCACATCAGTAAAAACGCTAACAAGCTGTGGCACAAATTTGACCACTTGAGTCACTTTTGGCACCTTTTCCCACTTTTTTGTACTTATTTACTTGTTATAAAACGCTGGAAAGCAGGCTTTTGGTCAATTCTAGGTTCCTCGCGCACTTTCTGGCTTTTCCACTCGTACTAGCTCGTACGAGCCCAAAAAAGTTGGTGGTATTTTTACTGATGCATGAATAGGTCAATCATCTGGCGGAATTGGCGCCGCCTGAGGCCGAGGGGGAGTACCACAGCAATATGGAACACCCCGAGCCTCAAGGACTTGCTAAAGCAAGTCCAGCCTAATTTTTGGCCCGCGTCCCTTTGCGGGACATTTCCTGTTTTGTTTCTTTAGTTTCATATGATTCCTGTCTGTCTTACTGTAAGAGTACGAAATTCGGGCTGCGCTGGAAACCAGACGCGAGTAGCCCAAGGTAAGCCCGAGATTTGAGCAGTCCAGATAAAGCGTCTTGTATAACTTACAAAAAGTGTCTCAGTTATTTCAAAGTAGCTTAGTGATATGGTATCGGATGTATATTGTACGATTAGCATAAAAATGGGCTCTCTAGGAGCCCAGAATCCAGTTCACGTTCGCTCTCTTTCCCCTGCGCGACCTCATACGTTCATCCCGGCTCAATCTGGACCGGCCCATTTCGCCGCTTATCTCAGCATCGCCTCACGTCTCGCACGTTGTCAAGGCCCACTCTTGGGTTCAACGTCCATCATCGCGCTCCCGTGCGCTCGCTCGCAATACCAAGTTGTTGATTTTATATTATCATCCACTCATGCCCAGCACCAAGGCCGAGATGACAGGCTAACTCATGGAGGTGTACTGCAGTCACGTGAAGGCCACACGTCCGTTCGTTGCCATGAGCTTCAACGCCGTGACTCAGACTGGCCTCTCTCTAGCTCTAGCCGATTCTGTGAGCCCATAGCGACGGAAGCATAGCGTCATAACGAAGTTCAGGTCGTTGACCATCTACCTCGCATATCAACACTGGGACTAACGCAACGGGACCAGTGACACGTCTGTTCTCCTGCCTTTCTCATGCGCTCAGCGCTCAGCGCAGACCAGCATAGTGCTTCGGCTTTGCAGAGCACGATGTCAATCTGCACAACCGCATGAGGGTTCGGCGAGGACTGCAGGCGCAGAGTCTCTCCGCTGTCGAATGTGATTGCTATTATGGGCCTTATGCAACTCAGCAGAGGGGGATTTGGCTCAATAATGATGGGAGTCAGTCCTGCCGCTTGTGCAACAAGCTTCGGGATGTGGTTTGCGAGAGAGCATAGTACAATTTATCTCATATATCGAAGCATTCGCATCTGAGGGTGCTCAACGGAGAGCACAAGAAGCGGATATTGGTCTCCTTTCGTCTTTGTTAAGGCTTAGACGAACTGATGAAGTAGAGGTGACAAGTTTTCCACTTATAAAACTCATCACAGTGGGACTACGACATGGTTTATCCAAGGCAACACATCCCGACAGTGGAAGCAGAGCGGTCAATTTCGCAGCTGGTGCTGGGAAGACTGTTCTCTGGTATGCACCAGTTCTCTTCTCTTTCCATGATACGCAGTTCTTATCGTCGACAAGCTCTGCAATTATTGAGGACGTCAAGAACATGCGAGGGGCCAGCTCATCCTTCATCAGGAAAATAGGCAAAAACTTTATGACTTGTGAACCTTTGTTAAGAAAAGAGTGTTTTATTGTACCTCTCTCCTCCTGAAAATTAGTTTGCCAATCAACTTTTTTTGGACTGCAGGTTCCTTTTTGCCTTTTCTACTTTTTCTACCTTTTTTTACCTTTTTTCCTCGGTCGAGCTCGACCGAGCTCGACCGAACTGGTATAAGTGAAAAAAAGTTTTATGCAGAAATGCTGATGTTGATCGCTTACTACTATTTTGATTTTAAGGATGCTTCCAAGCGCGGCCTCCACGGATTGTTGACATCCCTCCTTTTCCAACTTGGTGACGACGATGAACATCTCCGAGATATTTTTTATCAGCTGTACAAGACGTGCCGTGATGGCTCCGAACAACCGAGCGATGCAGCTCTTGTGAAATGTCTGGAAACTATGCTCGATCTCCCGGGACAACTCCCCATCTTCATCATAATCGACGCACTAGATGAGTGTCCGAGTAGTACTGGAACGCCATCCGCGCGTGAAGTTTTAAATTTTGTGGAAATGCTTGTCGGGTCAAATCGTTCAAATCCCTTCATGAGGAACCTGGCCAAAGGGAAGATATCAATAGCTATGTGCATTCATTTTTCACAACGACAGAGCAATGCGGAGATGGAGAGAGGAGGACAGGGAACTCGTCATCACAACGCTCTCTGAACGAGTTCATGGCATGTGAGAAGACACGTTTGCCATCGCACATCGTCGTTGTTACTGACGATTATGAACAGGTTCCGATGGGCATCTTGCTAACTGGACACACTGCGTCGATGTATGCCTTCGCGTATTCTGAAGGCTTTGAGCGAATTGCCTGACATTTTGGACGACACCTACGAACGGGCATCGCAAGAGATCCCTAAAGAGAAATGGCATCGTGCACATCGACTTTTCCACTGGCAGTGTCTAGTTGCAGCTTTTCGACCACTCCGCGTCGAAGAAGTCGCAGAGATATTTGCAACCGATTTTCACCCAGATATGGTGCCTAATTTGATGGAAGGGTGGCGGACTGAGAATGCTGAAGATGCAGTTCTCTCCGCATGTTCCACCTTAATCTCCACCATCGAAAACGAGGAGTTGAAAATAGTTCATTTTTCTCATTTTTCGGTGAGAGAATTCTTGACATCTGAGCGTCTCCGAACATCCAAAATTGGAAACCTCCGCCGCTGGCACATTCCCCTTGACCCCGCTCACACTATTCTTGCGCGCGCGTGCCGCGCAGTGCTGCTACAGCTGGATAAAAAAGTCGATAAGAAATGCATTGCGGAGTTTCCTCTGGCGTTCTACTCTGCATGCCATTGGGTGGATCATTCCAAGTACGACGAAACAAGACGAGAAGTTCGACGCATCATTGAAGAGTTGTTGGATCCAAGGATGCCATATCTTGCAGCATGGACTTGGATATATAATGTGGACGAGCCGCGTTGGTTACGAGAGCCTGTGTCTATCAACGATCTCGAGGAACACCCATCGCCGCGCTCGGGAACTTCACTGTATTACGCGGCCTTATGTGGACTCAAGGGGTCGACCGAATACTTGATCTCTACCCATGGACAAGATGTTCTTTCCAACAGTGGTGTTCGCGGAACTCCGTTGCACGCGGCTTCGTACAAGGGACATATCGATACTGTACGTATTTTACTCAACCACGGCGCCGACGTGAATGCAGAGGGACGCTGGGGATCTCCGCTCAGGCTGTGCTCAGCATGCGATGGTGGACATTCGGAGATCGTTCGGCTCCTGCTAGAGCGCGGAGCATCTGTTGATGGGTTTAATGGTCTCCGAGCTCTACATACCGCATCCAGAACTAGACTTGTTGGGGCTGTGCGGCTGCTGCTGCAATACAGTGTCAATGTCAATACCGCAGACATCGGAGGTTTGACGGCGTTACACTTTGCAATTTACTCTCCGAAGGTCATTGAGCTCCTCCTGGAATATGGGGCTAACATCAATGCACGAACCGCGATCAACGATACACCTTTGTTCATGGCCTCACGGAGTGGAGTTCTCGAGTCGGTACAGATCCTACTTAGGCGCGGGGCGGACGTGCACATCTGCGGAGAGACAAATTTATTGTAACTCCGTTCCAGGTGGCTACAATGTACAGTCATAGGGAAGTTGCCCAGCTGTTGTTGAAGTTGGTGCTGTAGAAGAATTAGATGGACGTGGCAACAATACGACACGAATAACTACTGTACATCGAATGTCTACCGAAGTTGCGATCTAGTATCTTATATTATAGGGGACATGTGAGATACCTGCTACAAAGAGTCGGACACAGAGGACATCTGACTATGAAAACACGATACAATCGCAAGCGGTTCTTTTCATCACCAAGTACGCGAAGCACTTCTAGACCTCCTCGCCTCTGACCCATGTTCTGAACACGTTACCACTGCGATTCGGAATCACCAAGTCCGCGTCCGCACCTGGCGAAGCGTGCCCTCCCGATTCTCAATCCCGAGGCACCGGCGTGCCGGATTGATTGTCACACATTTGATCGCTTCACTCAGCGAACACCCGGCCCCGTGAAACGCGAAAAGCTGCGGATGCACCGGCAGGCATCCAGCGTGATAACGCTGAGTCGGCGAATGAACGATGAATCTCATCAGAGATCCATGAGATGCCACCGTGACGGACCTGGAGGTGAAGATATCAGATATAACTTGAAACCTTCCTTCACCAGGCGCTTTCTATCACGCCACTCGTGCACTCCATCTTTCAGATGTGGGTCCAGAATTTTCAAGACTGTGACAATGGTATTACCGGACCACGGATTCTGGGCTCGTCCGGAGAACATATCATCTGTAATGACGCACAGTTCGAAAAACACGTTGTACGCTGGCTGCGTCCGCATTCAATAAAACATCGCACGAGAGATCCGAAGGAATAGTGCATAAAATAAAGTACTGTCACTGAGTGTGGATGTGAGCAACGTCACCCACGATGCGCTTGCAGGATGGTTTCTCGAACGTGACGTCTGCGACTTGAACTTGTCCTTTCTCAAGGCAAGGCAAGAGTTTTGGGACCTTTCCTGCAATGTGTCGTAATCACAGTCAACACCGGAATTTACGGTGGTGCTTCGTGATCATTAAATGCCCATCGTTTCAAGCCGCGTGATTGCCAGTGGATCACCCAATCACCACCAAGATCTCATTAGATGTCCCCAATTACAATTTGTTTTTTAATTGACATATTACTGCCAGTGAGTCAGCAGCCACACAACTTAAACGCCCTTCGTTAGACTTGACATCGTAGACAAGTCCTAGAGAGGCGTTGAACGCTTCTCACCGAACAAAGTTTGTTGGGATCAAAGACGCTTCAGGAAGGAGCAGCCTAGGTAACACCAATTTCAGGGACACCACATCCTTCTCTGGATATATCAGCGATTCGGCGATGACCGATGACCCTTCGCGTTAGCTTCGAAACTGCCTTATTTGACGCACCGGATCATCTATCGAATCGAATCTCTCCTCCTTTAACTTCACTGCCTCTTACTACCATCACCAAATTGTCCAAATTCTCGCGAGGCGTCGTGAGTTGATGTCCTCTGTTGTGAGTTGATATGTGCGGCATGAGTCAGTTGCCCACCTCGCATGTGCCTCATAATGCCTCGTCTGGGGTTCGCAGTTTTTTGTGAGTTAACCATAACCGGACTTTCGGCAGACGAGCCACTGCAATCTGGCAGTCAATCTGCGAGATAAGTGCAATCGGACTTTTAGAAAATGAGTTCACTGCAATCTTGCAGTTAATGTGCGAGGCCACTACAGTCTGATCTTGAAAATGCGAGCCTGACACCATCTGTCAATGAGTCTGTGAGGTCTAGTCGACCTTGCAACGAGCTCGTAGACTGTATCAATCCCATACTGTACTCATGATCAAATAACAGAATGTTTCAGGCTCATCAGGATATTGTTGCTTTGAATCAGATCACATCGGTTTGTGAGACAGGAAAAAAGTAGGATTTCTGTTTCTTGAACTAAAATGATTACATAGGAACAGTACATAACTATGCACATGCACGCTTTGCATGAGTGTGCATACACAAAACAGATCGTATATACTGTAAGGATAAGGTCGGGAGTAATATGAGGGGCCCCTTTGAAGGGGTATATCACTGTAACTTTGCTGCAACATGGGGTGAGTTATGGCATGAGTACAGAGGAGGGAGAATTGACATACCTCAATATCGCAGATGATGACACTACAGATGGTGCAAACAAGGTCGTCCACCATCTGTTAGAGGGAAAATATGTTGAGAATCAAACATAGAAAGAGCCATCGCCACGAAGGCAACTGAGAGGCAAACACATACATTCGAGCACCTTGCTGCCAAAAATACTCGTGCCATCAGCAGGGCAGGCACGGGTGCAGAGTGTTGGCGCAGCTTATGCCGGGGCACCTTGGAGAGTGCTCTTGATGATTTTGAGGCCGGAAATGTTGTTCAAGAAGTCAGAAGTGACATGCGGTGAGTACAGAGGGGAGAGGAACCAGCGCAGAGTGGGGGGATGGGGAGACGTTCAGCCAAGACCCTTTTCTTTTATGGGCCATGGTTGGTACCTTTTTGACAGCATGTTGATTGTTTATCCGACCTGCGACACTGTCAGTGACCACATGACTTCCTCAATGCCGCTGCTACCAGCCTGCATACAAAAGGAGTTACACTAAAATGGAGACATGGGCGGGACAGTCTGAGAGAGGAATCAATCGAGAATTTTCGGGCACGGCAAGGTCAACTGAGGTGACAATTGACGTCGGCTGAGCAGAGAATTTTCGGGCACAGCAAGGTCAAGCGAGGTGTTATGGACTTACCTCGATCTACAGGACAAGTCTCACCACCTGGCCACCGAGTTCATACCCCCTCCATTCGGTCCACGCCCATTCCTATTCCCAAACACGCCTGTATGCACTGGGCCTTTTGCAAGAAGTCTGGATGCCGGTGGCATGACTAGACTCCTTATTGTTCTGATGTGTGGTACCTTTGCTCTGACGTTCTGTGGGACTTATTATGTCCTGATACTGATATGCTGACTGATTCGATGACTGATTGTTCCCATGTTATTGTCCCAAAGTCCAAAAAACGCACTCTATGATATCATAGCTTACTGATGGCTTACTGATACTTAGGAAGAGCTGACAGGCTTGAGAAGACTGCTTACTGATCGTACTTGCTACTTACAAATCCCTAAGTAGCAGACTTGTATTTAAAACCCTGCAATAGTTGTAGAGTCAAGCCAAGCTCGACTTAATCAAACACTGGTCTTGCTGACTATCATCTCACCTATTGGAGTGACCCCTCTCATCGTCTAACCAACTCTCGCTCCCCTTTGGATAATCTCCAAGGACCACCGAAGCTTAGTGATTGAGCTATATCAATCAGCACTCCAGAACAGGTGAGACGCTACTGCGAACTCTATCAAGAGTCGAGTGTCAGCGATTCTTGACATAAGTCGAGCTTTAAATAGCCAGTCAAGACAAAGGCTCTGAAAGAAAAACTCCAGGGGAAACAGAAGGAGGAGCTACGAGAATCAATAATCGTAAGCTTCCCAGAGGACCCCGAAGAAGCAGCAGACTTCCAGAACAGGAGATCAGACAATTTACCTCTAGCACTCAGAGGAATTGCCCTTTGGTCGATAAGACAGGACTTCGCCCAATCATCCTACACCATCCTAGGGATAGGAGGGACTTGGGTGCCAGTGGAATACATCAACAACCAGTGGTATTACACTTACTGGAGTCCGGAAGAAAGAACATTTTGGACGACCAAGAAGGATCTCATCGAGAGCCCGAATAAACACAGATTGGGGACAGCAGCTGAACCCTACCGAACTGAAGAAGCCAGAAAACAGGACACTTCTTCAGACGAAGACACGAAAGCTGACGAACAGTCAGAGTCTTCAAGAGAGAAAACTCCAATATTACAAAGACACGGAGTAGATCGAAGTGAATACAGTCTTCACGTTGAAACACAACTGTTGCCAGAAGTGGAAACCATCACTAGGCAACTAAAAAACAGTCGAAATCAGCCCACAACGAAGGTTGAACGAAGCTATCGATCAGCTTATAATGGCCACCAGGACTTCCACCGAAGAAAGAGTTGCAGACGTCACCTTCCAAAGCCTACAAGAAGGATCTTCTATCCAAACCACCTTCACCCCTATCCCAGTACCAAGCCCAGCACATGGGGGAGGAGGTGGTGAAGGAGGAGGGGAGGAAACCCTCCAGGGGGAGGAGGAGGTCCCCCAGGAGGAGGTGGTCCCCCAGCCCTTCAACCAATGGCTGCCGCGATGCAACAAGCAGCCCAAGGAGGAGGAGGACTGGACGGACACCCACCAGACATCTTTGATGGGAACAGGAAAAACGCAGAGTCATTTATGTATGACTTCACGGTCTGGGCCTGGATCAACTCGCACAAAAGAGTAATGGCCCGACCTCTGAGCCGAGTAGCCCTGGCCATCACCTACATCAGAGGAGACAGGGTCCGAGAATAGACCAAAGCTCAAATCCGCGCCGCTAACAACAGAGTAACGGACTGAATGAATGCAGACAACGAACAACACTGGATAAGGTTCAAAAATGACTTTGTCAACACCTGGAAGGATGACAGCCTACTCGAAGATGCTCAGTTCAAATTATCAGCGCTGAGCATGAAGAAGGATATGCCCTTACACGAATACATTTCCACCTTCAATGCGCTCATCACCGAACTAGGGTGGGACAGAAACCACCAAGGGACAGTTAGGGCATTCAGGATGGGACTGAAATCCTGGTTGGCCACTGCGATCTTGAGGAAGGACAACTGTCCAGCGGACAACGACCTCGAAGGGTGGCAAGAGGCCGCTAGGAAAGAAGTTGTCAAAGCCAAAAGAATCAAGCAGGAAGCTGGGGGCTTCGGAAGGGGGGACTTACCGTTCGAGAGAACATGTTCCAACAGTTCTTCAAAGACCACCCCGTCCCAAAGAAAGCTCCTAGAGACCCAGACGCCATGGATGTAGACGTCATCGACACTAAACCCAAGGGCTGACCCCCAGGAAAGTTCCAACAACTCGCACCTGAGGAACGAAAGAAACTCATGAGCGAAGGACGATGCTTCAGATGCAAGAAACAAGGGCATATGTCTAGGAATTGCCCAGACAGAAAAACGACACTTGGGAAGAAACCCACAGCCAAAGTTATGGAGACTGAAGAAGAGGAGTCTACTGTAGAAGACGACAAGGATGAAGTGACGTCCCAAGCATCCACGAAGGTCGGATCAATTAAAGGGAAAGGAGGATTAATGGCGCACATCAATGCCTTAACCATCGAAGAAAAAGAGGAGCTGTTTGACAAACTGATTAGCGAGGGTTTTTGAGAAGTTCCAAGCCGACGGCCTGGCTTAGGAATACTAGCATGAGCAGAGAAGAACAAGAAATGTACATTAAACGACTCACTTCCATGAATGTACCATTTTCCTTTCAAACTGCTCATGCGAAGGCCGAAGAAACAGCTCTGTTGGACAGCGGAGCTACAGAGAATTTCATCGATGAAACTACCTGGAAAAGGATGAAGGTCGGAAAGCGACCTCTAGTCAAACCAATCAAAGTCTACAACGTCGATGGAACGGAGAACAAACAAGGAGAAATGACTCATTACTGCCGCTTAAGGATCTCCTACAATGACCAAGAAGACCTTCAAGAGTTCTACATCACAAACTTAGGGAAGGACCATCTAATACTGGGATACCCATTCCTCCGAACCTTCAACCCAAGAGTAGACTGGAGAAAAGGAAAGCTGCTTGAAGGCACGGTCAAGATTCAAAGCAGCATGTACAAACACCTAGACCGCATGGTCACCAGGTGGCAGATCAAAGCCATTAAAAGTCTGGGCAATCCCAAGGAAGACGAGGCCATCTACGTCAGAAGGCAAACCATATCTCAGGAAATGGCCGAACAATACCATCAGAAGGGCACCACACAAATACACGAGGTGCCAAAAGAATACCGAAAGCACAAGGAAGTTTTCTCCGAAGAAGCAGCCAGGAGATTCCCCCCGACCGAAACCCAAACGCCACAGTAGAACTGTTGTCAGGAGCTCCAGAGCAGTTAGACTGCAAAATCTACCCCTTGACTAAACCAGAAACGGAAACGCTGAAGAAGTTCCTTGCAGAAGAACTAGAGAAAGGGTTCATCGAAGAATCGGCCTCGCCCTACACCTCCCCTGTATTCTTCATAAACAAGAAGAATAGCGCCGATAAACGGCTCATCATCGATTATCGAAAACTCAATCAGTGGACAAAAAGGGATAATGGCCCCTTACCCCGAATTGACCGCCTTTTGCAACAAATGGAGGGGAAGGAAATCTTTTCAAAGTTCGACATCAGATGGGGGTACAATAACATTCCTATCGAAGAAGGAGATCGACCAAAGGCAGCCTTCAAAATGTCACTAGGGACGTACCAACCTAAAGTGCTGTATTTCGGAATGAAAAACGCCCCAGCTCAATGGACGCGACTGATGTGGCGAGATTTCCGGCCATGGAGGGACAAGTGGTTCGATCATATGGATACTTCAGCAGGCAGCTATATGGACGACTTCTTCATAGCCAGCAAGAAGACGTCCCTAGGGAGGGAAGGACATAAACAATGTACACACGAATTGCTCGAACTGATGGCCAAACATCGTTATCATCTACGACCGGCAAAGTGTCAATGGGAACAAACACAAATGGAATTCCTAGGAATCCTAGTCGAAGCCGGAAAAATGAGGGTGGACCCAGCCAAACGGGACGGAATCAGTAAATGGCCTCGAATACTCCAGAGCAAAGTGGACGTCCAGCGAACCATGGGAGTCTTACAGTACCAGAGAAGATTCATACCGAACTTCGCTCACATGGCTAGGCCCATTTTTGCCACCATCAAAAAGGGACAGAAGTTCGAGTGGACCAAGGAAGCGGAAACCGCCTTGGATAGTCTTATTAAGAAGATCGAAGCCGATCCTCAAATAAGCCACCCAAACCCTGGCAAACCCTTCGAAGTAGAGATTGATGCCTCCGATTATGCTACAGGGGCAGTACTCATTCAAAGAGATGAAACAGGAAAGCGGATGGAAGTGGGATATCATTCCGAAGCCCTCAACCAAGCAGAAAGGAATTATGACGTCTATGATCGAGAATTCCTGGCCCTTATCAGGGCATCCAAATTCTGGAGATACCTTCTAGAAGGCTCCCCACATCGAGTCAAGGTTTATACCGATCATGCCAACCTAACCAAACATAGGGAGGCGCAGAAACTCTCCGGCAAGGTGGCCAGATATATCACCTTCCTGGCAAGGTTTCATTTTGACATCTGCCACCTGCCTGGGAAGAAGAACGCTGTGGCAGACGCCTTGTCACGAAGATCAGATCATATGCCATCAGAAGGGGAGGAAGTAAAGGCGATACCGCTCCCAGACCATTTGTTCATCAAACTCATCAGACCAATGGCGGTCGAAGAAGAAATCTGGAGACAACAGAAACGAGAGGAGAACGCTGCAATCCTTGAAGGATGGAAGACGAAGTATGACATCCAAAAGAGGAAGGGGTATTACTGGCACCGACAGGCTATAGTGGTGCCCAGGCCGGAACAAATCCAGAAAAGCTTACTGGAGATCTACCACGATGGGCCTACAGCTGGACACCCTGGGCGAGCTAAAACACAACAGGACCTCCGGCGATATTACTGGTGGCCAGGAATGGGCAAATTCATCGAAGGATATATAAAGGGATGCGCAACGTGCCAGTCAAACAAAGTTATACACCACAGGAACACCCCGGGATTATACCCAATCGATCCAGAACCTGAGGCGCACCCCTTCCAGACGATAGCCATGGATTTTATTGTCAAACTTCCCACTTCAAATGGGTATGACGCAATCCTGACCATTACCGATCACGACTGTACAAAAGGCGTCATCCTAGTACCATGTCGAGAGACAATGAACGCAGAAGAGTTGGCAAAGGAATACAAGAACTGAGTATTCCTGTTATGGACCACCTCGATCTACAAGACATGTCACTTGCAGCAGTGTTATGGACCACCTCGATCTACAAGACATGTCACTTGCAGCAGGCCCTAGGACTCCCCTTGGAAGATCCCACGATGATGAAGAGACTCCCACATTGACGAGAAGGCAGGGAGGACCAGTAGACCAAGAGAGGATAGGACTAAAGGTCCTGACGATGAGTCCACGGGACTCTGGGAGGAGGAGACCTCCTCCGGCGATTCCGCGCCCAAGACAAGTGAAGACGAGAGGAGATCCGTCCGTGGACTCCTCGGGACCTCAGGGAGGGACCACCTAGAGGGGGTGCGACTACCCCTACCATAAGAAGAGCTCTGTCAGGTCTAGGCTTGCCTCGCTCTTGGATCGGAGGCTCTGTCAAGTCTGGGCTCACCTAGCTCTTGAACCGAACAGGAAGGTGGGCCTCAGGCAGCCCACAATGTACCTATGACCTCGGCATCAGCGCCTGGAGGTGAAAAGGCCATTGGCCAAGGAGAACAATATTCACACGTTATTGTTCAAAGGCTAGACCAGGGATGATAGGGAAGGATGAGTCCTTCCCACGCTATTGTTGGAATACTAGGATACCTACTGTTAGGATGACAAGGTACTCTCACGCTATTGTCTTGCCTATTTGATATTCTAGATAGTGGACATGTATTTAAGCTTCTAGGAAGCTGTGAAGTCGAGTCAAGCTCGACTTAATCCAATAGTAGTCTTGCTGACTATCAGAAGCATCTTACCTCAGTAGGGAGTGACCCCTCTCAGCTTCTAACCCACGCACACTCCCCTTGGATGACATCCAAGGAACGCCGAAGCTTAGTGCTTGAGCTACATCAAGCAGCACTCCAGAGGAGAGGTACGCAGTCTATACCTTGACTGCTAACAGTGATGCCCATGAGGGCGCGGAACTTCGTGACTGTACTCTAAGCAGTCACGATTCTTGAGGCATGGAACTCAGACAATTGAACCCCGAGGAAGGACAGAGGCAAGACTTTGTGGTCGGACCGAATCAGTCAACGAGACGTCCATGGTCTAGCCATCCGGTCAGTATCAGGGGACGAAGCTCAAGACCTGAGCTATATCTAGGGAGCCCCCTCATCAGTACCACGAGCAGGGTAGAGAAGCGGTTGCATGAGCTATATCATGCAAGGGTCACTTCACAAGGAGATAGCATGCCACTGCGAACTCTATCAAGAGTCGGGTGTCAGCGATTCTTGACATAAGTCGAGCTTTAACTAGCCAGTCAAGACAGAACCTCTGCGAGGGAACTCAAGGAAGTAGGAGAAGGGTATTACAACTCGATAACCTCCTATTTCAAGGAAGGATTCGCAGATGGCCAGAATGGGAGGGCAGAGCTCACCCAAGAACCAAGGACTAGCGTTTTGGTTGGTGCACAGAACCCCACCCGAAAGAAACCCCTCAAAGATCCAGAAGAAGGAAGATGGTTCAACATATGAGAAGGACCTTAGGGTGGCAGCACACGAAGACCAATGAAGAGCCGCACCAAGCGTAGAAGCTGAAGAGCGCTAGTGGAACCTTGGCAGACTAGAGGGGCCAGCACAGAAGAACCTCTCGGGAAGGAGACACGAATCTCGGCATATCGCCGGAAGTCTTCAATAAGGAATAGCTCCAATTATACAAAAGGAGCTGGACGGGGCAACGAATGCAAGCTCCGAAATTCCAAGACTAACACTGAGGGCCAATGAAACCTGACTCGAACATGTACAGGAGTTGGTAGAAACAAGTATACCAGAGAAACAACCAAGCGGCCAAGAAGGAAGTGTTAGTGGAAGAAACCGAAAAGCCAGACAAGGGCTTTTAGAAGGGGACCCAAGAACAATTGGCATGGCCAAAAGGGGTCTCACAAGAAAGAAGCTCCGAGTTACGGGGAGCAAGACGGAGCGAGGAATATGAAGCTCCGAGAGTTGAAGTCTAACACCAAAGGCCAACGAAACTCGAAAGTCCAAGGGTTGATGAAGAACGGTAGATCACAACAGAAGGATCTACAAAAGAACAAACCGATAGGCCAAAGAAAGGGTGTTAGCAGAATTCTGAAGAACCAAACAGACTAGGCAAGGGCCTTTTCTGAGGAAGATCCCAAACGATCGACATAGCCATAAAGGGTCTCACAAGAAAGCAGCTCCAAGTTATGAGGAACTGGACAGAGCAATGAAACACGAAGCTCCGAAAGGGCAAGGACTGACACCGAGGGCCAAGCGAAACTTGAGGAGGAAGGCAGATCGTCACAGAAGGATCTACGAAGGACGACAATAGGCCAAGAAAGGGTGTTGGTGGAATTCTGAAGAACCGAGGGACCAGATAAGGGCCTTTCGGAGGGGGGACCCCGAGCAATCAGTATAACCATGGGGTCTCACAGAAACAAAGCTCCAAAACTACAAAGAGCAAGACGGGGTTATAGATGCGGAACCCCGAAAGTCAAGAAACAAGCATCCAGGCCAACGACATCAAGCTCCGACACTATCAGGAGCTAGAGAGCTGTGGATTGTGACAGAAGAGTCCACAGAGAAACAATGAATGGCCAGAAGGAGACGACCAAGGGGAACGGACAGGAACCTCTTCCAAAAAAGAGAACCTCCAACGACTAACGTCAACTAGGAGCCTCCTTACAGAAGAACTCCAATGTATGGAGTCAGACGGAGCAGCCGGAATCGAGGCTCCGAAAGAACAACATCTCGGCCAACAAGCGAGCTCCAACAACACCATGAGCTGCGAAGGGTGGTGGTCTTTTGACAAAGAAGGCCACAAGGAACAACGAACAACCCAAGAAGGATGTTGGCGAAAAGGATCGAGGAGGAACTGGACAATTGGCAGCTGCCAGAGCTCGTCTAGAGGAGAGGCCCCAACAAGACCTACATGCAGAGCAGGACGAGGCAGAACCCCGAAACCTGGCGGTCGACGTCCTGGCCAATCAAACTAAGTCCCAAAGAACGTCATTGGGACTAGAAAGAGGGGGCAACGAATCAAAGACAGATGACCAGGAGAGATGCGAAACAGACAGACAAGAGGCCAGAGGAAACCTCTTCAGAAGGAGATTGAACGATTGGCAACCACCAGAGGTCTCCGAAAAAGAAACTCCGCTGCTACGCAGCATGAAGCAAGATGGGGGTGACAGGAATTGAAACCCCAAGAACTAGGAATCAGCGTCTTGGTCGAGAATGAAGCTCCAATTCCATTAGGAGTCCAAAGGAAGTGGCAAACCGCCACAAAAGGACCACGAAGGATGCTGATGAAGTCCTGGTGAAGTGAAGAGGCCAAGAATGCGAGAGCCTCTCCAAAGAAGGGCTAGGCAACTGGTCATGGCCAGAAGTCCTACAAGGAAAAGACTCTGACGCCATGAAGCAGAACGGGGCGACAAGCATTGGAACCCCAAGAGCTAGGGAGCAACGTCCGGGTCAAAAGAAGTAGAACCCCAATGTTATCGGAAGATTGAAGAAATGGCAGATCGCCACAGAACGACCACAAAGGAGCCAATGTATGGCTAGAAAGAAGGATGCCGACAGACCCTAGCAAATTATAGAGGTCAAGGCATTAGACCCCTTCAGAAGAAGACTCGGCGGTTGACAAGCACCAAAAGGCCATGGAGAGGACGATGAATGGTCAAGAAAGGTGCTAGAAATCCTAACAACCAAGGAGAGGTCTTTCGCGGAAGGAACTCCGAAGCTACCTGAGCTCGGAGCAAAATGGGGTGACCAGAAACGAACCCCGAGGACTAGGAACTAGCAATTTGGTCAGGGAGGACCAGGCACTGACGAGCTGGCAGAAGCGGAGGTCGAATATGAAGACCCCTTCTGAGGAAGACTCAAATAATCGACAGTTGCCAGGAGTCTTTGAAGAGCAGAACTCTAGTGCTGCGAGCATGAAGCGACGCGATTGGGACGGAGTCTCAGGAATGCGAGGAAAGTAACACCTTGGTCATCGAAGTAAAAGGCTCTATGGGAGGGCAGAATGACCAAGAAAGAAAAGGGTCGCGGAGAAGTCGCATGCGACCACAAGAAATGTCAGAGAATCCTGACAACGAGGAGGCCTGGAGCAAGGCCCACAGAAGGAGACGAGGAATCGATGGCAGTCAAGCCGTCCAGAAGGAAGACTTCGGTATCGTGCAAACACAGGACAAATCGAGTTGGCCTAGAAATGTACCCGGGAGAAATCCAGAAGGGAAGACAGGGGAATCTCTCAAAGAAGCAGGAGCGAAGAACATTGACAATGGGCCAAAGAAAGACTCTAATGCCAGAACATGCGCAAAACCGAAGAAATCGAGAAGTTAAGAAGGACTTCTGTCGGGGATAAACGGAGAGGCAGAAGAAGTCTCGCAGTCACACAAATTCCTTGCTGACTAGGAACGAGCGCCAAATCAAAGGCATTCGAGAAGAGACAACCGACGCAGTTCAGACAGCCGCGAAAAGCCTAGTGATTGGGCTATACCAATCAAAGGTCCCTACGGGACGCCCAACATGACCCGGTCAAGTGGACGGTTGCGCAGGAGCGATCAAGCAAAGGCTGAAATTTGACTGAAGAACTGCGGCAAGCTAAGTCGCAAAGACAATCAGAAACCGAAGGCAGAGATGTCTAGGACTGGTCAATGAACAAGACGATGGAAACTGGAAGAGATCGAGGAGGAGGCGCATCCCAGCAGGAAGGAACGGCGTCCAAGCACCAGACAAGAAAACTGCTAAATAGCCGTTGTCCAGAAAGGGGATTGCAACGCCAGAGGAACCTCTGAACCAGACACTAAAATATCATCGAAGACCAGGAGACTACTCAACCAGCAGAAGAGGATCACTCAAGCAAAACAGAGAAGGGGAGACTCATCACAAGGATGGAGAATCAAGGACGAAGACACCACAGCTTAACAATGCAGACAGCCATGGAGAAGTTTATGATTGAACTATATCAATCAGGGGTCACTGGAAGATGAGTGACCAATTGCGACCCAGGAGACAAGGGGGGCCACAGACGAGAGGATGGGAGGCCGCGACTGGGCGACGCAGGCGGCCGCGAAGAAGTTTAGTGATTGAACTACATCAATCAGAAACCCAGGACGACGAATGGACAACTGCGGCCAAACCATATCACTGACAGCCGCAAGAAGTCTAACAAGTTGGACCACACCGATCAAAAGGTCCTGAGCATAGGGGATGGAGGAGCAGCCCAACGATGCGGACGTGCACAGAAGCCTGATGGTTGAGCCACGTCAACCTAAGGTCCCTGAAGAAGGACAATCGACCACAGCTTGGCGACAAAAGATAGCCGTGGGAGGTTCATGATTGAACTATATCAATCAAAGGAATCTCTACAAGGGACAACCAAGCACGATCCAAGATAGGATGGCTACGGAAGAAGCTTATGATTGAGCTATATCAATTAAGAATCCCTTGAAAAGGAGCGACTGCGACCAAAGACAATACCCATAGAAGAAGTCTATGATTGACCATATCAATCAAAAATCCCTAGAAGGGGATGACAGTTCGCGACCCAGAGACAGGGATGGCCGTAGGGAGGCTTATGATTAAGCCAGGCCAATCAACAGTCCCTAGCGCAGGACGATCGATCGCAACATAGGCGATCGTATGAAGTTTAACGATTGGACTACATCAATCAAACGTCTGAGACGGAGGGTGAACAGCCGCGGTCAATCACACCAAGGACTGCGACAAAAAACTCAATGATCGAGGGCGACTTTAGAAGCCTTGATGAAAGATGACCAACTGCTGCCTAGCGACGAGAATGGCCAGGAAGAAGGGATGGCCACGAGAAGCTTAAGGGTTGGGTTACATCAACCTACAGCTCAGGAGAAGGAAGAAGCAAATCAGGGGTCCAACAACATGGGTAACCACTCGAGGCGAAACAATTTGGCTGTACCAGTCGACGACCCTGGCAGAGAGCGATAGACTGTGGTTCAAGGGAATCAGCGGTTGGGAAGGGCTTGATGGTTGAGTAGGATCAACCAGTAAGCATCGACGGAGGAAGACGTGCTGCGAACTAGCAAGTGGGCGGCCGAAAGAAGCTTAGCAATTGAGCTACATCAATTGGCGATCCTCGAGGAAGAAACACCGACCGTCAGGAGGGACGAGCAGTCAGACGAACCTCGACGACGCTTGCGGGGAGTTTAGCGATTGAGCTATGCCAATCGACAACTCCTAGCAACGACCGAAGGAACCCAGCTGATCGAGCTATAATGGTCAGCGAAGGAGGGGAAAGAAGACGAATCCTGACCCAGCTACGGGAAGGGTTGCAAGAAGCCTAATGACTGGGCTACACCAGTCAAGGACCCTTGAAAGAGAGTCATCGTACATGGTCCAACGACAAGGAAGACCATGCGAGGCTTAATGATCGAGCCTTATCGATCGACGATCCCAAGCAAAAGACACGATCGGCCGAGACCAGTCACAAGAAAGGCCGCGAGAAGCTTAGGCATTGAGCTATATCAAGCCACAGTCCCTGAAGGGGAGAATAGACCGCTGCCTAACCACAAGAGCGGTTTCAAGAAGCTTAATGGTTGAGCTAAATCAACTAACCCGCCTCAACGGGAGACGATCGACCACAGTGATACAACAAGTGGCCATGAAGTCTAGATCTAGCCACAGGGGAGGCCGCAAGAAGCGCAGGTACTGGGCTATATCAATTGATAGTCCAGGACGAAACGCAGTTGGCCAGTATCAGCTATGGGAAGGACCACAGGAAGCTTAGGCGTTGAGCTAAATCAAGCCAAGAACCCTGAAGGGGAGGACCGACCGCTGCCGGACCACGAGAGCGATCATGAAAGCTTAATGGTTAAGCTAGATCAACCAACGGGACCTCAGAGGAGGACGACCGACTGCCACATGGCAACAGGACAGTCACAGAAGCTCAAAGGGTTGAGCTACATCAGTTGGTGGCCCGAGACGAAGCCACGACGGGTCAAACTCAGTACAAGGAAGGCCATGAAGGAGTTTGGACGTCGAACTACATCAAGCCGCAGCCCCTGGATGGGCAACCACTACTGCCAAACCACGAAGGCAGGCTGATGAAAGGAATGGTCCACCATGTGACCAATAGATGAACGCAGTCAGGAAGAAGGATGGGTTACCAGGTGAACACCCATCGATGCGCGAGAATCATCCAAGAAGTGGGTTCGAAGGACCCCAAGAGATCAGGACCGCTACCACAATCACCTCAGGAGGAGGGGATCGGTTCCTGTTTTGGACTAGGGCAAGATTCCATCTGCCACAAGCACCAAGTGGCCTGCGAGTTGTCGCCATTCCAACTCAACGCAGGACTAAAGGATCAAGAGGGGAAAGATGAGCTGGGCCTAGACCTCAAGGAAGACCCAAGATCGAGGTGACGAAGAGCTGTGGAAAGCTCGACCTTAAAGGGGAGATGATGTTATGGACCACCTTGATCTACAAGACATGTCACTTGCAGCAGGCCCTAGGACTCCCCTTGGAAGATCCCACGATGATGAAGAGACTCCCACATTGACGAGAAGGCAGGGAGGACCAGTAGACCAAGAGAGGATAGGACTAAAGGTCCTGACGATGAGTCCACGGGACTCTGGGAGGAGGAGACCTCCTCCGGCGATTCCGCGCCCAAGACAAGTGAAGACGAGAGGAGATCCGTCCGTGGACTCCTCGGGACCTCAGGGAGGGACCACCTAGAGGGGGTGCGACTACCCCTACCATAAGAAGAGCTCTGTCAGGTCTAGGCTTGCCTTGCTCTTGGATCGGAGGCTCTGTCAAGTCTGGGCTCGCCTAGCTCTTGAACCGAACAGGAAGGTGGGCCTCAGGCAGCCCACAATGTACCTATGACCTCGGCATCAGCGCCTGGAGGTGAAAAGGCCATTGGCCAAGGAGAACAATATTCACACGTTATTGTTCAAAGGCTAGACCAGGGATGATAGGGAAGGATGAGTCCTTCCCACGCTATTGTTGGAATACTAGGATACCTACTGTTAGGATGACAAGGTACTCTCACGCTATTGTCTTGCCTATTTGATATTCTAGATAGTGGACATGTATTTAAGCTTCTAGGAAGCTGTGAAGTCGAGTCAAGCTCGACTTAATCCAATAGTAGTCTTGCTGACTATCAGAAGCATCTTACCTCAGTAGGGAGTGACCCCTCTCAGCTTCTAACCCACGCACACTCCCCTTGGATGACATCCAAGGAACGCCGAAGCTTAGTGCTTGAGCTACATCAAGCAGCACTCCAGAGGAGAGGTACGCAGTCTATACCTTGACTGCTAACAGTGATGCCCATGAGGGCGCGGAACTTCGTGACTGTACTCTAAGCAGTCACGATTCTTGAGGCATGGAACTCAGACAATTGAACCCCGAGGAAGGACAGAGGCAAGACTTTGTGGTCGGACCGAATCAGTCAACGAGACGTCCATGGTCTAGCCATCCGGTCAGTATCAGGGGACGAAGCTCAAGACCTGAGCTATATCTAGGGAGCCCCCTCATCAGTACCACGAGCAGGGTAGAGAAGCGGTTGCATGAGCTATATCATGCAAGGGTCACTTCACAAGGAGATAGCATGCCACTGCGAACTCTATCAAGAGTCGGGCGTCAGCGATTCTTGACAATTCCCCTTCGTAGGACTACCCATGTTATGGACTTACCTCGATCTACAGGACAAGTCTCACCACCTGGCCACCGAGTCCATTCCCCCTTCATTCAGTCCACGCCAATTCCTATTCCCAAACACGCCTGTACGCACTGGGCCTTCTGCAAGAAGCCTGGATGCAAGTGGCACGACTAGGCCCCTTATTGTTCTAGCATGTGGCACCTTTGCTCTGACGTTTTGTGGGACTTATTATGTCCTGATACTGATATGCTGACTGATTCGATGACTGATTGTTCTCATGTTATTGTTCCAAAAGTCCAAAAACGCACTCTATGATATCATAGCTTATTAACGGCTTACTGATACTTAGGAAGAGCTGACAGGCCTGAGAAGACTGCTTATTGATCGTACTTGCTACTTACAAATCCCTAAGTAGTAGACTTGTATTTAAACCTTGCAATAGTTGTAGAGTCGAGCCAAGCTCGACTTAATCAAACATTGGTCTTGCTGACTATCATCTCACCTATTGGAGTGACCCCTCTCATCGTCTAACCAACTCTCGCTCCCCTTGGATAATCTCCAAGGACCACCGAAGCTTAGTGATTGAGCTATATCAATCAGCACTCCAGAACAGGTGAGACGCTACTGCGAACTCTATCAAGAGTCGAGCGTCAGCGATTCTTGACATAAGTCGAGCTTTAAATAGCCAGTCAAGACGAAGGCTCTGAAAGAAAAACTCCAGGGGAAACAGAAGGAGGAGCTACGAGAGTCAATAATCGTAAGCTTCCCAGAGGACCCCGAGGAAGCAGCAGACTTCCAGAACAGGAGATCAGACAACCTACCTCTAGCACTCAGAGGAATTGCCCTTTGGTCGATACGACAGGACTTTGCCCAATCATCCTACACCATCCTAGGGATAGGAGGAACCTGGGTGCCAGTGGAATATATCAACAATCAGTGGTATTACACTTACTGGAGTCCGGAAGAAAGAACATTTTGGACGACCAAGAAGGATCTCATCGAGAGCCCGAATAAACACGGATTGGGAACAGCAGCTGAACCCTATCGAACTGAAGGAGCCAGAAAACAGGACACTTCTTCAGACGAAGACACGAAAACTGACGAACAATCAGGGTCTTCAAGAGAGAAAACTCCAATACTACAGAGACACGGAGTAGATCGAAGCGAATACAGTCTTCACGTCGAAACACAGCTGTTGCCAGAAGTAGAAACCATCACTAGGCAACTGAAAACAGTCGAAATCAGCCCACAACGAAGGTTGAACGAAGCTCTTGATCAGCTTATTATGGCCACAATGACTTCCACCGAAGAAAGAGTTGCAGACGTCACTTTCCAAAGCCTACAAGAAGGATCTTCTATCCAAACTACCTTCACCCCTATCCCAGTACCAAGCCCAGCATATAGGGGGGGAGGCGGTGAAGGTGGAGGAGGAAACCCTCCAGGAGGAGGAGGAGGTCCCCCAGGAGGAGGTGGCCCCCCAGCCCTTCAACCAATGGCTGCCGCAATGCAACAAGCAGCCCAAGGAGGAGGAGGACTGGACGGACACCCACCAGACATCTTCGATGGGAACAGGAAAAATGCAGAGTCATTCATGTATGACTTCACAGTTTGGGCCTGGATCAATTCGCACAAAAGAGTAATGGCTCGACCTCTGAGCCGAGTAGCCCTAGCCATCACCTACATCAGAGGGGATAGGGTCCGAGAATGGACCAAAGCTCAAATCCGCGCCGCCAACAACCGAGTAACGGACGGAATGAACGCAGACAACGAACAACACTGGATAAGGTTCAAAAATGACTTTGTCAACACCTGGAAGGACGACAGCCTACTCGAAGACGCTCAGTTCAAATTATCAGCGTTAAGCATGAAGAAGGAGATGCCCTTGCACGAATACATTTCCACCTTCAATGCGCTCATCACCGAACTAGGGTGGGATAGAAACCATCAAGGGACAGTTCGGGCATTTAGGATGGGACTGAAGTCCTGGTTGGCCACCGCGATCTTGAGGAAGGACAACTGTCCAGCAGACAACGACCTGGAAGGGTGGCAAGAGGCCGCTAGGAAAGAAGTTGTCAAAGCCAAAAGAATCAAGCAGGAGGCTGGAGGCTTCGGAAGGGGAGGACTTACTGTTCGAGAGAACATGTTCCAACAGTTCTTCAAAGACCACCCCGTCCCAAAGAAAGCTCCTAGGGACCCAGACGCCATGGATGTAGACGTCATCGATACTAAACCCAAGGGCCGACCCCCAGGAAAGTTCCAACAACTCGCACCTGAAGAGCAAAAGAAACTCATGAGCGAAGGGCGCTGCTTCAGGTGCAAGAAACAAGGGCATATGTCTAGGAATTGCCCAGACAGAAAGACGACACTTGGGAAGAAACCCACAGCCAAGGTTATGGAGGCTGAAGAAGAGGAGTCTGCGGTAGAAGACGACAAGGACGAAGTGACTTCCCAAACATCCACAAAGGTCGGATCAATTAAGGGGAAGGGAGGATTAATGGCGCACATCAATGCCTTAACCATCGAAGAAAAGGAGGAGCTGTTCGACAAACTGATCAGCGAGGGTTTTTGAGAAGTTCCAAGCCGACGGCCTGGCTTAGGAATACTAGCATGAGCAGAGAAGAACAAGAAATGTACATTAAACGACTCACTTCCATGAATGTACCATTTTCCTTTCAAACTGCTCATGCGAAGGCCGAGGAAACAGCTCTGTTGGACAGCAGAGCTACGGAGAATTTCATCGATGAAACTACCTGGAAAAGAATGAAGGTTGGAAAGCGACCTCTAGTCAAACCAATCAAGGTCTACAACGTCGATGGAACGGAGAACAAACAAGGAGAAATGACTCATTACTGCCGCCTAAGAATCTCCTACAATGACCAAGAAGACCTTCAAGAGTTTTACATCACAAACCTAGGGAAGGACCGCTTGATACTGGGATACCCATTCCTCCGAACTTTCAACCCAAGAGTAGACTGGAGAAAAGGAAAGCTGCTTGAAGGCATGGTCAAGATTCAAAGCAGCATGTACAAACACCTAGAACGCATGGTCACCAGGTGGCAGATCAAAGCCATTAAAAGTCTGGGCAATCCCAAGGAAGACGAGGCCATCTACGTCAGAAGACAAACCATATCTCAGGAGATGGCCGAACAATACCATCAGAAGGACACCGCACAAACACACGAGGTGCCAGAAGAATACCGGAAGTACAAAGAAGTCTTCTCAGAAGAAGCAGCCAGAAGGTTTCCTCCTGATCGAAACCCAAATGCCACTGTGGAGTTGCTATCAGGAGCACCAGAACAGTTGGATTGCAAAGTCTACCCCTTGACCAAACCGGAAACGGAAACACTGAAGAAATTCCTTGCAGAAGAGCTAGAAAAAGGATTTATTGAGGAATCAGCCTCGCCTTACACCTCCCCTGTATTCTTCATAAACAAGAAGAATAGTGCTGATAAACGACTCATCATCGATTATTGAAAACTCAATCAATGGACCAAAAGGGATAATGGTCCCTTACCTCGAATTGACCGCCTCTTGCAACAGATGGAGGGAAAAGAAATCTTCTCAAAGTTCGACATCAGATGGGGGTACAATAACATTCCTATCGAAGAAGGAGACCGGCAGAAAGCAGCCTTCAAAACGCCACTAGGGACGTATCAGCCTAAAGTGCTGTATTTCGGAATGAAAAACGCCCCAGCTCAATGGACGCGATTGATGTGGCGCGACTTTAGGCCATGGAGGGACAAATGGTTCGATCACATGGACACTTCAGCCGGCAGTTATATGGACGACTTCTTCATAGCCAGTAAGAAGACGCCCACGGGGAAGGAAGGACACAAGCAGTGCACGCATGAATTACTTGGACTGATGGCCAAGCATCGATATCATTTACGACCAGCAAAGTGTCGATGGGAACAGACACAGATGGAATTCCTGGGAGTCCTAGTCGAAGCAGGGAAGATGAGGGTGGATCCAGCCAAACGAGTTGGGATCAGCAAATGGCCTCGAGTTCTCCAGAGCAAGGTGGACGTCCAGCGAACCATGGGAGTCTTGCAGTACCAAAGGAGGTTCATACCAAATTTTGCCCATATGGCCAGGCCCATCTTTGCCACCATCAAGAAAGGGCAAAAGTTCGAGTGGACCAAAGAAGCGGAGGTTGCCTTGGACAGTCTTATCAAGAAGATCGAAGCCGATCCGCAAATAAGTCATCCCAACCCCGATAAACCCTTCGAAGTCGAAATAGATGCCTCAGACTACGCGACAGGGGCAGTGCTCATTCAAAGAGACGAAGCAGGGAAGCGAATGGAAGTGGGATACCATTCAGAGGCCCTCAATCAAGCGGAAAGGAATTATGACGTCTACGATCGAGAATTCCTGGCCCTCATCAGAGCGTTCAAATTCTGGAGATATCTTCTGGAAGGCTCTCCGCATCGAGTCAAGGTTTACACCGACCATGCCAACCTAACCAAACACAGGGAGGCGCAAAAACTCTCTGGCAAGGTGGCCAGGTACATAACCTTTCTAGCAAGGTTTGATTTCGACATCTGCCACTTGCCTGGAAAGAAGAACGCCATTGCAGACGCCTTGTCGAGAAGATCAGATCACATGCCATCAGAAGAGAAGGAAATCAAGGCGATACCCCTTCCGGACCACTTGTTTATCAAACTCATCAGACCAATGGCGGTTGAGGAGGAGATCCGGAAACAACAGAAACAAAAGGAGAACACTGCGATCCTTGGAGAATGGGAGGCGAAGTATGGAATCCAAAAGAGAAGGGGGTACTATTGGCATCAGCAAGCCATAGTAGTACCAAGGCCGGAACAGATCCAGAGAAGCCTGCTAGAGATCTACCACGATGGGCCTACAGCTGGACACCCTGGACGAGCTAAAACGCAGCAAGATCTCCGCCGATACTACTGGTGGCCGGGAATGGGCAAATTCATCGAAGGATATATAAAGGGATGTGCAACGTGCCAGTCAAATAAGGTTATACACCACAGGAACACCCCTGGACTATACCCAATCGATCCAGAACCTGATGCGCACCCCTTCCAGACAGTAGCGATGGATTTCATAGTCAAACTTCCCACTTCAAATGGGTACGACGCAATCCTGACCATCACCGATCACGACTGCACAAAGGGCGTCATCCTAATACCGTGTCGAGAAACCATGAATGCAGAAGAGCTGGCGAAGGAATACAAAAATCGAGTATTCCCCTTCGTAGGAATACCCAGCAAAATTATCTCAGACCGGGATACAAGGTTCACCAGTAACTTCGCAAAGGAAGTTTGTTCCCAACTGGAGATAGAGCGAAACATCAGCAGTGCCTACCACCCTCAAACAGATGGACAATCAGAAAGGACGAATCAGAATGTCGAAGACATTCTGCGAATCTTTTGCAACTACCAACAAACAAACTGGGCAGACCACCTCCCAGTCGTGCAATACATGCTAAATGCACGAGTATCAGCCACGACAGGAAAAACCCCTTATGACCTATGGATGGGGTATGTGCCAAGGGCGCACCAGCCGGAGCGCCCAAGCGAAATGCCCAGAATAGAATGGTACAACACGAGAATAAAAGAAGCGAGACGAGAGGCGCAAGAAGCAATGAAGCGGGCGCAATCGCTGTGGAAGAAGGACACAAAGTTCAAAGAATATCAGAAAGACGAGAAGGTGTGGCTCGAGGCAAAAAACATCCATACAACTCATCCGACTACCAAACTGAGACCCAAACGATACGGCCCCTTCGAAGTCACAGAAGCCATAAGCCCTGTGGCTTATCGATTGAACCTTCCGGAACAGTGGAAGATTCATAACGTGTTTCATGCGAGTTTGCTAACACCATACAAGGAGACGGAGGAGCATGGGCCTAACTATGAAAGGCAACTACCGGACCTAGTCGAAGGACGGGAAGAATGGGAGGTCGAAAAGGTGTTAGACTCTCGAAGGTATGGGAGGACGAAGAAGTTGCAATATCTCTTGAAGTGGAAAGGGTATCCTGAAGCGGAAAATACCTGGCAAGACAAAAGGGACATCTTCGCACAACAATTGATTGAAAAATACCACAAGGAACATCCCACGGCTATAAAGACTGCAAGAGTACAAAAGGACGGGCCAATGGACGGCGAAGAACCCCATCATTCCATCGCAACCCTCACACAAGCCTTCTCTCGCCTCACACTAGCCCACATGCCTACTGCCCCTTCACCCACACCCTCACACATCTCAGTGGTATCCACTCGCCCCAGCACACCCGAAATTCTCCGAGTTCCCCCTCGAAGGGAAGATGCGTCTACAAGTAGGGAAGGAAGCGTCCCCAGTGTCGAAGAACTCCAGGCACCGCCAGGGCTTGGAAACATCCAAGCACACGAAGGATCATCGGCACATTGGGAAGGTAGCAGTGCCGGAGGTGAAGCTTTGGGGTTCCAAGAACCTGTCCAGCCTGCCTCCGAATCCCCTGATGAAGGGGCAAGAGGAGCTGGCGCAACCCTCACAGAGGGGCAGACTGGTCTCCCACCTCGGACACCTGCCAGTACCAGCCGATCCCTGGAGGAAGAAATCACCCCTACCCCTGCTTCGCCACACACCACCACCAGCCAATGAGCCACGCCTAAACTGGTGGGTCACGACGGGGATGAAGAAGAGGATGACCACCCAGGAGAGGGGTGGGTCAGGTGGAACCCGAGTCGTAGTTTCACCAAGACAGAAGTCCTACAGGAAGACACCTACAAATGGAAGGGAGCTAAGTACCAGAAGTTCCTCATCCAAAATGGAGATCCTAAGGTGTTTAGCACCATGGGGAAAGGGAAACCAGAGTACGGAGAGAGCCTCCACCCTGCTCCTAGTCGGAGGATCTTCCCCTGGAAATGTAAGGAAGAAGACCTCGACAAATTCCTACCAGACCATTACTTCCGAGACCGGTCATTGATCAGAGGGGCAGAACTGATCAACGACAATGGAGTTTTCGCAGAAGTGTACCGTCTCCAATCTTCAGCAATCGAAAAGAAGTACCTTGACCTAGAGCAAGAGCGACTCAGCAAGGAGGCACAGGCACTCACTAACAAATGGGTCGAACTCGACCGAAAGAGGCGAAACGTCGAATCGGAGATCCGAGAAGCAAAGAAGTACCTCACTGAGGCCCAAGTTCTGGAGAGGATTAGAGAGGCCTACGACGACAGGGACCCGAAGGCCTTAGTCTCCCCAGGTGAAGGAGGAGACTGGCTGATGAGTATGGGAATGGGACAGAAGTACCACCTACCCCACACGCCCAAGATCCTCGACAGCTGCCATTATCATGGCTTGGGGGCAGGCCACACAGAGGATCAATGCCACGACCCTCATAACAGGTGTCGACCCGGAGGACTCTGTGCAGTTTTACCCCGACACATTGGCAAGGTACCGCTGTGCCCATATGCCGATCTCCAACGCAAAAGGGAGGAAGCAGAAGAACAGAGAAGTCGAGACCGTATCCAAAAAACCCTGCAGCCCTTTCCTACCGCTCCCACCGATCCATCTTCCACTGGATCGGTGGAAACCATCCAAGGAGTCCGTGGCCAGCTTCCTAGAGAGGGAGGTCAAGATGCCCCCGGCTCTCACTCGCCTACTAGATCCAAGGGACCGAAAAGGGGGAGAGGGCAGTCAACCCCGCGTCGCATGGTGGCACCCTCTGCTACACGCAAAGGGAAGGGACGAGGGACTCCAACTCTTGCCCCCAATGAGGACTCCCGACTCGGCCCTCACGTCCTATCTCAAGATAAATTCCCTATGACCGACGAATACCTGACCATGTGTCAGGAGGTCTGGAATTGTACTCGGAAGCATGCACAAGACGCCTACCCCCTTACGCGCATGGGAGTTGTCGTGGAACTCTTCCGATCAAAACAGCGAGAAAAGGAAAGAAAAGAGAGAGAGGACCGAGAGGAGGCGGAGGCGCAGAGGGACTATCACCTCGAAGGAGGAGAAGACCCTGACGACTACATTAACTGGGAGGCCCAGGATCGAGGTGACTGAGAGCTGTGGAAAGCTCGACCTTAAAGAGGGGATGATGTTATGGACTTACCTCGATCTACAGGACAAGTCTCACCACCTGGCCACCAAGTCCATTCCCCCTTCATTCAGTCCACGCCAATTCCTATTCCCAAACACGCCTGTACGCACTGGGCCTTCTGCAAGAAGCCTGGATGCAAGTGGCACGACTAGGCCCCTTATTGTTCTAGCATGTGGCACCTTTGCTCTGACGTTTTGTGGGACTTATTATGTCCTGATACTGATATGCTGACTGATTCGATGACTGATTGTTCTCATGTTATTGTTCCAAAAGTCCAAAAACGCACTCTATGATATCATAGCTTATTAACGGCTTACTGATACTTAGGAAGAGCTGACAGGCCTGAGAAGACTGCTTATTGATCGTACTTGCTACTTACAAATCCCTAAGTAGTAGACTTGTATTTAAACCTTGCAATAGTTGTAGAGTCGAGCCAAGCTCGACTTAATCAAACATTGGTCTTGCTGACTATCATCTCACCTATTGGAGTGACCCCTCTCATCGTCTAACCAACTCTCGCTCCCCTTGGATAATCTCCAAGGACCACCGAAGCTTAGTGATTGAGCTATATCAATCAGCACTCCAGAACAGGTGAGACGCTACTGCGAACTCTATCAAGAGTCGAGCGTCAGCGATTCTTGACAACCCAGCAAAATTATCTCAGATCGGGACACAAGGTTCACTAGTAACTTCGCCAAGGAAGTCTGCTCCCAACTAGAGATAGAACAGAACATCAGTAGCACCTATCATCCCCAAACAGATGGGCAATCAGAAAGAACAAATCAGAATGTCGAAGATATCCTACAAATCTTCTGCAATTACCAACAAACAAACTGGGTAGACTACCTCCCAGTCGTGCAATACATGTTGAATGCGCGAGTATCGGCCACAACAGGAAGAACCCCTTACGATCTATGGATGGGGTATACACCAAGGGCACACCAGCCGGAGCGCCCAAGTGAAATGCCCAGGATAGAATGGTACAACACGAGGATAAAAGAAGCAAGACGAGAGGCACAAGAAGCAATGAAGAGGGCGCAATCATTGTGGAAGAAAGACACAAAGTTCAAGGAATATCAGAAGGACGAGAAGGTATGGCTCGAAGCAAAAAACATCCATATGACTCATCCCACTACCAAACTGAGACCCAAACGATACGGCCCCTTCGAAGTCACAGAAGTCATAAGCCCTGTGGCTTATCGATTGAACCTTCCAGAACAGTGGAAGATTCATAACGTGTTCCATGCAAGTCTATTAACACCATACAAGGAGACGGAGGAACATGGGCCTAACTATGAAAGGCAACTACCAGACCTAGTGGAAGGACAGGAAGAATGGGAGGTCGAAAAGGTGTTAGACTCTCGAAGGTATGGAAGGACGAAGAGGTTGCAATATCTCTTGAAGTGGAAAGGATATCCCGAAGCGGAAAATACCTGGCAAGACAAAAAGGATATCTTCGCACAACAATTGATTGAAAAATATCACAAGGAACATCCCACGGCTATAAAGACTGCAAGGGTACAAAAGGACGGGCCAATGGACAGCGAAGAACCCCATCATTCCATCGCAACCCTCACACAAGCCTTCTCTCGTCTCACACTAGCCCACATGTCTACTGCCCCTTCACCCACACCCTCACACATCTCAGTGATATCCACTCGCCCCAGCACACCCGAAATTCTCCGAGTTCCCCCTCGAAGGGAAGATGCGTCTACAAGCAGGGAAGGAAGCATCCCGAGTGTCGAAGAACTCCAGGCACCACCAGGGTTTGGAATCACCCAAGCACACGAAGGATCATCGGCACATTGGGAAGGTAGCAGTGCCGGAGGTGAAGCTTTGGGGTTCCAAGAACCTGTCCAGCCTGCCTCCGAATCCCCTGATGAAGGGGCAAGAGGAGCTGGCGCAACCCTCACAGAGGGACAGACTGGTCTCCCACCTCGGACACCTGCCAGTACCAGCCGATCCCTGGAGGAAGAAATCACCCCTACCCCTGCTTCGCCACACACCACCACCAGCCAACGAGCCACACCTAAACTGGTGGGTCACACAGGGGATCAAGAAGAGGACGACCACCCAGGAGAGGGGTGGGTTAGGTGGAACCCAAGTCGTAGTTTCACCAAGACAGAAGTCCTACAGGAAGACACCTATAAATGGAAAGGAGCTAAGTACCAGAAGTTCCTCATCCAAAATGGAGACCCTAAGGTGTTTAGCACCATGGGGAAAGGGAAACCAGAGTACAGAGAGAGCCTCCACCCTGCTCCTAGTTGGAGGATCTTCCCCTGGGAATGCAAGGAAGAAGACCTTGACAAATTCCTACCGGAACATTACTTCCGAGACCGGTCATTGATCAGAGGGGCAGAACTGATCAATGATAATGGAATTTTCGCAGAAGTATACCGCCTCCAATCTTCAGCCATCGAAAAGAAGTACCTTGACCTAGAGCAAGAGTGACTCAGCAAGGAGGCACAAGCACTCACTAACAAGTGGGTCAAACTTGACCGAAAAAGGCGAAACGTCGAATCGGAAATCCGAGAAGCAAAGAAGTACCTCACCGAAGCCCAAGCTCTGGAGAGGATTAGAGAAGCCTACGACAACAGGGACCCAAAGGCGTTAGTCTCCCCAGGAGAAGGAGGAGACTGGTTGATGAGTATGGGAATGGGACAGAAGTACCACCTGCCCCACACGCCCAAGATCCTCGACAACTGCCATTATCATGGCTTGGGGGCAGGCCACACAGAGGATCAATGCCATGACCCTCATAACAGGTGTTGAGCCGGAGGACTCTGCGCAATTTTACCCTGACACATTGGCAAAGTACCGCGGTGCCCATATGCCTACCTCCAAAGCAAAAGGGAGGAAGCAGAGGAGCAGGGAAGTCGAGACCGCATCCAAAAAACCTTGCAGCCCTTTCCTGCCGCTCCCGCCGATCCATCTTCCACTGGATCGGTGGAAACCATCCAAGGAGTCCGTGGCCAGCTTCCTAGAGAGGGAAGTCAAGATGCCCCCGGCCCTCACTCGCCTACTAGATCCAAGGGACCGAAAAGGGGGAGAGGGCAGTCAACCCCGCGTCGCATGGTGGCATCCTCTGCTGCACGCAAAGGGAAGGGACGAGGGACTCCAACTCTTACCCCCAATGAGGATTCCCAACTCGGCCCTCACATCCTATCTCAAGATAAATTCCCTATGACCGACGAATACCTGACCATGTGTCAGGAGGTCTGGAATTGCACTCGGAAGCATGCACAAGACGCCTACCCCCTCACGCGCATGGGGGTTGTCGTGGAACTTTTTCGATCAAAACAACGAGAAAAGGAAAGGAAAGAGAGAGAGGACCGAGAGGAGGCAGAGGCGCAGAAGGACTACCACCTCGAAGGAGGAGAAGACCCTGACGACTACATTAACTGGGAGGCCCAGGATCGAGGTGACTGAGAGCTGTGGAAAGCTCGACCTTAAAGGGGAGATGATGTTATGGACTTACCTCGATCTACAGGACAAGTCTCACCACCTGGCCACCGAGTTCATACCCCCTCCATTCGGTCCACACCCATTCCTATTCCCAAACACGCCTGTATGCACTGGGCCTTTTGCAAGAAGTCTGGATGCCGGTGGCATGACTAGACTCCTTATTGTTCTGATGTGTGGTACCTTTGCTCTGACGTTCTGTGGGACTTATTATGTCCTGATACTGATATGCTGACTGATTCGATGACTGATTGTTCCCATGTTATTGTCCCAAAGTCCAAAAAACGCACTCTATGATATCATAGCTTACTGATGGCTTACTGATACTTAGGAAGAGCTGACAGGCTTGAGAAGACTGCTTACTGATCGTACTTGCTACTTACAAATCCCTAAGTAGCAGACTTGTATTTAAAACCCTGCAATAGTTGTAGAGTCAAGCCAAGCTCGACTTAATCAAACACTGGTCTTGCTGACTATCATCTCACCTATTGGAGTGACCCCTCTCATCGTCTAACCAACTCTCGCTCCCCTTTGGATAATCTCCAAGGACCACCGAAGCTTAGTGATTGAGCTATATCAATCAGCACTCCAGAACAGGTGAGACGCTACTGCGAACTCTATCAAGAGTCGAGCGTCAGCGATTCTTGACACGAGGTGATGATTGACGTCGGCTATGCAGGAGGTCCAATGACAATGAATAGGTCTTCAGTGCATGGTTGGTTTTGAGGGTGAGAAGAGGGGATGAGAGGGCGAGAAGGTGGGAGGATGAGACAAAAAGAGGCATAAGACATGGCTGACATATCAAAAAGGCGTGCGCAAGGGGCTGAGGCAGACGCGAAGGGCGTCTGCGAGTTCGTAAGGAGACTTGAGGCCAGGAATGAAGGGGGAGACAGAGCGAACAAGAACGAGCAGATGCAAAGACGAACACATATGGGCTCGGTAGCTCGCAATCGGCGTCATTATTGAGTCGAAGGGAAAGGCGCTGAGGGAAAGGAGATGGCCACAAGATAAGGCAAATCTTGAGGGCACGCAGAGAGTTCTAGAGGAGAAAACGCAAGGGAAAAGGTTACATTCCAAGAGCCAGAGCCAGAACATTTAAGTATCTTTTCGAATCGTTGTACTGTAAGTAAGTTTTTAGTGGTAGTCTGAAAAGTAAGGAACTTCGCCGTAATCTAAGGAGAAAGACATTCCAAATCTGATCAAAGGCAGAAAAGAGATCTAACTGTATTAAGGGTGGGGATGAAAGGGATGCGAGGCGAGAGTCAAAGGAATCAAAGGCATGAAAGGGGAAATGAGTCAGGCAGTTTAGAACTGAGTGGTAACATCTAGTGAGATCTAAGCAAAAGGAGCACGATACCTGAGAGCGAGGTCGGAATGAGAAGAAATGAAACAAGTGGAGGTGGTCCAGTGAGTCGGCGCGAAGCCACAAGTGCGGCCGCGAGGTTGAGGCGAGGCCCTTTGATGGGCAAGTGGGCATCATGGGTGTCGCATCGCAGAGTTGAGAATGAAGGTGGTTGGGCGTCGAGGGAGCTGTGGCATGTGGTCGAAGACAAAGGCGATGAAAGGAATATGGGCACGGGAATGAGGCAATAATGAGCGAGCAAGGCAGGGGGTGGTGAGAGGCGTTGACGTGGGGATCGAGTCAGCGTCGGCCAATACCCCCATGATTCCATGATTTTCGCGATCAACCGCACCGCTCACCTTACAGGGCGATGGCAGATAAGATAGTGTGGCACAACTTGTGACTTGTGAATTTTTTGGTCCATATACTGACTAAGCATAAAATGTCTTTTTATATAGCAGAGGAGGTACAGTAGTAATTGGCATGATGGTTTATTAGTTAGATCGCACGTATCTATGTAATCCATACTTGATGTTACGCTCCTGCGGGCGCAAGGGCCAGACGTTGGCGGTTTGGGGTCCGGGTACGCGTTAAGCAGCACTAGAAAGTCTTTAGTCGAATGGGGGCTGGTCTCCCTACTCAGCGAGCACTTGCAAAGCAAGGCTAAGTCGATAGGCAAGTAAATGCGGTCTGTGCAAGGGTCTAAGTTGACGATGAAGTGATCCCCTTCCTCGGAAGGTCCTTGCCAGTAATTCTAGAGCCGAAGTCGGTCCAGTGGCCTTCCCACTTTGTATGCCAATGACCAGAAAGTCGCAAGATTGATTCTAAGTCAGGCTTAAGGCCCAACCGTGAATGATATGGGTTTATATACATGTTGCAGTCCGTCTAGGACGCTTGGTGAGTCAGGTAGGTAATAATAGTGACAAATGGCCTTAAGGGCTCTTGGGTCGAGTCAGAGTAGCAAGCGAGGGACAATAATGACGGTTAGGGATCGAGACGGTAACGATGAAACGAGTCACAATAGCTAAGCGAAGGTAAGGTGATGGTAGCTAGTGGAAAGGTTTTTATGGAAGGGTAAGTAGGGCGTCCGAGGGGATAAGGAGGTAATAAGCGAGATAGGAGGAAAAGAAGGGAAAAAGTACGTGGTGGTAAGTCCGAGGGGGCAGATCATAACACTTGAGGAGGTCCTGGGTTCAAATCATACTCAACACTTTATTTTTTTGAACCTGAATTTATTTGTATACTGCAGCACATACTACATAGGTTACAGAGGTGGTCACGGCTATGTAGTATGTTTAGGAGGAGGGTGTGGTATAGATAGGAGCCCGCATGGGATGCTGGCAGTGGTTAAAAAATAGTGTGGGCTTATGGTGGTCATTTCGGGGATTATTTAGCGGGCTCACAGTTCTCTCACAACCCGGTGAAGACCACATGAGATACAAACATCCAGGTATTAGACTCACATCAATGGTTGAGTTCAGCACAAGCTGGCATCAGTCTCGCGCGGGTTTATGCGTGGGAAAAACGACGTGACTAGCTCGCGAGTACATCACAAGACCGCATTATATTTAGAACAAGGTTCGAAGCCTATGGCCCACTACCGGTTTACGTCAAACATGTGAGCACCACGCTGCCTCGTAGGAATCTTCCCAATTTGCTGATGACTTTCAATTACCAGTCCTCGCTGCTTTCGGTTTAGTGCAGAATTTTTAACCTATCATAGACCTTCCTGTACCTACGAGAACGACAGTCACAGTTACAGCAGTACTAGTTACAGAGCTAGTAACCATGAATATGATCACCCTTCACCCCTCCTCCGAGTCCTAATCCGTCTCCTCCCGATCGCTTACAAACTGAATTGGCTGCCCCAGTGAGGACTGTGAGGCGGCAGTGAGGCGGAGTCGGTGATTCTGCCTCCATCAGTAAAAAATCCACAAACTTTTTTACTAGTCAGCTTTTTTAAGTAAAAAAGTATAAAAGCGAACAAGCTGTGGCACAAATTTGACCACTTTAGTCACTTTTAGCACCTTTTTTCCCACTTTTTTGTACTTATTTACTTGTTGTAAAAAGCCGGAAAGTGCTTTGGTCAATTCTAGGTTCCTCGCGCACTTGCTGGCTTTTCCACCTGTACTAGCTCGTACTACGAGCTCATACGAGCCCAAAAAAGTTGGTGGTATTTTTACTGATGTCTACTCTCTTGCTGATAGCCTTTCCTCCTTCATCCACCACCCCTTTCCTCGTGCACCTTTCAAGTGTTCAAATGCAAATGTTATATTACTATCATAGTACCTCCTGAACCAGGCAGTTGCCGATTATTATCAAACTCTTTGAGGTCAAGTGCCGAGTGTGTAGGGATATGTGTGTGGACATATGTTAGGGGCAGGTATGCAGTGCAGGGCGCATCACGCAGTCACCGATTGTCAGCCTGAGGTCAAGTGGAGATTGTGTAGGGGTGTAGGGATCGTGTAGGGACATGTATATATAATAGGCAGGTATCATACTGGGCTGTGCTGTGTATATCTACCGCCTGGCCTAGGCAGTCACCAATTGTCAAACTCTTTGAGGTCAGGCGCCGACTGTGTAGGGACAAAGGATATCCATCTATCACGGGCCCGGGGTAGTCTCGTTCCGAGACCGTGATCGGAGACTGAATCGGAGGTCGGAAAATCGGTGCTGGTCTCATGGCACACGATTTTCGACCACAGATTCAAAGTCCGACGGAGGGGCCGGGGACGAGACAGCTCCCCAAAACTCCGTCTTGTTCAAGAACTCCGATTCAGTCTCTGATAATGATTTGATCCATTGCATTGCCTTGAGGTCCATTAACCCGCCTACTCCGTGGAAAGTACTGAGGAAAATAAATATTCACAGAAGGAGCGCGCGTGTAGAATATAAAATGGCCCCAGACTTGGCAAATCCATGCTGCATCCAGAGCAGTCTCTCGCTCGACTGCCCAGCTTCTCAACTGGCCTTGTAAATCTCTGTGTACTTCAGGCTTTTTTTTCTTTTCGTTTTTCCGACTCATGGTGTACACAATCCCCGACACGGGCCTTCTCACCCTCTTCTCTGTAAGGCCTCTTTCTCAGGGGTGACCCACGTTGCTGACAAGTCGTTCGCGTTCCCAGACTACTCCGCCGTATGGTCCGAGGCTTCTGGTCTTACTTGTACTTCTAGTAGCACTTACTCTCATCTTCCCTCTCATCTTCCGGAGAAACCTCAAAGACAAAGATGGTCACCCTATCCCTCCAGGCCCACTGCTTCGCTACTACTTCCTTCGTCGTTATCCTGAGCTCACTCTACGGTCCTGGTCGAGGGTATATGGACCTTTATTCTCTGTCTGGATGGGCAACCAACTCTTCGTCGTGATCTCGGATGCGCGCATTGCCAAGGACTTGTTAGTATCCAACGGCGCGATTTTTTCTAGTCGCAAGCAGTATTTCATGAAGTATCGGACGATACTACGCGGCCGCGCCATCACCTCGACCCCGTATAACGACACATGGTAAGTCCGAGAGCGACGTCTAGCGGGCCAGAGGGATGACATTTCTCGGCAGGCGACAACATCGAAGGATCGCCACAGAGTCGCTTACCCCCAATGCCATCCAGGGATATGCCTCGGTCCTTGATTATGAAGCCCACATCTTAGTTCGATCTTTGTATTACGAAACCAAGATGGGCACGTTACCGATCAATCCAGCGCACTTTATCATTCGTTATACCTTGAAGTGAGTGTGGCAGCCATAGTCTCGTGGAGCCTCAGAGGGGGCCCTGAGGGATGTGATATGTTCCTTGCAGTAATATGTTGACGATATCGTTCGCAACTCGGACCGATTCCACGCTAGATCCTCTGACGGAGCGTGCGCGCGCACTCGCTACGGAGTTCATGGCTCTCACAGGTAATTTGGCACCTCTCTACGACCCCGTGAAAAGCCAGGAATCCTGACTGAGGATCGGCCCCCAGGTCCCTGGTCAAACATCGTTGACTTTTTGGAACCATTGCAATGGATCCCCACTCCCACACGATCACGTGGACGTCGGCTGCACGATGGGATCATGGAAGCCTACGGCGCTATGATCATGCGGGTCAAAGCGCGCATGGACGCGGGAGAGGACGTACCTGACTGTCTCGTCAAGACACTCCTGCTGACGCAAGAGAAAGAAATGCTGGACTGGGAAGACCTGTGTATGTTATCGGTCGTGTTTACCATCGGCGGCGTACACACCGTATGTCCTAGCCCTATCCATCTCGAATGCGCCGACTGAATCGGGCACTGCCATTTATAGACTTCGGGCGTAATCTTGTGGTTCCTCGCTCTCATCTCATCACATCCAGAAGTCCAAGCGCGGGCACATGCAGAACTTGACAAGGTGATTGGCCGGGACTGTTGGCCAACTGCGGAAGACGAACAGCGCCTGCCGTACATCCGGGCCATTATCAAGGAGGTACGTTGCGAGTCACCGGCGATTTCGATTATTACTTCTAGCAGTTGCCTTCTCCCTAGACGGAGCGCATCCACCCGCCATTTTGGATGGTGAACCCACACTATTCGACCGAGGATTTTGTGTACAATGGGATGTACATTCCGAAAAACACGGCTCTCGTTCTAAACTGCTACGACATCCATCACAACGAGGATAAATACCAAGACTCGTATGTACCCTCTCCTCTCCAGTCAGGGCTGAGAAGGACGTCCCACGCGACAGGTTTTCTTTCAACCCTGATCGCTTCTTTGGAGACTCATTGACTTGTGCCGAATCGAGCAAACTTGTCAACGCAATGGACCGGGACCATTGGGCGTTCGGCGCTGGGTACGTACAAAGTATTTTCTTCTCGCCGTCGGTGGTCACTAGCTAACGTGGCCGACATTCTCCCCCCGTTACCAAATTGATTGTGCCGTAGTCGCCGAATTTGTCCGGGTATTCACGTCGCAGAACGGGAGTTGTGGCTCGCGATCTCACGGCTGCTTTGGGCATTTGATATCCGATGTCCGCCCGACGAGCCAATATCCTTGGAGGAATATGAGGGCGAGTCTGGACGCACGCCATTGCCGTACCGGGTCACCCTTACGCCGAGACACGAGCGGGTTCAGACATTGCTTGACGCTGAGGAGGAGATTACGCTGATGAAAATTTGAAATTGGGACGAGCATGGAGCGCGCGCTTGTGAATGCGATGCTTGCCTCCTCATACGTACCTTTACGGTCGCGCTCACCCTATCCGCCGCAGTTTTGTCACACGTTACGGGCCGTTCGGCCACAGGGGAGAAATACGGAATTGCATAACAGATGTATGTTTGTACAAGGAAGTGCTACGTGGGGTTCTGTGCCCCGAGGCGCACGGTAAAGGATTCGAAAAAAAAAATTGCAGTTTTACGGTTTTCTCGCGATGTGTTGTAATCTAGGTTAGATTTCTGTTGTGTTTTACTCGCATTTTCTTGCACCTGACGACGTACTGTACTATACATGACGTCTTCTACTGTGTTCCCCACGTTCTATCTAGTACCAGGTTCGGCTTGTATGATCAGCGTTCAAATTTGACGTATATCAATGATCGTGCCATTATGTGTGCCCATTGGGACGTCCAATTCCATAGGCAATGGACTTCTCTGACCTCGTGTAGTTTCAAATCGATGAAAGGTCTTTGACAAGTTTGATGGGAAAGGAACCACATCTCCATGGATGTATTTGTACATGCAATGCCGTACTGGCTAATCGCATGCAGGAAGGAAAGTAGTCTCACACCATAACGCCCATCCGCTCCTACAAAAGAGGTCAATTCGCTGCTAAATGGAGAATGCCGAATTGTCAGGACCAATACTTCGTTTAATAACTTCGCATTGTCATGTAAAACGGATTGGAAGTGCTACGTGGGGTCCCGTACTACCCCGAGGTAATGGATTCAAAAAAAAAAAAGCAGATGCATCAGTAATGTGGCATTTCATTCTCGCGCTTGGGAGTTGCCGGTTACTGGCCCATCTGCACATGACCGGTGCTGACCCGATGTGATGAACCAGTCGACCAGTGGGCTCGCTCATACAACCTGTGGCCGAAAAGTCGATTTTCATCCCAATGCTTCGTGGGGTCCTTCTGCGAGTAGCCACGCATTTGGGTCGGGCCCGACCCGGACGCGCCACAACTAGCTGGGGCGGAAAGCCGGAGAACTGTGAGCTGTGAGATGATGGACGACAAATTGGGGAATAATATGATATACGTTCCAAGTATGGATCTATGGGTCTATCAGACAGACACTTCCTACGTCATCTCTGCAATCGGAGGGGACGGCTTCCATCGAGCTGTCTATTTCCATACATGCCACCGTTCTGGCTTAACCCCATTGATGCCATCAAGTCTTGAATCAACAAGAACCCAAAGAGGTGCAGGATAGTGTGGTGGTTACATTGCGGGTGCCTGTATTACCGGATTCAGGGCAAATCGTTTATATCAACAACCAACCATTCTCGGCCTATAGCCCAGGATCATCAATCAAGATAAGATAAGTAAGTCGGTGGCGTGGGCAACGTCTGAGACTCGATCCTCCCGTTTTCATATTTGACGAACCAACGCGCTAACGCCCGATGAGGGATAGTTTTTGCCCTACCGGTTTCTGGTGCCGGTGCACACCCAACAAAAGAAGGATCCGTGCAATGGATCGGTTCATCCGTGATTGTCGTGCCGATGCAGCCTTGGATAAAGAGTACAGAGATGCACGCCGCTTAAGCAGGAGCAAGACGGAGGCAAGGGTCATGAACGACGCTACGCCACCTAGGGAACATCCAAGGATGATAGCAATCTCGTGCCTTCACGGCTGGAGTGATCGACCCCGTTCAGCCGCGCCTCAGCGAACTCGGCGTGTGCGGTGACCGGGCCCGTAGAGTGGGGAGAAGCTGAATATATGGAGTGTCGCTTGAGCTGGGGGTGATGTGAAGCAGAAAGTACACGTTTGTGACCTTGTCACAAACTCAGTGAGCTCGGCGAAGAAGGTGGCGCGCGAGAATTGACTTAGGGATGACGTGCCTAGTCGCCTGTTTCTAGTTTGCTCCCTGGGCACCTGAGTAGATAGCATCTGCGATTTACCTGTCGCGCATTGTATTCAATTACCGAAAAATGAAACGCAGGAGCGGGGCAGTTTTCTCATCTGTGCCAATAATTCTATCCACGTCCAATGGTAGCGGCCAAAGGCTATTGGCAGTGTTGCTAGTCCTGAATTGTAGTTTGGGTTATTCGTGATGGTTGAGAACTCTGGGAGTGTCCCTCCAACAGTTATGTTGCTGGTACTTGTCCCGTGGGGTCATTCAGCCGGCCGAGGCGAACAGTGTAAACTGCATGGAGATGCTTTGGTCAAGAAGGAAACCTAGGGATCATGGTCCATCGCGGCAAACGTCTTTGATCTAGTGCCAGGTGGGATACACGCCCATAGATGGGCACGCTGGGCTGAGGTTCGAACCCCTGAGTGACGGTGAAGGGGTGCAGATAGGTAAAAGATTCCCACGCCTATGATGGGCTTGTTTAGCTGTGCAACTTTTCCCTCTCCCCTTCCTCGTTCCCTTTCCCTTTCCCTTTTCACTTGTCAATCAACAGGCCCAGGCCACAAGTCCCCTTCATTCCCGACAGCAATCGAATCCGGGATCAGACCCCCTCTCTTACCTCCGGGTTAAGGGCAGCCAACGGCCCTGTTTCCTTCCTTTCTCTCCTCTTTTAATTCGCTTTATGTCTAGCTCCTACCCTTCCAACTGTTCCACTAGATGACCTCTCGCCCGTCTTTCTCATCCAAGCGCCGTCCCTTGTCTGCAATCTTTCTTGGTGATGGCCCCCCAGCTCCCTCAACTTCCTCATCCTCGGACCTGCCCGACCTGCCTGAGCCCCCCAGCCCCGGAGCTGCATCCACTCATTCCGGCCTCCCCTCCCCGCCTGCTACCAATTCTACAGGAAGCGGAAGTACTGGAGACAGACGCGAAAACGTTGACATTCCCTCCATGCCTCACTCGTCCGCCTTGACAATGCGGAGTGAAAGGCCATCCTCCTCTAGGTCAAGCGGTGCTTCGTCTCCTGCTGGCAGTGGCGAACACAAGAAGGAGGAGGCCGACGAAGAGGAAGATAATACAGCCCGGCTCAATTTCGGTCGCCGCCGCGGGGCATCGCAGTCTAGCGACCATGTCGTGACGCTTCAGCGTGTTATGAGCCTTACACAGAGGAACCGAATGGTCAGTGTTGACCCTCGTCCTTCTCATTTATGATCTCAATCATCTCCTTTCGCCACTGCCCCGCCGTATTCAGGCCCTCAACAAACTCTCTTCTATGCGCCTCAACACACCGTCGCCATCCCAATCGTCTCGTTCCTCACGTTCTCCCCATCTCCCAACCACCGCTGCAGCATCCGGTTCCTCAACATCGGCTTCTGCTAGCAACCGCTCTCGATCGGTAGAACCAGCAGCATTGTCCGGGTCAGAGACGGAGCGCGAACCTCCCGCCGCCCATTCCAACTCATCCGATGATCAATCAGTTACACCACCTTCATCTATTTCACATGCGTATTCGGTCTTGGATGGACGACTCAGGCGTACGTCATTGCCCGCATCGCCCTCCAAGGGAAAAGTGGCCTCGTCAATTCGCAGTTACTCGCCTGGTGCAACACAACGGACACCCAAGAAGCGGGCTTCCGTCATGTCCGTGCCCGATCCCGAAGCACAACATGGAGAAAATGACGTCACCTCGGCTGCTTTGGCGACTGTAGCGTCGTTTCGGCGCAGCCCAGGTAGCAGTGGGAAGAAAAACAGACACCCTCTTCCTAGAGAGTTCCGTGAAACGCGACGGGCAAATTCGGATGGCAGGGTAAGCTCCACATCTAGCGCATTGTACATGAGCTAAATCAGCTAAATACGACCACGACATTTAACAGGCTTCTAAGGAGCCAACCACGCCACAAAAGCCACCAAGGGAGCGTTATAGCTCACTTATCAGTGAAACTTCTCCTTCAAGAGCGTTCATGCGGCGCGCTCTCAATGACCAAACCTCTCCCCCACGTTCCTCTCAGGTCAGCCGTTTATCCACAATGCGAAAACACCAAACTCGCTGGATGTCCGAAGATTTGCGTACTGCGACTCGGCCCATCGTTGATGATAACGAAGACGATGATCCATTGAGCACCGGCAGTGGCCTTGGGAATCGACAGGCGCGCGGCAGTATAGATAGCCCACCTAGTGGACGTCTAATAGGCGAGAGCTTGCGAGCGGCGGGGATGGGCGTCAAGAGTGCGGCAGACGTTTTTCGTGAATCAGATCAGCCTCAGGGAAATGCCAAGGCTCCTCACCGCCCCCTCACGATCAGCACGTCTCGAGTGCGAGAAGCTGTCACCAACACGAGTCCGAATAGGGCGATTATCACGTCGCGCACGAGCACTGTCCAAGATCCGCATACCCCCGAAAACGTCTCCTTTCACCATCGCATGGAGCGTGGAGTGCATTCTGGCCCTCAGTCAAGACCAACAACATCGATGGCAGACTTTCGCCCCATTAATGAGGATTTACATCCGCCAAAGACCGCACCCCCAGTGCCGCGCACGTACAAGCCATCGTTCATGTTCGATCGTGACCGTGAAGGCATGGGTTCACGACTAGGATCATTTACGCCATTCTCCACTGCGCCCCAGGAACGAACCTATGGTTCCCCGCGCATGCACCCACGGGAGAGCCTTGCCCTGCCCCTGGACGATCAGGCAGTAGAGCATCTACGGCTAATGGACGAATCACTTACGATGTTCGAGGCTCTTCTCTCGCGTTTACCGCCAATGGGTGACACGACGACTACGACCGTACCTGAGGTCTTTCGAAGCGCACAGGCGGTTGTGCGTTTTTCTGAGCAAGTCAATGGGATGCTCCGCATCGCCACGAACCGAGCCCTCGATCGGCTGATAGAGTCGGAGGTCTCGGACGCCAGCCCAGTCAATGAGACCGACATGGTCGGGTTGTGGAAGGACATCGGTGGAGACTTGAGGGATATGTTGAGAGTGAGCGATGAACTTGTGCGCACGATGACTGGGTTCCTGCTAGGAATGGGCAAGGTTCTGCGCGAATCATCTGCTTCTGCTACCGGAACGGGTGCAAGCAGCAGTCTACACCACCTCCGCGGTGCGAGCGACGACCTCTCGAGGAGATCTGCTGCCGATGGACGCTCGTCGACAAGTGCGGGGACAGGCAGTGGAAGGGGCAGCGGGAGCGGGGATGGTGTGGGTGGACGGAGTACTGAATCAAGGCGGAGCTGGGATCTCCCAAGGCTTGAACGAGACAAGTCTGATCTGTTGCGCCGAGCGTCGAGTCGCTTAGACATGGGCGTCCTTTCAAGCCAGCGCGCTTCATCCTCGATGTTGCTTAGGGATCGAGATCTCACCCGCCCTCCTGGCCCTGGAGATGACGTATCGCCTGCTCCTGCGCGTGCGCCCGTGACATCGTCCGTGCGAAGGTCGTTTACTCCTGGGCCACAGAGGGAGGGTACACCCAACGTATCGTCGAGGCCTGAGCTGCCTACAATCGAGTCACAAAAGTCCTTGCACATCGAGGACGATTACGAGCCCTCACCAACTCCCGCATCTCGTTCCCGCCAACCTGATGGGAACACACGCAAACCTCCCTCACTCCCCGCACCTCGTCCACTCCCCCCCCTTCCATCCGAAGCGCGTGTAGATCTGCGTGTCTTTCCTTCCACGGCGGATACATCAACCAACCGACGGAAGATCTCGACGGCCACGACGGCCACGACGGCCACGCTACGCGGCAGCACGGGCGTCAATCCTGGTCTCAACATCACTACACAGAGTGCTGCACCAACGACAGCGGTTACGACTCATACGGTCACCCCCCTGCCGCCGCCACTTCCCGTCTCGCGCACCGAGTCCAGTCACTCGTCTTCATCCGGCGCGAGCGGCAGCCGACATTCGACGACAGTCACCTTCTCGCGCCCGTTAACTGTGAGCGTGAGCGCGCTGAGCGGGCTGCAACGACGTGACGCGCGGAACCGCACGACGTCGAACGAAGGGGCGGTGCCGACCACACCTCTCAGCGCGACGTCGCCGTGGACGCCACAGTCTGGGTCTGAGACTGAGCGGCCGCAGCCACGACTGACGTTGGGCAGACGCACGCTCGGTCCCAAATCCCACTTGTCACTCGACGCCCCTCCAGCTGGCGGGACACAGACACAAACGCTCGCCCGCACGACCGCGAAGGAACGTCGGCGCACGATCACCGAGATATTCTCATAGAATATTCGCCGTCTTGATATGATACGGGTTGGAGGAAATGTGCTTGTGGTACCGTATGTGCGTTTTCATCCGCTGGCTTTTCGGTTCCTAATCAGGGCTCTTATAGGGTTCCTCCTTTGCGCAACGGTGCGCATTACTCGATTACAGATATCTGTCTTCCCTGCCCCCAATCCCCTTTCTTTTCTTCTATTGTTATTATAATGGTCTAGTTGCCTCGTCGCTTCTGGGCTCTCCGTTTCCTCTTCCCAACGCTTTTAATTACGCTCTGCCGGTTCGGCGTTTGATTATTTGGCATTTATTGTCTCGCTCTGTCTTCACACACGAATCCCATGCCGCATGCATTATGACTGAAAGAAAGTAGCATTGTCACTATACCTGCACTACGTTTCCCCGCTCCCTTCCCTCCTCTTTCTCTTTCTCGACGTTCTCCTTTTCTTTCTGTGGTATACCAACACGAGCATCTCGAATTCGTTGTTATGAACCCTGAGCCATGCCACCACGTACCTACTTAGATACTCTGTCTACGACTAGTAGTAATGAGATGAATGACGTGTACTCTTCCTTGTAACATCCGACGAAAACGAAGCGAAGCCGATAGTATTAATAGCGTCACAACACGGTATATGACGGACACTAAGATTAGGCCTCACATGCGTGTCCACATGCTGAAACCATAAGCATCACCAGGAAACCGGGTCGCTTTGGCTGTCGAGAACTGGGAGCGAATAGCGAAGAAGGGACTAATGGTCAATTATTGACCAGTCGTCATGCCCACGCGGTAGGACGCGTTGTCTGTTTCCGGCAGAGCACGGAGGCCCCGATCGCGCGGCAGCACACAACCCGAAGACGCGAATGGAACGAAAGGTCACGGATCAAAGGATTCGAGATTAACGTCGACTTTGATGGCAGCTTCGCGCAGCACCGCCTCGAGCTTGATACGGAGCGCACGCACATCCTCGATGGTCATCGCGGTGGTCAGGGATCCAGACACCAGCTCCTCCTCCTCCCCTTTCTCCCCTCCGCCGCCGCCTCCGTTCTGTTCGTCGTTGTTTCCCCGGCTCTTCCTGGCCTCGTTTCCGGTAGCGTGTGCATGCAAATGCTCCGCCTCCTCGGGCGGTGGAGAGGGCGCTATATCTGCAAAGCGCACGGTTGCTAGCGCATCGACGATCTCCCGTACGGCGCGGACGTGTGCACGCACGTGTGGAGCGGTGTGCGCCGCGGGCGCCGCGCTTGCGCTTGAGCGCTCAGCGGCCGAGGGGTGTACTGCTGTTGCTGTTGCTGCTGCTGCTGCTCGGGTGAGATGGAGGAGCAGGGCCCCGGCGAGCCCGCGAAGGAGGCCTAGTTCGCGCCCGCGCGGCGCACCGGCTTGGGCGAAGCCTGCGTCGAAGCCTTCTTGGAGGGCTGCTTCTTTGCCTTCCGTGATGCCATCGCGGTAGCCGGCCTGTGCGGGGGCGGCGATGAGGGGTTTTTAAGTGTGTTGCCGTTTTTTGTGTGTTTGGGGAGGAAGGGCGGCGAGTACGTACGTTTTGGAAGTTGGAGGAGAGCTTGGCCCATTCTGCGTCGGCGTGTGAGGGGGTGGCGGTGGGGGCGTCGTCCCAGGGCGAGTCGTCGTTGTCGAGGTCATGCATCGTTTGTTGCGGTCTCACGGCTGTCACGGAAAACTGACCGTCGACTCCAATTGGCAACACATCAGCGTCGACACACCACATCCCTCCAGCTTACTGTAGTTGTTCCCCCCGCGCGCTCCCGAGAATAGGGCCCCTTGTGATCATGTTTTCTTTGCCGAGGCTGGCGCCGTGGCTTTTCCACTCCCCTCCCCTCTTCTATCATCATCGTCCCTTTCTCGCTGGGATTTCCGTCCCCTCCCCCTTGGGAATAGATCCAACCAATTGGATATGGCCTTTTCCCCGCCCCCGGCACATCCCTATGCGCCGAACCTCAGAGCGCAATCAGCGTCCAGGTCCGCACTCGCACTCCGTTCCCTGCGCGGTGCCTCCCTCGACGAAGTGGCATCGCAAAGATCGATAGGATCAGACTACGATTCTGCGACTGCGTTTGCCTCCTTCTTGGCCTCTCCTTTCGACAAGTCCGACGCCTCACAGTCTACAGTACTAGGACAAGGACGCCCCTATGTGAAGCACAACAGTGGAATCACTTTGATTCTGTCGGGACACCACCCAACGACAGCCTTACCCCTCTACCCTAGTGGAAGTGTGATGAGCGGTATGGTCGCCCTGTCAAAACCGGGAGCCGCAGCCTCCGTCGAGGTAAAGGTGCGATTTCTTCTTGCCGTTGTGCTACGATGCGTTGTCAAAACTCACTGTCCGGCAAGTTGGAGGGCCTTACCTCTGTACGTGAGATCCAAGGAGGTGGCAAGAGCAATATCGTCTTTTACTCTGATCAGCTGATCACATGGAGCGCCGACGACAGCGCCAGTCGGCCAGACGATTTCTCGTTTCGTCGCGTCGTGCCGAGTTTCTCCGATGATAGGCGTCTGCTCCCTCCATCCTTCGACAGCCGGCTGAGCGCCATTCCCGGCTTTCGCGTCAGTGTAGTCTGGATGGTCGTGGTCACAGTGACGCGCTCACGTCTCAACCCATTCTCCTTCTTCCGCCGAACTGCACGGTGCGTACCACGTCCGATTCTCGGCTTTCGCGCTACTGACGTTTATGCGCGGACTGGGTCGTAGGTTATCCGTCCCGATTGGATATATTCCTCGCACGCGGCCGTCGGTGAAAGGGCCATTTCCGGCGGCGGTCTTCTCATCTGCACACCCCTGCACGTCGTTTGTTGATATTGTCCCCGCCCAGAGGGAACATACCCCGTCTATACACACACAGGTGACGTCCTTCACCCTCTTGTCGAGGATTTGGCCCTTTGCATTGACGTGCGACCTCTCTCTCGCCTCCTCGTCCACCAGATCTACCTCCCACACTCGCAGATTACGCCCATGAGCGAGGCCATCCCCTTCCGCATCGTACTCTCTGCCCCAGGCTCATACCTCCAGCCGTTTCTCAATCGGCCCTTGCCATCTTCGTTCTTGTCAATGGGGTCTTCTGCAACACCAATAGTAGATTCTACGCCTGGCCCCGTGTCCGTGCACATGGTGCGGCGCATCGGGGCCGATCCACGCGAGACGTTCGTCGTCGTCGTCGGCGAGCTTTCCACGTCAGCGTCAGCCACGCGGGGCGCCGTACTCGGCGAGGGCGTGCTGAGCCAGCCAGAGATCGGGCAGGACAGCATCAGCTGGTGGGGCGAAGTGCGCGTGGAGCTGGACCGCGCGATCCCGGGCGGCTTTGTGTCGGAAAGGCTCGTCGTGCAGGACGTGCTCGTGCTGACGCTGAACGTGCCCGGGATGCAGACGCACGTGTTTCCGTTTAGGCAGCTGGTGCCCATTCGGCTCACGACGGACCTGCCAGGGACGAACGGGGCTGTGGCGATCACGGAGGTATAGGCCACTGGCACGCATTCCATTCCATTTAGCGATTGGAGTTGCGTGGGGTTGTGGCATTAGTATTATTATTATCTCGAGATCTCCATGCTTAATTTGCCCAGGCTGACAGCTACGCTACGAAAATATTACGACTGGAAGTGAGAGATGCCCCAACGTGTATCATTACAGTACTTTTAGGCAGGCCTGTTCCTTTATCAATGATCAATGATATCTTATCTGGCGGATCTCCACGTATCCGTTGCCTCATCAAATGTTGAAAACCCGAGGGGATACGCGCGATGAGCGCTCAATCATAAACCGCGAGCTCCACTCGACGTCTGGTTACGCCTTCCTCTTTCGCCCCGCGAGCAAGAGATGAAAGCGCCGAGGGAGAGCCCGAAAGACCGGCGTTGGGAACCACATGGGACCGTCGACCATATGGTGCACTGGCACGCCGAGAAGATCGAATAATGATGATATCTGCACCTGATAATAACTGGCTTTTCCCCGTAACGACTCGTCCCCCATCCCCCTCCATGTCTACTACCCTCGACTCGGACTCACTCCCTGCCTATACCTTCCCCTCCGCCTCCCTCCACACTCCCTCGTACACCTCTCAGCCCCGTCTCCATGAAACCCGCCTTGCTGAGGGTTACCCGCTCTCCCCCTTCTCGTTCACTTCATCGATAATCACCCCGACGGCGCCGCCACGGCCACCTGCCGAGTTCGTCAAGGATTCTAGGCGAGGCGGCCTGCGTCTCCGTCTCTCTAGGCAGGCCGACAACACGACCGTGCCGGTGTTGGGCATACGCGGGCCCGTCGAGGGTGCGGTCGAGCTCCTCAAGCCCGACGGCCTCGCCTTTGTCGCCGTCCGCGTGCGTACATCCCCCATTTCCATTTCCCAACCTTTGCAAAGCTGAAAGGAATAACCCAAAAAAAAAAAAAGGTCGATGGCTTGCTCAAGGTGAAGGAAGTCGCCGGGGGCGGGACGACGACGACGACGCTCTGCAATGCGACGCTGGTGCTCTGGTGCAAGGATGAGGATCGGCGGCCGTGCCCGTCTAGCTTGCCGTTTCGCATCGCACTGCCGACCATGTTCAGCGACGAGCGCGGCACATGGGTGAGCGCGATTCCTCCTCCCCCCTCCATTCACCTCCTCCTCGGCTCTCAGCAGCACGGGCAATTCTGCGGGGGCTGATTGAGTTGCTCCCCTTCCCCCATATTATCACGCCTGCGTGCATGCATCCTACTGCAACTACATGCCTATGCACTCGGCCGCGTTGCAGCCCCTCCCGCCGACGTACGAGGCGCATCTGAGCGGGATGCCTGGATTTACCGCCAACGTCGACTACACCGTGACTGCGATCGCGAGCAAAAACAAAAACACCAAGCGCGGCATCGGCGTAACGTGCGTTTTCGCTTCTTCCTCTTTCTTTCCTTCTTTCCCTCCGGCCGTCCGTGCTGAACCGCACACACAGGACCGTGTCGACACCGTTCATCTACCACCCGCGCTCGCGACCCTCAAGACCGATCCCGCCGCGCCTCGAGCCGATTGCTTCCAGCCCGGGCCTGCGCATGAGCTACGAGTGGCGCGTACACGAGTCCCTCATCGCGGTGCGCATGCAAGGATCCTCCTCGAAAAATATCGTCTGCAAGGTGCGCTTCCCCCTCCCCTTCCGTAATCTGATCTCTCTCTCTGCTCGCTTGCCGGGACTGATGACCGATATCGATGCTGACCATGCGCTTATCGGCGTCGGTAGTTTTATACGCCCGCGTCGCATGTCCTGTGCATGCGCACCGCGATATCGTACCATATCACGTTCACGGGCCCACCGATGGCTCTGGCTGCCCTCCTCACGTATATGCCCTCGCGCGCTGGGGCCGCGCCGGTCCGAGCGTGCTCGCGCATCCAGGTGCTCCGGCAGACCAGCGTAGACGCCAAGTGCGTGTGCCGCCCCTTATCTCCCACCTACCCCTTCCTCTACTTTGCCCCTATCGAATCCCCGGATGCCGGGTACTACGCAGTGCCATCTGACCGTGGTGATTAGGAACGGGTACGCGCCTGTTGTCGGGGCCTCGTCAGAGATGTGGCGTATGAAGAGCATCGGGGAGGGCTCACTCTGCCGAACGGTAAGTCAGGCACCGGCATGAAATCGTTCCCTCTTTCCTCTTCCCCCCGTTTCCTGTTTCGGCCGTCATCCCCGTTTCCGCGGGTCACCGCCACACAGCAGCGTTCCTGACATTGACATGTTTTCTTATACAATTTTTTTTTTTACCTCCCCTTTTGCTGATCGTATTTATTTTCATCAGGGCGACGGCCCGGGTTGGCTTTCATTTTCGGGAGAAATGAATGTCGATTCGGAAGTGAAGATCGGTGGGTTTAGAGCTGCGGGGCTCTGGGTCAAGGTTCGTTCTTCCTCTAACATACCTGTCTGCCTGCCTTGTCATTTTTTTTTTGACGTCGGCATGCTCGTGGGTGCGCCCTCACTCACGTACAGGACTGCATCGTCTTTACGATTACGCCTCCGTACACCTTGAAAGGGCCACTCGGAGACATGCGCTGTGTAATTCCGATTCGGCTCGTGACGGACCCCGCGTGGTCCCCAGACACGATGCATCACGACATGTATATTCCTCAGGCGAGCCCGACGCCCTCAGAGGTGAACACTGTCGTCGGCACGATGGAAATGTCTAGCGATGCCACGTCTGTCAACAGGAGGGATTCGTCCTATTACGACTACCACCGCGCTTCTAACATGGCCACGGAAAGCACGGAATAGAATATGGGGTGAGGCAAGATTAGAGTTGAAGGCGCGTTTTATCATGTCGTGTATGAGCATAATTCGGCAGCACGTGTTGCCGTCATGATGTGTATTTTTTTACATCTCATCTACATCTATATCCAGATGCAGGATTTCTATGGGACTCATGCATTTTTCTATCAACTTGGACTAGTAGGATCAAGGCACATTTTGTAGTCAGATAGATACAAAGTAGGATCTAGCACGGTCGAGTATTTTTATTAGTTTCCGTAAAGAACGAAAAAGATCATATACTTTTTGATATCACATCACATGGCATATGGAGTCCCCGGCCGTCCCGGTCGTCTAATCGTAGCGACACTAATGGCGAAATTCACTTGATCTTCTTATTTCCTTTGGGGCACAGCGATCCCGAGGCCTCACGCCTCCTGGTGTGCTGAACACGAAAATGCGATCAATAGGGTACGTAAGCAATAGAGGATAGAATGGCTGTAGGAAGAGGAACAGTGCAACAGCAGCGAAAAAAAAAGGCCCGTGGCCGAATAGATTCAGGTTTCCACGCCGCGGGCGTGACTGATGGTGATGCGGCCTGCGTTTCGAGCAAAAGCAAGCGACGGACGGACGGACGGAAAAAAGGAAGGAAGAAGCGGGATGGCGACGCATAAATGGTACGTGCTGGACCCCACTCGTCGTTCATTTATTTTCAAGGACTTGGTCAGTGTGTGCCGTATTGTATTGTATTCCGCCGAGTGTGGATCCTCGGTCCTCACTCAGAGATGCACGAGTGGAGTTAGCCTGCCGTGATGCCGAGGGCGGAGGGTCGTAATCGCAAGATGCACGGAGCCGATAGAAGCGGTACGGTTACGGGTGCAATAGGGCGCAGCGCGTGCTGCAATTAGTTTGGGGCTTGAGGACCATGTGGGACTGCACGATACGATTATGAAAGAAAGTGCGGTGCGGAGCCTGAGACGATAAAGGTACCAGGGTGTAGGTGGTCCCACCAATGGATCAGGGAAAACGGTACGTAGAATAGGTGTGCACATGTGCGCGTGTGTGTTTTTTCCCTTGGAGCTTTGGTCCTACAGTACGCCATCAATCGTGATGCAAGAGCTCCTCCATCACTTTTACTTTACCGGTGTGCTCGAAAGACTACATCAGAGGACCACGCCTGGCTTACCAATGATAGATAGAACGAGACGTCCCCGAACCACGAGCAAGCGTGAGAGCCCCGCCATATTATCAACACGGTGACTAAGAAGCCTCCGGATGACGAGTGAGAGAAGGTAGAGAAAATTGTTCATCATGCCAAGAATGGGGGACCTGCAGCAGGGCCGTGCCCATCGTTAACGAAACATTTGACCAAATCGATGGCTACACACATGGTGCAGCAGACTAGAAGGGGGTCATAGATGGAGATGATTGTCGGTTAAGCTTTCTTGGAACCTTCAAGGTGGAGAGCACACGATCCGTGCCGTAAGCCTGTATGAAATAAACTTTGAGCCGTTTTAATTGTGACAGTGAGGTTAGGGCTCTCTGCTGTCTGCTATCCACTCAGCACTCGGTACGCAGTCGAAAACCTGCTTTGGTGAACGCCACCTTCAATTTGGAGACAAATCCATGTCTTCCATTGACCGCGGCCACGCGGATACGACTCCCAATCCTCCGCAGAACTTGCTCACGGCATCCCTTTCATCGATATCTTCTCTGGTCTTCTTGCAACTCTCTTCCAGGGCATTCACGTTCATCTTCAACCAAGCGCTAGTTCGCCTAGCCACCCCGCAGACCTTCGGCACCGCAACAGTACAGTTCGAGTTGCTGCTCTCCACCACCCTCTTCCTATCGCGCGAGGGCGTGCGGACGGCCCTCCTCCGCCAACGGAAGGGCGTCTCACCCAATCTCGTGCACAACATATCCCTCCTCCCGGCTTACGTCGCCGTGCCAATCCCCGCAGCCCTCGCCGTCCTCTACGCAGCGACCAGCAGCGCGGCCGTCCGTGCGCAGCCCCACTTCCACCTCAGCGTTTCGATATATGCCCTTGCGGCCGCTATCGAACTCGCCGCCGAGCCCCTCTACATCCGCGCGCAGAATGAATTGCGCGTCGACGTGCGCGTGCGCGCGGAAGGCGCGGCCGTGTTCTTCAAGTCGCTCGTCACGTTTTGCGGCCTTGCCTTTGCACCGGCCGAATGGGCGCTCGTGGCCTTTGCCTCGGGACAGGCTGCCTACGCCCTCGCCACGTTCGCGGTGTTCTGGGGTTTCGGTGGCAGATCGACGCGGTATGTTTTGCGTAAAGTGACCGTTGAGGATCGTGGCCAGTGAGTTTGTTTCTCACTACAAGCGCCGGCGTTTTGCGACCATTGACCCTCTTGATAGCAAGAAGGACAAGTATTTTGATCCAGAGTTGTTACATCTATCGGGCGCCATGACTGCTCAATCAGTCGTGAAACATTTCCTGACGGAAGGAGACAAACTCCTCATATCCCGCCTTAGTCCGCTGGCAGATCAGGGTGGCTATGCTGTTGCTTCCAACTATGGCGCGTCGCGTTGCCGCACGGTTCGGTGTTGCCCACTGACCTCTATCCAGGTTCGCTCGTTGCACGAATCGTGTTTCAACCCATAGAAGAGTCCTCTCGTATCTTCTTCTCAAAGTCCTTGTCTAGTTCCTCATGGTCTAGTGAGAAAGAAAAAGACGCTCTTAAGACCGCTGTCGAGCTGCTTTCGACCATCTTGCTACTGTTCACCTATTTTCTACTCCTCTTGGTAACCTTTGGCCCACCGTATCTCTCACTAGCCACTGCCCTTGTCTTGCCACCGCGATATTTACAGACATCCGCGCCGAGCATCCTGCGTGCATATCGCTTCTATCTGCCTGTAATGGCCTGTAACGGCGTGCTTGAGGCATTCTTCGCATCGGTGTGCACTCCCGCAGATCTACAAGCCCAGAGTCGCATGATGGCTGCCGCCTCTGTTTCCTTGGTCATGACAGCTATTGGAGGGTCACGAGTCCTCGGCATGGGCGACGCTGCGCTAGTGTGGGCCAACACCGTGAGCATGGCGGTGCGCGCGCTGTACGCCTGGCGATTTGTCCGGGGCTACTGTGCAGCGAGGGGCCAACCCAATCTGATAGGTTGGAGCACGCTTCTCCCACAGAGGGGTGTGATAATTGCATTCGCCGCCGCCGCGGTCTGCACGAGGTGGAGTGAGGCTGCTTACGCTGGCGTCAGGCTGTCGGTGCTTGCGCAAAAGGGGCACATCGCTGTGGGTGGCGTCTCGCTTATCATCTGTCTCCTTTCCTGGTGCGTCCCCTTTTCCCTCAGGCGGAAGGGCTGCAGCATTCTAACGCACGTTGAAGCTACGCATTTGAGCGTCACCGGTTTGCCGGGACTGCTGCCATCTTACGGCGACGATAGAACTGGGCCCACGCGACTAACCCCTTACTATTGACGGGCGTTTCGGATGGATATGCAGCGAGTTCTCGATCCAGTTTTCGATACAGGGGACATTCAGTCATTTCGATCAAGTAGTATCGTCTTGACTACAAGGGTTCGACTGTTGTCGGGGCGTTGTGGAGCCCGTACGAATGCTCGTTGTGCTACACCACAAGAATTTAATCGATCCGAGGGTTGCTCGTGCTCGTCCCGTCCCATCATTGTCTTTGAACGTTTGAACCTTATACCCACATGCTGCTGACCATATCCAAGCCATCCCGTGATTCACGCCGCCGGCACGCGGTGTGTCAGATTTCCCGTATGAAATTCTACGTAGAATACATCTATTTGATTTTTCGTGAGTTTTTCGCTTCATTTCAATTTGTCCAATGTGATGCGTGCGTTCTAGGAACAGGAACAGGGTCAAGGTTGTGTTGGTTTGTCACGGAGGTTGCGGTCCGAACTCGTATTATCGTGATTTGCCGCGCGCTAAGATGGCTCACAGCGCGCTCAGCGCTCACATACTGGTCAAACGGGTGAGCGCATCACGTCTCGGGTTCAATTTCTCGGAGGAACGCCTCGAGTCAGTCGGGCGATTCCGTGTCACTACTGGTACCGACTTGCAGACACACATGGGTAAGGGTAATAGATCGGCTTCCTTTTAGTGGCTGCGAGTGTCGACAGTGAGGCGCGATGATAAGGTGTCTCCTCTCACGAGGCCTGGAGCATGCGCCTTTTCCAAAACCATTGTACCACATGGTCGCTCACCGTCGAAATTGACATTCTGTCACACCATCAGCGTACCTTATCGAGAGACGTCCCTTCATTCTCGGAGACACAATTCCGGGCGCATTTGGACCTTGTGCGCTCTTTTGGTCAGGTGGCTAACGGCATCTGTCTTTACTCGTACTGTTTGTCCACTGTGAGGCTATCAGAAGCAGTGGCTTCATAAGTACGGCACTCGTCGTATTAAAGATGGTTCCGCAAAAATAACAATCAAGCCCGCATTCATGCGATTTCCCTCTCTTTCTGCAGACTCATCACGGCCTCAGACAGTCGTTGCCAACTCGAGTTGGAGAAAACGTCGTTGTTACCGCCCCGCCGCTAGCTTCACCTCTGTCCTCTAACTCGACTCCGCCTGCTACGTTGTCTGCCTTGCCTCCACCGTCTGTTTCGTCCTCGTTGTTTACTTGTCTCCCACCCTCGACATCTTTTCGCTCTTAGTAGGTACACTTCTGGATTCCGTCCTCCGTCTTCTCGGATCAACGCTCGGTCAAAATGCAACATGTATAGTGTTTATGAGATAGGATGCCACCCAACACGATCGATGGGAGCGATGCCGAGAGAGAGGGTTCAGAACTACGATCGCGCGTAAATGGGCTGGAGGAGCGGGCCGGGACGATCTCGCTACCTCCGAATATGACTCGCCGATCCCCTCTGGGTCGGTTCGTTGACGACGCGCCCTCCACCAAACGCGCGATAACTGGGAGGACTCGCGGTCAAGCCTGCCGGCTAACGGGTGCCCACTGGTGCGCCTCGGTCTCGGCCTCGAGTTCGAGCTTGAGCTTGAGCTTGACGGGCGCTCGGCGCGCGGAGACATTCGCTCAGGGATGTCCCGAGGGGCGCAAGAGATGGGAAGTCCGCATCCAATTCTCGCGCCATCGCGTTTGCGGGCAGAGCACCGTGGTGCGGGCTTGCCGTCCGACGCCGAGGGCCCGATGGCTCTCCTGCTAAAGGGACGAGTGGGCCCGCCGCTGTGCGGAGCCGAGGCGCCTCCACATCCACCTCGGACTGTCCTCGGACCGTCATCGTCATCGTCATCCGTGGGGTTGTTACAGCATGGCTGGGTGTGCCCGGAGGTGAGGCGGCTGGTAGTCCAGGGAGCTTGCTATCGTTGTTTAGCATGGCTTTCCAGTTAATCCAAGCATTGCTGCACTGTGACAAGGCGCGGGAGAGCTGTCCGAGGAGTGTATTCCGCCCTGCACCCTCTAAGAACCCCTCGTGGGTGACGATTACCATTCCCTTTTTGCAGCGGGTCAGGGCGACGTTCATACGAGGCAGCGAGTTCAAGAATCCCGGTCGTAGAGTCCGGACTGAAGATAAAATCACGTAGTCCGCTTCGTTCCCTACGAGCAACGATTGTCGTCAGCGTACTAGTCGGTGAGAGCTATACTTAACATAACAAGAGCGATCTATACCTTGAAAACTATCCACGTTGTAGACACACCCCGTTGGTAAGCCCTCATTTTCGAAAGCTTTGGTGATAGCTGCTCGTTGAGGGTCATAAAACGTTATAACACAAAAATTAAGGGCATGTTGTCGATATCTTTGAGCGACCCTGACGACCATGTGTACCTCCTCAAGGTTCTGTTCTCAAAATTGTCAGCTCGGCGCCGTCCTGTATTTTAGGGGCACACCCACTTCATAGCTGTTTCCTCGCTTCATTTCACTACCTCTCCGAACGTCGATAAATGCTATACAAGAATAATTCTTGATGTCGTGGATCGATCGCAACTTTCCGTCATAGACCTTCTCTGAGATGAACTTTCCCAAGGGCATAGGAAGGCGGTCTACAAAAAAATATCATGAAGATAAGGGAGGCGTCGAGTGAGAAGAAAGGTGTGTTGGTCACATTGAGTATTCAGAAAGTATGCTTTCTTTTTCAGGTGTTTAAGGTCGAAAACAGTTTCGAGTTCCGCTTCCCCTGCGCCATAAGGTGGCACTGACAGATCGGATGAGCAGAAGAGCACATGTATACAAGTACGACCCACGCTGTTTAGGATCTCCGAAAAAACATACTTTTAAGAGTACTTTGGAGAATTTGTAAAACAGGTGCTGGATTCAGAATGTCACTAATCATCCGTTTGTGAAAATACTTGAATCACCATAAACTCGAAGACGTCGATCTGTGACGCCTCGTCGATGACAAGGGATTTGACGGGAATGACGTCGAGAAGGCCACAAGCTTGGAGCTTCGGGTTCGAAAGCATACTAAGAGTGCACAGCACGACCGTGGCGTCGCCGAATGCTCTCTCAATCGCCAGCTTCGAGTCGGGTAGTTCGTCCGAACGTATCACGCTATCCTCAACCCTTCTATACAATTCCTCATGCCTGTTTTCACTGTAGGGAGGGTGTCTATAACAGTAATTAAATCACTTACCATTCAAATAGGAACTCCTGGGAAACGATAAGTCTAAAATCGACGTGTTTCTTAAACAAGGTTTCGGCAATATTCTTGACACCGACGTTCGATTGAGCAATTATCCAGCACGGTAGTTTATGGAATGACCATATATCCGCTGCTGCCGCAATGGTGGTTGTTTTCCCCGTTCCTGGAGGCCCTGTGAGGTTATGTCGACGTTAGCGTGTGCGGATGACCGTCGGGCAAGTAATGAATATACCATGAACAATAACCAATGAATCTCGAGGGTCCGTCGAGAGCATCGCACCAACGATGACTTTTTGTGATTCATTGAGCTTATCGAGAACTCGGGGTTCATGACCCCTTGATAAACCGACTTCTTCGTACCGCTCAAGGAATTGAGCTTCCCCAGGAAACCAGATAGCGTTGATGAACGACGGAACATGAAGTGTCACCCTGAGAGAGAACATCAAGAAACGATACCGGGCTTGCTCTGCATTTGTATGTTCTTCACGACCTATCACTCGAATGCGACTGACGTCACCCTTGAAAACTCGTTCTGTCATTGCGGATGAACGTCTCCCTTCAGCGCCCTTTATCGTCCCGTCGATAACGTCCCCGTTTTTTAGGTAGACTTCTAGATGCGTCTAGAAAGAAAATTAGAATGCATGTAGTACGGCGTTGTACATCTTCAGAGATTGCATACCTGTTTACTTGCTCGGATGCGAGTCTTGAATCGGGCATTATGAATGACCATAGTCCCATCGGGCTTTGTTTCGACCCCGGAGAAATCATTTTCCAGAACTCGCGGTTTCAAAAAGTCAAGGCGAGTAACTCGGGATACCATATCTGCGTATAATTGGAGCATCTGGGAAGGAAAGTGAATATACTGTACGAAACTGACACACAACGGCGAAACTTCACCGGCTTGTCGACGAATCCTGTACTCAGTTGTTGGCCTAACCTCAAGTCATTAAAAGCTAGGTTTGCAGCGCTAGAGACGGGAATTAAGGGAAAGGAAATGCAGTAAAACTAACGCCACGCACATTGCTGTGAACCAGGCACGAAGGGCGTAGCCTGGCTCTGGGTTGACAATATCTGCATCACTCCTCGCCCTGTCTCCATCCCACCGCTCATTGATCTGTCTTACAAGGACCGCTCGTTTCTTCGACTTGACAAAATTGCCTGGTGTTGTCAAGGCACCGCGCTTCTCCTGCATGGAGAGTGTAGACAAGTCATAACCAGAGACGTCAAAGTCTAGGGTACGTGCGAGCAATACAAGAATATATGGGAATTCGAACCCTGCAAGGTATGCGATGTTTGAGAAAAGAGTTTGCAAGGTCTCGCGTTGCGCCGGGGATGGTGATTGCTGTAAAAGAAGACAAAAGATCTTGTCTCGCGTGGCGAGAGCGAGAGTCTGAATTCGAGACCCCACTGAAGCCAACTCGATTGATACCCCCACCACAGAGGGAGACTCTGGGTCCGACGGAAGCGCAGCAAGAAAGTCTAGTGCCATTTTGGCCACGGATGCAAGTTTATAACTGCGGATGACTGCAGACGGCGGCTCTCCTGGGATTTCAGATTGGTTGAGTGTTGTGATGGTAGTCGCAAGCATGACGCCTTGTGGTCAGTACGGAAGAAAGATGCACGGGGATACTCTGATAGTACGTAGACAGCTGAAGAAAGTACGGGCAAGTCACGGCAGAACCGCGGCGCTAGTGAGGAAAGTCTCACGCCACAAGCTAACAGAAGACATCAAAGGCGATAACCGACGTCCGATGAGGCAGTTGCGACTGGACAACGGGACGAGGCGCTTTTCCGGTGACGAGAGTACTAGTACAAAGGCCGGTGCCCGCACTTCCAGTTTCATGCCACGCTGTTACTTGTTGTGGCGAAGTCCGTGCCAACATTAGGTGAAGTTACGAACTGTTCCCTTATTCCGAATCCTTGTTGGACCAACTTGGTGGTTGTATGACCTGTCGTGCCAGTGCCAGTGTCGATTGAGGCACCCGCTTCGGCTATTGGTCCGAGTCTGGCTTTATGTAAGCTAAGGCCTACACCCCCAAATACGGCACATGCCCGCTTAATTGCGAGGCAACGGGTTCTCATCACTTTTCCAATACCCTATACCTCTCTCAAGGTGGCAGTTTTTGGGCGCATTCCTTCAGGCAACCCCATGGTTGCATCTGGCTTCTATGCCCGCTGCAGGTTCGACCCGATCCGTAACGTGTGGGTTCCCCTTCTGCCGTGTGACCACGACGCCGTACAAGGGGCAATAGTCCTACGTAACGCATCACTTTCAGACCTGAATGGGCTGTACCCATAACCCGAGTGCGTCTGTATTTATATATCTCTTGCACTATATAAATATCTTGAGACATTGGCAACAGGGCTGCTGCTGACGGACAAGTTGTATAGCGCCAAAATCGAAGTCTACGATCCCTGTTAGATAATGGAAGGGTTTCAAATCGTCTGACTTGGATATTTCTGATTTACGGCTGACATTCTAGAATCTAGAATTAGAACACACTCATTGTGCCCAAGGCCCGCGGCGCTAGTGTGCCGTCCAGAGCGTTGTCAGTGAGTTACGGACTTACTCATAGTCCCAATCATTGCCTTAGAATTTAAAACGGGTCTAGGATTGGCCTATTATCGATATTACCTATTATGCCACCATCCTGGTGTTAGCGTAATGGGATGAACACCCTGCAGCTTTCAAGCGTCCTGTATCCCCCCTCATACCACCTCGCTTCGCTCTTCGCTCCACTTCTGGGTTCCATGCTCCACGTCCACGACGCACTTGAGTGACGGAGTCGTTGGGTCTCGGGCTGACGATCCTCCAAAATGGACGGTAATATACTGTCCCTTCTTCCTTCTTGATAGCGGGTCGTGTTGCAGGGCAAGGGCCATGATATGTCCATTCGTGGTTTGTAGTTGGGGTTCGTGGCTGCCTGGACATGAATGTCAATGCTGGCAGAGCTGAACTGAGCATGCTGGACTGCGATAGTGGCACTCCCGAGGTTTACTTAGCATGGGCTTCAATCGATCCAGGCATCACGGCGCTCTGACCAGGCGCGAGAAAGCCTCCCGAGGAGCATCTATTTCCCGAGCCTTGTAGGAAATGCTTGGCGGCGATGACTGCCATTCCCTTTTGCAGCGGGTCAGAGTGAGGCTTATGTGAGGCTTCGAGTTCAAGGATCCCGGGGTTTGCGTCCGGACGGCAGATAAACATAATCAGCTTCGTTCCCTGTCAGCCGCAATTGTATTAGGTCACAGAGAGTGACGCTAAAACCAAATAGCAGTGATCTGTACCTCTACGTCGTAAATGTACCCTGTTGGCAGACCCTCATATTCGAAGGCTTTCGTGATCGTAAAACGTTATTACGCTGCTTTGAGCTCAAGACAGTATCTTTTATATTATTCGGCGACTCTGACAACGCCGTGACCATATGCACCTCCATGTTCTGTTCTCACGACCATCAACTTTCGTTACTTGGCTGGTACGTTCACCTCACTTGATAGCCGTTTCTTTGCGCTGTTTCTCCGCCTTTGGTAGCATGGATGCTTTTCAAGAAGAATCCACGATTGTGGGATTGTTTCCGTCGGCGATAAATATTACCGGGATTAGAGCGCCATCGTTTGAGAAAAGGAGCCTCCACCACATTGAGTATTAAGTCACCTTGCAAGTGCGTGACGTTGCACAACCTTAGGTTCAGTTGCTGGGCAGCCATTATCCAACTGTTCCGAGTCTTCCCCACTATGGACCTTCGTTTTTGCTATGATTCTGCCTTGAATGGGGGGCCCGTGCTCTTCAAGTTGTCCATTCGGAGTCCACTGACATTCACAATCGGACATCCTGCTTAACATCTAAACAACATCAACGTCGCCGACCGTGCCTTCAACGGATTGCCTTCTGTGGACTCAAGCTCCCTCTCTCTCTAAGAAAGGCTAGCTCAGCTCAACGGTGGTGAGATAACGTCAGCAAGCCGCACTGACGTCAGAGGTCGTACTCCGATACTTGAGGCCCACACTCCACAAGTCAGCCTGAGAGAAAGAGAAAGAGCCATGGTAGCTACTACTACCACAAATACTACACCCGCCTCTAAGGTGTGTTGGTCATCTCACCTATGCCACTGAAGTCGAATTTATTGGATACGGTTCCAGCCATCGCCGTCTGCACCTCCTGGGGCGCAAGCAGCCGTGCCGCCCTCCGGCGCCGTTGAACCCAATCGCATGCCCGCCGAGTCTCAGCACGGTAGGGTTCAAACGACGTTCTCGGATCCCGACGGGGTTCTCAGCGAGGCAGCTGCTGCAGAACCTTCATCACCTACGACTTCAAGTGGTCGAGTTGCATGGAAGGACCAAGTAATTGGTATGTTCGACTGAGTTGACAAGGGCTCGTAGTTCAAGTTCTTAATGACTTTTTGTCTTAGCATTTGCAAAGGTACGTTAGATTGTTGGCCTTCAAAGAGAAACGTAACTGACATGTGGCCCCACTCCCACACACTGAGTGTAGAAGACCCGCGGAACGGTGAGTACCAAACCTACCTTCCGGCAGCCACGACAACCAGGTTAACTGTTTTCGATGATATTAGCTGCTCCGTAAAGTACGCTTCCGCAATCATTGTGTTTTGAGGAGTGAGAACTGATTTCATAACTCTTAGCCCACGCTGAAGGAACATGGAGATCAAATATTGGCGGGTCAGGCTAATGCGCAGGAGCCGACACGGAAGGGTTGAGTGCCAGATATGCATTGTACGAGTTGACGAGTCTGAAGCAAGCTTGAAAGCGGGGCGGTGAGATCTCCGCGGGAGCGGGAGTATGGCACACTTCATCACGTGGAAGTCAAGTTAAGAAAATAAGAAATAAGAAATAACGTTTGTACGATACACAAAGACCGCGCCGTCGCTGCGCCACCATTCCGTGGCGAGCTGGTGCCGTTGCAGGGCCGTTTGAAAGTGAGAGATGGCCTCGGTAGTAAATACTGTAGCGCGGTGGCACGGGGCATATATCAGGACTCACCCGGTCCGATCTTGGTCTTTCCACCCACCCCCAACCACGACCGCCGCTAGATGACCATTCTCTCTCGCCCACAGGAGGGAGACCTTCTCACTTTTGAAAACCATTACGGGTACATTGGAGATGCCGTCAATCCCGTCGTAGCGAGCGCCGAGTTTGTCCTAAACGTAAGTGCAAAGGGGGCACGTGTTTAGCAGTCAATTTTATTATGTAGAACTGTCAGACGGTCGATCTTGTCAAGATCAATGACGACGGCGTGACTGCTGCAGCACAATATGTAGGCCATCCAGCTCTCTGGCGGGCGACCTTGCTTTACCAACCTCTCTGCCAACAAAGATAGGAAACCGTTTGGTCAAAGACGGCTATACCCCGCGTACATGGCATACCCAACCTCTCCATCTCCGCCCGCCGGAGCCTTACGACCCCGCCCACCCGGGCACACGCGCGACTCTAGATTGGATCTTCCTCATCTCTTCTCTCAATTTCAGTTTCTGGTCGTATCTCGATGGGTCTGATGACACTTTTGGCGTGGAGTGGCGAGAAGGCTGGGACAGCGACAACTACGTGGTGCATACAGGATACTGGAGCCTCGTAGCTGCTCTGGATAGAGGTGCGTCTGTCTCGCGCGCATGCGTCCCCGCCGTCGCCGCATGGATTTGGGCGAATGACCATGCTTGGATCCTAGCGTTGGAGGAGGGCATTCCCATCACGGACCCGTCGTTCTACGCGTCCGAGGAGCGCTGTCCCGATAGCCTCATCAAGCACGTCTTCCGCGTCGCACCCCAGGCAAAAGAGGACATGCCACTTTTACCCGAGCGCATAGCCATCATGCGCGAGGTTGGAGCGATCCTTTGCGCCGTAAGCGTTGGCCTTCCATGCATATACCGCGATTTTGCCGAGCCGACGCGACCGTTGTGCAGGAATTCGGCGGATCATTCCAGGGATTTATAGAAGCATTCCAACGCCAATACGACCACGACGGCACGGCGTTACAGCTCGCGCAGATGGTGACAGACACCTTCCCTTCCTTCCGGGACGAGCACTGGTTCGAGGGACGCCGAAGTCAGTATGATTCCACTCGCCTTCTTTTCTCCCTCCTTCCATAACCCCTGCACTCACGAGCCTGCTGTCGCCCCGCTGTGTCCCTCCGCACGCACCGATCGCAATCGCAATCGCAATCGCATCCATCGTAACCCTCTGACAGTCTTCTTCTGGAAACGCGCCCAAATCATGATCGCAGAGACCTGGGCGGCCTTCTCCCCTTCCTCATCCACCGACCCGCACCCGCTCTTCCCGTGCGGCATCAGCCAACTAACGATGTTTGCGGACTACCGCGTGCCGCAGATCTTGCACCACCTGCGCCTGCTTGCGTACACGCCCTCGCTCGTCCGCGCACTTGAAGGCCACTCGGAATTCGCGAGCGGCGCGCGCGAGGAGGTCGCCATACGGGCCGCGTCCATCGTCGCCGTCGAGCGTGTCGCCGCTGCCCTCCGCAGCGACGGCCGCGCCGGCGCGGTGAGCAGCGTGCTGATCGACTTTTTCCTCTGGGACCTCGCTAAGAGACTCGAAGTGGGCGAAGACCGGATCGAGGGGATAAAAACGCAGCCTATGCTGCCAACGCACCGGACGCGGTGTATCTGGTACTGAAAGAGGGGGTATGATATGATGGCATGATAATGGTTGTGAACATCTTAGAAGTACGACAAGAGCGGGCAATGACGCATGTTGATAGACAAATGCATATAAGGGCGGGAAGCTCAGGGAGCTCCCCCTCCCTTGATCATCCCTGGGCTACAGTAGCCTTTCGTGCAGTTATCTGTGCTGTCATGAGGCCCTCCGCCATCGCCCTGAAACTCAAATTGCACGTTCCTCCTACTTTTCATCATCTGTTTCACAGTCTTCTTCCTTCTCCTGAGGCTGATCCATTCCTTGGTTCTTCAGCTGGCACTTTGAGCCTTTCGGTTGTCCTTTCTCTTTCTCGGGCTTCTGCTTGCTATTAACGACTTTCTTCGCCTTGTTTACCGATGTCCTTCTTCCATGTATCATCACGATCCTTTGTCATCTTCTTTTGAGTCGGTGTTGTACCGATTATTTGGTCACATGGGCACAGTGGGCCACGGCTTAGCTCAGCTCGGAACCGGTGAAAGGGGTCCGACCTGACATCTAATCGCTACCAACTCTGAACAAATGCTCAAAGATGCTACCTTCACCTCCGCCCCCAAGTACTGTTACTGCAAAGACAATCTCGGAGGAGGCTATTGAGCAAGCACGTGAAATTCTCCCGAAAATTCTCTCCGATGATAGTGCCGACGAAATCCGGCGAAGACTGCGCTTAATCTGGTCCATCGTCCACGATATTCTCCACCGGACCGGGAATATTACAAAGGATCGTCTCAGAGACGAGCACGAATTCAACGCTTATGTCAAGCCTGGGAGCCATGTAGAGCAGGAACTTGTCGAGTTGTTGAGAAGTATGGTAAACAACCAGGTGCCCTGGAGTGATTTATTTGAAAATGGCACGTTTCTTTCTTCATTTTGACGCCAAAAACTCTGATCATTATGTTCTGCCTCAAGAAGCATTTATAAAGCCTGAGCGAGAAACAACTTTCACTCTGGACAGGGATCGTCGTGCGTAGTAAATTCAGAGTTTCTCCGATCTCCTCTAACATGGATAATAGCTACTATACTCGCATGGGGTAGCACATTTAAAGGAGACCTTGCCAACGTACTTCTCGAGATTATCGCGGATTACCTTTCGCTTGAAAGAACTCCCTACGCGAGGCTAACCAGTATCGTAAATTCTTCTGGAACCGGAAAGTCTCGCATGGTAGATCAACTTGGCAAGGAAATTATAACAGTTCCTATGTGTTTACGTCCGAGTAGCCAAGGTTTTCCATTCTGCTTTTTCTCTATATGTATGTCTTGTTTACAATCCGATCTTCACAGGATTCCCTCCTCCTGATAGGAACCTACGTGATTGGCTAATTGTAAGAATAGGCGATAGGGCTACAGTTCAGACAAGGCTGCATGCATTCGCATATTCTCTACTAGTGGTCACTCAGAGGGAACTGGAGACCATTGTATCAAAGAAACAAGGTGATTATTTTCCGACTGCTCATCAGGTTACTCACTTATGGCATCGCAGATATACCTGTGTCACGTCGCGCTGAGGGGTCTGCGAAAACATTGTCCAAGCACGATGTGTCATTGGTCATAGATCGCCATAGGAGTTTGGCATCCGCTTTCCATGAGCATATGACCACAGGTCAATCATATAACGCCTCAAATTCCGATCGAGAGATTTTCTACGATAAGGTAATTGAACTGGCCGACCAGGTAAATTTCTTGTCTTTACCCTTGTTGTGAGTATGACGGTTTTCTCGAGTTTGTGAAAACTAGCGAACGAGTTGGCGACCCTGAACATGGCCGGTACACTTCGGCGTGCGAGGGCCTGCACGAGGCAGGCAAAAGGCTCTGTCGCTTCATAGACGAACACAAGGTTTTGGAATCGGATAAAGGCCCACGACGGCCTCTGGTCGTCCTCGCTTTCGATGAGGCTCATAGCCTTACTGATAACCCGTCCTACCCAAAAGGCTGGAATGTGTTCACGGAGTTACGTCGAATTCTACGACAAATCAAAGACCTCCCAATATTTTCAGTGTTTCTTTCAACAGCGGGACGCTTTGATAAATTACCTCCAGAGATCCATTCCGAGCCTTCGGGTCGAGCCAGAGAACCCGATAACCATCCCTTGAGTTCGATTTCCGAAATTAGTTTCGACGACATCGCGTACCCAGCATTGAGGGATACTGTCACAATAGACAGAGTGGTGGATATCGACTGGATATGCCATCTTGGTCGCCCATTGTATGTCCATCCCTATCATCCCTTTAGAGAGCTACTACATACCACCCTGAGTAGATTCGGATCTTATTGGGACAACCTGCCATTGCTACTCAAAGAGGAGTTAACGATCATGGACTACGCAAAGCAGAAGCTACTAAATGGTCCGAATGAGCTGAGACGCGATAATTCGACTGGCACCCTGGCCTGCCTCTCCGTCCGTTTCGCGCTGGAGTTCAACATGGACGATTCAGCTCGCGACGTCAGCTATACGCAGGTTGAACGGCATATGCGACTCTTCATCGCAGCGACTGACGGACTCGAGAAATTGATTACGATTTCTGGGTCCGAACCACTTCTGGCTGAGGCCGCCTATGAACTCATGAAGGTCATGAAGAAGAGCGCGGCGCGCCATCTGGCGGAGCATTCGAATCTGGACTGCATCGACCGTGGACGGCGTGGTGAACTAGTTGCGGCCCTGCTGATCATGCAATCATACGACGCGGCGCGGCTAATTAGTGGCCAAAGATGGGTCTCTGTGGCTAACTTCATGGAAGCCTTACTTCCGGCGTCGAGCTATGAGACGCTTCTCGAATCTGCGCCGACATCTTGGCCCATGAATGGTTGGCCCACGGACTACGAAAACACATTTGGGGCGATATTTCAGAACTATTGCCTGTGGTTCAACCATATCATCAAGATCGAGAGCAATGAGTTGATCTCGATCGACCATCTCTGGAAATTTGTGACGCGTGGGGCGATGATTTTATGCGCCACTAATCAAGAGGGCATCGATATCCTTTTACCAGTTCATGACATGACACAGAACCTTGGCCCTGGTTCTGTGACGGCCATAGTCATCCAGGTGAAGAATGCGCGGCGTTTCGGGGAGACAGCTTCACCATCGTTGTTCGATGCGATGGATTATGTCGTCAAATCGGGCATATTTTCCACACTCGAAGTCGACTCCGTCTCTGACTCCGACTCTGAGTCAACTACCGAGACTCTAGAGGCCCCAGACCCACCGAAGCCGGTGGGGCCCCAGAAAAAGAAACGGAAGGTGGCCCCGGAGCCGGAGATGATTTTAAAGCCTACAAAGGTGGACCTGAAGCGTGCAAAGGTGGATCCGAAGCCAGTTATACGACTAATACTCGCCTTGGGTTCTCCAGAGCCTGCCGTAGAGTTCAGGGAACGGCCCGAGCATCAACGTTATTTCGATCGGTTTACTGCCTTCGATATCTGGTTTGCGGGCCTCTCGTGCGAAACGTTCAAGCAGATTCGAGAAGCGGATCTGCAATCATACAAAACCCTTCTGGAGCGTTCACTCATGCCTCACGATGCATTCAGATTAGAGGATGAGCCAATAATAGGCAACAGCGCAAGGAGAGCGAGAGGAGCTTGCAGGCGGAGGATCGCGCCATTGACCCTCCCAGGGTGTAGTCATCATAGCATTCACCTCCCGGACGCAAAAGAACCAGGAGAAGGGTCCAGAGTCGACCCGGCATCCTCAGTTGATTGATTTTTGATAGGTAACTGCTGTATATGTATCCGGGTTTTTAGGACTTGAATGTGATTTTACAATTACTGTTTTCTACCTACAGCAGTGTAAGCGCGAAGCCTCGTGTCAGTAAGTCCGGCAGAGTCTAGTTCCGAGGAAGAGAGAAGGGAGAAACTGTCGACGTTGAAGTCGGAAGAGTTGAGACGCAAGTCGAAAGACCCGCGTTGGTTGAATAAGGTGCAAGTCGTCGAAGCAGACGAGAGTGAGAGCACGAGCAGAAGCGGGAGAAAAGATGAGGGGTGGGTGAGACGATCCAGACGCGAGTCAGCACGGCGGCGCGGTAAAGCGTTCAAACGTTCGAGGTCGAAAGATGAAAAGGCGATAAGGACGAGAGGATCAGCAAGAGCTCTCAAAGTCGCGCGAGAAAAGGGAGAGAGAGAAGGGTGGTTTCGATTGCCCAAGATTGCGGCATTGCCTACCTCTACGCGAAGTTTTTCTGAAGTTTATAAACATGTTCGAACATCTAAAACAAGAAACGCGACAATCCTGGGATGTATCGTACCGTTCTCAGGTGACAAGCGGATATCAAGTGCGACTGACGCTGGCTGTACGAAAATCGTCGGCGAGGAATGTAGCCGGGTCGTGCGCGCTGTGATATAACCGTCGGCTGCTAGTAGTGTCGTATGATAGTGTAGAAAAAGAGACTAAAAGAAAAATAAAGGACAGGCGGGCGTACGAAATGAGATATCTACAGGTCTCCAAGGCGGGGCGGTCCAAAAACGGCGGTGACCGGGAGTACGGGATCCGGCGAGGTTGATCATGGCGACGGTTCGATGTTAACTCGATCGGGAGGTCCGTCGGGGCTTCGGGCGGTGAGGGTATCTTCGGCGCGCGGTCTTTTTGAGGGTGTGGAGCAAGGTCGAGAGCCGGCGGAGTGTGATGAAATGGGAGAACATGAGGGGTGGCTGACAATGCGATGGGGCCCAAGAGTCATCCAGTACCCGGCGCTAAGAACGAGGACTACCAACAGATAACAGGAGTCCTTGTCAACTCATGCCGCGAGGACAGCACATTCAACGTCTTCTGCGAAGGTATAGTCAAACAGAACCCGCGAGGACGCAAAACAGCTCGGAGCGGCAGCAGCAGTCCTCTACCACGAGGGAAAGGAGGCGGGACACACCGAACAGATATTCGGGGAGATGGTGAGGTGATGGAAACCGACTCACGAATCCGCGAAGTCCGGGAATTAAAACCCTCACTGACTCCCTTATTTCACAGGGCACACAACAACAGAGCCAAGCGCTCTTCATCCTCCAGTTGTAGCGGCGTGGACCGCGTGAGCGGGTTCGAGGAGTAGGAGATACGGGGGGGAGATACGAGGGAAGATGATGATGTAAGCGAATGGGGGGGGGCGAATTGGCCCGTTTCGAGCCCAACGCGCACGCTCACCTTAACACAGTCGACAGTGGCAATCGCAAGAACACTGGACACCTCCCCGCTCGAGGAACAAGCGGCGGCAATTGAACGTATAACCAAACTCGGTGAGCTTCTAACCGCTTTTCCGGATCTGACCATCTGTGGCTACCCAGGAACTGCCCCTTCGTGGGCTTTAAGGGAGCAAGACAACTCGCTCTGGAGGCCATCCGAATAGCGGATATCGCCGACTTGGTCGAGCCCCAATCGATCAGAAGCCAAAAGGTGAAAACTGAGGAGGAGGCCATCAATGAGTGGGCAGAGGGATTGCACCGCTCCCCGTGCACCTCACTGACCTACCAGACGGCACTCACCAAACCGCCAGACGGGAAGCCTCACCCCACCTTCTACCGACGTGAAAAGAACGACACACAGAACCCACCCAAGTGCCCTCTCACCCAGCCCACGCAGGACATAACAGCTAAGTCTGGTTTCTCTAGACGCGCCATTTCTACTCTACCCTCTCATCACAGGACACGCCTTCGTTTGCGCATACACCAAACGATTTTCCCCCAAACACATACCGGATCAAATCGCTTGCCAGTGCGGCGAAGCCATCCAAACAATCGAGCACGTCCTTAAGGACTGCCCCCGATACGACGACGCGTGTCGTAAATTATTATGGTAAATACCTCACCACCAATGGCTGCCTGCGAAACATCCCTCAGCTTTTCTCACACCCAAAGCGCGTCCACTCGCTGCTACAATTTCTGGAAGAGACGGGCGCCTGCGCTAAGCCGCGGACGATTTGGGACCTGGGCTGAAATGAACACCCCAAAGCAGTAGAGACTGCCCTCCTTAGAGACCACCATACATGACACCCTAACTCTACACACGGTCAACGGAATCTGACCCAACGCCAATAATCCCCCACTCCTAAGCATAATACGTAGCACCTACGTGACCGCCTCTGTCCCTTTGTCGCACGTGTAGCGGAATACAAACTCGGATTCAAAAAAAAATTGCGACGGGGCGACAGGGCGAGAGGGGCGATGATGGCAGATAAGATGTCGTAGCTCGGATCGGTGTGCGGGCGCTCCGAATCACTCGTTCCGAGCTCAACGGCTGGCTTCACCCTACAGTAGTGTTTGGGTGTAGGCCTCCGGATCGCCAGACCCTCTAGAGGAGACGCTGGATGACTTCTGGTCTGGAAACGACCTCGGAATGTGACGCGTCGCGTCATTGCCATGTGACAGTCCATCGATCGCCATAGTATTATCTCCCCTCTCAAATCATGTCCGCCAGCCAGAACTCTCAACAAGTGCGAATTCCATCTTCACCCCCGCCTGTGACTGGTACTGTCGTGCCAGAGTCCATCTCGAAGGAGGCTATTAAGGCAGCATGTGAAGTTCTACCAAACATTCTCTACGATGATAGTGCCGACGGTATCCAAAAAAACCTGCGCCTTATCTGGTTCATTGTCCACGATGCTTTCCACCGGACTGGGAATATGCAGATAAAGGGTCGTCTCAGAAACGTGGAGGAATTCGAGGCATATGTCAAGCCTGGGAGCAAGGGAGAGGGCGAATTTATTGCGTTGCTGAGAAATATGAAAAACACCCAGGTGCCCTGGAGTGATTTATTCAAAAATGGCACGTTTCTTTCTGCTTTTCAATTCCAAGGACTCTGATTTACCATGTGCTCTCTCTAGAAGCGTTTCTAAAGCCCACGCAACCCATCGATTTGGTCAAGGTTAATGGTACGTAGTAAATTCAAAGTTACTCCATTGTACTGATCTCCTCTGACTTGGATAACAGCCACCAGACTCGCATGGGATAGTACATTCAAAGGACACCTTTCAAATGTACTTCTCAAGAGTATTGCAGATTACCTTTCCCTGGAAAGGACTCCCTATGCAAGGCTCACCAGCATGATAAATTCATCTGGGACCGGGAAGTCTCGTGCAGTGGATGAACTTGGAAAAGAAGTTGTAATGGTGCCTATGTGTTTACGTCTGAGAGGCGAAGGTTTTTTCATTCTGGTTATGTCTTGTTTACAATCTGACCTCCATAGGGTTCCCTCCTCCCGATCACAAACTACGTGATTGGCTCACTTCTCCAATATCAGTTAGGGATACTGTTCAGAGGAAGCTACATGGATTCATATTTTCTCTCTTAACGACCACTCAGAAGGAGCTGAAGGTCATTCTGTTACGCAACCAAGGTGATTATCTTCCGACTCGGACTGCTCGTTGGGTTACTTGCTGATGGCACCACAGATATACCTGAGTCACCTCTTTACACTGAGGGGTCTGTGAAAACATTGTCATCGGAGCGCGATATGTCATCGGTCATAGATCGCCATAGGAGTTTGGCATCCGCTTTCCGCGAGCATATGACCACAGGTCGATCATATAACTCCAATCGAGAGATTTTCTACGATAAGGTAATTGAACTGGCCGACCAGGTAAATTTATTGTCCTTACCCTTATTATGAGAATGACGGTTTTCTCGAGTTTGTAAAAAATAGTCAGAAACTTGAAGGCGATAAAGAACATGAACATGGCCAGTACGCATTGGCAACAAAGGACTTGGAGTCCCCGCGTAAGGCAGGCAAAAACCTCTGTGACCTCATAGATGAAAAAAAACTTTTGGGACCCCATACAGGCCCACGACGGCCTCTGGTCATCCTCGCTTTTGACGAGGCTGATATCCTCGTTGATAATCTGCCCAATTTAGCAGGGTGGAATCTGTTCACAGAGTTGCGTCGAATTCTACGACAAATCCACGACTTCCCAATATTTTCAGTGTTTCTTTCAACAGCGGGACGTTTTGATAAATTCTCTCCAGAGATCCGTTCCGAGCCTTCAGCTCGGGCCAGAGAACCTCACAACCGTCCCCTGAATCCCATTTCGGAAATTAGTTTCGACGACATTGCGTACCCAGCATTGAGAGATACTGTCACAATAGACCGAGTGGTGGATATCGACTGGATTTCCCATCTTGGTCGCCCATTGTATGTCCATCCCTATCATCCCTTTAGAGAGCCACTACGTACCACCCAAGTAGATTCGGATCATATTGGGACAACCTGCCATCGCAACTCAAGGATGAGTCAACAATCATGGACTACGCAAAGCAGAAGCTGCTGAACGGTCCGAATGAGCTGAGACACGATGATTCGACTGGCACCCTGGCCTGCCTCTCTGTCCGTTTTTCCCTGGAGTTCATCATGGACGATTCAGCTCGCGACGTCAGCTATACACAGGTTGAACGGCATATGCGGCTCTGCATCGCAGCGACCGTCGGACTTGAGAAATTGATTACGATTTCTGGGTCCGAACCACTTCTGGCTGAGGCCGCCTATGAACTCATGAAGGACACGAAGAGCGCGGTGCGCCATCTAGCAGGGCATTCGGATTTGAACTGCATCGACCGTGGACAGCGCGGTGAACTAGTTGCTGCCCTACTCATCATGCAAGCATACGACGCGGCGCGGCTAATTAGTGGCCAAAGATGGGTCTCTGTGGCTAACTTCATGGAAGCCTTACTTCCAGCGTCGAGCTATGAGACGCTTCTCGAATCTGCGCCGACATCTTGGCCTGTGGAAGATTATCCCACGGACCACGAAAACACATTGAAGGCGATATTTCAGAACTATTGCCTGTGGTTCAACCACATCATCAAGATCGAGAATAAGGAGTTGATCTCAATCGACCACCTCTGGAAATTTGTGACGCGTGGGGCGATGATTTTATGCGCCACTAGTCAAGAGGGCATCGATATCCTCTTACCGGCTCATGACATGACACAAAACCTTGGCCCTGGTTCTGTGACGGCCCTAGTCATCCAGGTGAAGAACGCGCAGCGTTTCGGGGAGACACCTTCACCATCGTTGTTCGATGCGATGGATTATGTCGTCAAATCGGACATATTTTCCACGCTCAAAGTCGATTCCGTCCCTGACTCCGACTCCGAGTCAAAGCCGAAGGCCCCAGAGCCACCGGAGCCGGTGCAGCCCCCGAATAAGAAACGGAAGGTGGATCCGCGAGAAAAGGTGGATCTGAAGCCAGTTATACGGTTAGTATTCGCCTTGGCTTCTCCAGAACCCGCCGTGGTGTTCAAGGAACGGCCCCAGCAGAGACATTATTTCGACCGGTTTACTGCCTTCGATATCTGGCTGGCGGGCCTCTCGTGCGAAACGTACAGGCAGATCCAAGAAGCAGATCTGCAATCATACAAAACTCTTCTGGAGCGTTCACTCATGCCTCACGATGCATTCAAATTAAAGGACGAGCCAAATATAGGGAGCGAAGCAAGGAGAGTGAGAGGACCTTGCAGGCGGAGGATGGCGCCATTGACCCTCCCATCGCGTAGCCACCATCGCATTCACCTCCCGGACCCAAAAGGACCTGGAGAAGGGTCCAGAGTCGACCCGGCATCCTCAGTCGTTTGATTTTTAATGGTAACCACTGTCTAAATACCCCAGTTTTCAGGAGTTAAATGCACTTTTATAATCACAACATTGTCATTAAAGTGGATCAGTTGGCTCGGCTCTGGCTTCGAGCCAGCGCCGAGCCAGTATGTCTCCTGCCATGCCCTACGTCGCGTTCATCAACAGAACCAGTTTTTTTCAAAGGGTCCCCTGCAAACCATAGAACAAAAACCACAATCACGCACACCCTTTACCGGGTAGTAAGGGACTCAGGTCACGGTGCCGCTCGGAGTGAGTGTGGCCTGCTACGCACTAAAACTAGTCCTCGTTTTCCTCCTCGGGGCGACTTCCACCCTTCCTCCCTAGCACGGGGCACCGTCCGGCAGTACTGGGTAGGGGTCGATCCGTGGTTTGGTTACTGGGACTTCTCGCTGCTAATGCCCGGAACGTTGTATTTCTTCCGCTCTAGATTTGTTCGCTGTGGGAAGCAGGGGGTCTTCGGATTCAGGTTCGTGCCAGTCCCCTCCCAGTCACCAGAGAAGCTGGCTGGTGTTGGGGAGGCTCACGCGCAAGTCAAAAGGCTTGTGAGGGGCAGAAGCGATGCTATTGCTGTTGCTGATGGTGATCCCTGCCGCCGCCCTATTCGTTCTTCGCTCCTCTACACTACAGCAGTGCGGAGATATGAGCAAGAAAATGCTAAGGAATAACACGATGCAAATGGATAGCGTGAACGAGAAACCAAAACGATAAGTACATCCCAACCACAATGCAGTTGCAGGAGCGGAAGCTCAGCGTGAGACCTTGTCACCTATCCTCCCTAGCCCCGGGGCTGGCGAACCCCGTTTTCTGGCCGTCTCGAACGCCGGTCCTCCTCGCATCGCCGAATTGTAGTCCAGCGTGCCAGTGCGTGCCGAAGCGCGCTTTTTGCTAGTGAGGAAGCGAAAGTTGCGCCGGTGTGGCGCGATAGAGGCGAGTTCGAGCTCGTCCAGGATCCGGTCCTCGCTCTCGCCCTCGACGAGCTCCCAATAGCCCGCCGCGGCCACCCCCGGCCCAGCCCCCGGGCCGTTCTGCTGCTCCTGCACTCCTGCTGTTGCGTCGGCGTTGGATTGAAGGTGGGATTGGGATTCGAGCGCGGCTTCTTCGGAGGAATGCCAGCGCCAGAGACCGTACTCATCCAGGTACATACCATGTCGCGCGGCTGCGAGACGCGCGGTGCGCACAAATTCCTCGTCGCCCGTCATGATGATCTGCGCTGCGCCACGGGACTTGAGAGGGGCAAGGCTAAATCATATAAGATGAAATTTGTCGTTCGACCCCCAATAGAATAGTCAGGAATCCGAGAATGTGAAAGAAAAAAACTGTTTACCTGAGATCAAGGCGAACATACTTGCCGCGCGTGGCGCGGATGTCCATCAACCTGTCTCCGACTTCCTGCCACGCGCCCCCAGGTGTATCGTTGACATTGGTGCCAAAGCCAGCGTGAGCCCGTAGTGGGAGCAGCGAAACGCCACGCCACTTGAGAGGGCTGCTGGCAATCGTGGCGGCGAGCAGACCCGCGCCATTGAGTGGGCGGACGACGTCCTGGAGGAGCGGTGAGGCCCTGCGCTGTGCGAGACGTATTCAACTGAAGGAAGGGCACGTGCTGTCTTCCTTTCGTGCGGACAGGGGGTTGAGGTGGGATGGGGACATGTATTGGGGGTGGTAAAGGAGGATAGTTACTTGTGGGAAATCTGTGGATCCACGCCAGCTTGAACATTCAAGTTATACTTCTTGAGTAGGGTAAAGTTAAATGCGACTCGAAGGACTCACTATACCCCTGTAAGACGCGCCTCAAAGTTACAGGAGATGTGATCCCGAACAAAGGTCATGATAGTACATTACTGTAAGTGACAAGGAAGGCGTGGTCGATATTTCAGGACTATTGCCTCTGGTTCAACCATATCATCAAGATCGAGGACGAGGAGTTGATCTCAATCGATCATCTCTGGAAATTTGTGACGCGTGGGGCGATGATATTATGCGCAACTAATCAGGCGGAGGATCGCGCCATTGACCCTCCCAGGGTGTAGTCATCATATCATTCACCTCCCGGACGCAAAAGAACCAAGAGAAGGGTCCAGAGTCGACCTGGTGTAAGGTGAGCGTGCACGTTGGGCTCGAAACGGGCCAATTCGTCGGAGCGCCCACATTCCCATTCCGAGACCTGCCCGCCCCGACACACTGCCTCCTCGACGCCGCTCCCCGACGCCTCGCACCTTTGAGCCTTGTGACCACCCCCCTTGCTATGTGTTCGAGACTATCTTTTCAGATCAGCTAGTATATTTGATTTTTCTACATTTTCTACTTACTTTGATAGGTATAACTTGAATACTATGCGCCTGCTCCACTCTCGTCTTTGGTATCGCTCGTACTTCCGGACCTACTCTACGCCTACGCACAGCCTCACAAGTCACTCTACGATTATTTCTTAGCCCTCCGACTCCGCCGTTATTGTTCTCGATAAAGTTTTGTCTTGCCTTAGCCTCGATTGCCATACCTTCCTCCCCATCCCCTGTACTCGCCTTCTTAAGTATCGCTCGTATTATTTTTACCTACTTAGTGCGCGTTCGTGTACTTAAAGGCCTCGAATGCCTTCTGTACGAGTAGTTAGTTACGTCCAGTCCGATTTTAATGGACAAAGCGAGAACGCCTTGCTTCTAACTCGGAAACCCTTTATCGCTCTGACTCTCTCTCCCTCTCACTCTCTAATTCTTTTCTAAACTCGACATCTTAACGTTAAACAGAGCGAACGTGCCGTCATACGTCAAGAGATCTCGAAACTCTTTTCCCAACTCTTCTCGCATCTTCCCTAACCCTTCGCGTTATCTCTCCCCATCCGCTTACATCATCCCCTCCTCTCAAGTCACCTCTCCTCCCGAACTCACGCGCGCACCGTCGTTGCGCTTACACCGGCATCCTCAGTCGATTGATTTTAATGGATAACTGCTGTATATCTATCCGGAGTTTTAGGACTTGAATGTGATTTTACAATTACTGTTCTCTACCTACAGTAGTGTAAGCGCGAAGCCTTGTGTCAGCGAGCTTCGTAAGTCCGGCAGAGTCTAGTTCCGAGAAAGAGAGAAGGGAGAAACTGTCGAAGTTGTAGTCGGAAGAGTTGAGACGCAAGTCGAAAGACGCGCGTGAGTTGAATAAGGTGCAAGTCGTCTAAGCAGACGAGAGTGAGAGCACGAGCAGAGGCGAGAGAAAAGAAGGGGGGCGGGTGAGACGATCCAGACGCGAGTCAGCACGGCGGCGCGGTAAAGCGTTCAAACGTTCAAACGTTCAAGGTCGAAAGGTGAAAAAGCAATAGGGACGAGAGGATCAGCAAGAGCTCTCGATGTCGCACGAGAAAAGGGTGAGAGAGAAGGGTGGTTTCGATTGCCCAAGATTGCCTACCTCTACGCAAAGCTTCTCTGAAGTTTATATACATATTCGAGCATCTAAAACAAGAAATGCGACAATCCTGTGACGTATCATACCGTTCTAAGGTGACAAGCGGGTATCAAGTGCGAGTGATGCTGGCTGTACGAAAATCGTCGGTGAGGAATGTAGCCAGTTCGTGCGCGCTATGATGTAACCGTCGGCTGCTAGCAGTGTCGTATGGTAGTGTAGAAAAAGAGACTAAAAGAAAAATAAAGGACAAGCGGGCGTACGAAATGAGATATCTACAGGTCTCCAAGGCGGGGCAGTCCAAGAACGGCGGTGACCGGGAGTTGATCATGGCGACGTTCGACGTTACTATAACTCGACCGGGAGGTCCGTTGGGGCTTCGGGTGATGAGGGTATCTTCGGCGCGCGGTCTTTTTGAGGGTGTAGAACATGAGGAGGGGTGGACAAAGCGATGCGAGAGGGGCGATGGCAGAGATGTCGTGGCTCGGATCGGTGTGCGGGCGCTCCGAATCGCTCATTCCGAGGCGAGTTGACCTCTGATTCCAATGATACAGTATGCCAGGTGCACTAACTTCAGAATGTCACGCGTCACATTGATCCAGTCTCCCGCCCGCTACTGGTATCATCTCCCCTCCCAAATCATGTCCTCCAGCCAGAACTCTCAACAAGTGCTTGGAATTCCAACTTCACCCCCATCTGCAACTGGTACTGTTACACCGGAGACCATCTCGGATGAGGTTATTGAGAGAGCATGTAAACTTCTACCGAAAATTCTCCCTGCTGATGGTGCCGACAATATCCGGGAAAAACTGGAAATGATCTGGTTCGCTGTCCGCAAGACTCTCCACCGGACCGGGAATATACAGATAAAGGATCGTGTCAGAAACGAGCACGAATTTGAGGCATATGTCAAGCCTGGGAGCGAGAGAGAGGAGGAACTCATCAAGTCGGTGAGAAGTATGCAAAATGCCCAGGTGCCTTGGAGAGATTTATTTGAAAATGGCACATTTATTTCTTCTTTTTAACCCCAAGGACTCTGATTTACCATCTGCCGTCTTTAGAAGCATTTCTAAAACCTAAGTGGCCTATTGATCTGGTTAAGGCTGATGGTGTGTAGTAAATTCAGAATTTCTTCACATTGTCCTCTGACTCAGATGACAGCCACCAGATTTGCTTGGGAAAGTACATTTAAAGGAGACCTTGCAGATGTACTTCTTGAGACCATTGCGGATTACCTTTCCTGGGAAAGAACACCCTGTGCAAGGCTCACCAGCATGATAAATTCATCTGGCACTGGCAAGTCTCGGGTGGTGGATCAACTTGGAAAAGAAGTTATAACAGTGCCTATGTGTTTAAGTCTGGGAGGTGACAGTTTGTTTGTTCTGCTTTTTCTTTATAAAGATGTCTTGTTTATAGTGTTTGACATGGGTACGGGTAACCTGTGGGGTTCACAGGTAAGGGTCTGGCAGGTATGGGTATGGGTCTATATATCCCAACCCACCCCTTACCCGTACCCATGAGCATGAAACCCATACCCACAGGCACAGGTTTGTACAAAGTAATTTATAACCAAACTATGCCACATTGACGCATGTGCATAAATGTGGCATGAACACCTCCCACAGGCATGTGTTTGTACCAAGTAATTTATAACCAAACTATGCTGCGTTGACACATGTGTGCAAACATGGCATGAATACCTTCAAAATGACACCAAGATCATCCAAATCGGTTGAGAAATGACTGAGATATCAGCAGATCTTTATGTGTCAACTCTTGTGCGACACTAATTTGGAGACTAGATAGGATGAGAAATGTGTGCAGTATAACTTGTATACACCTTGACCTTGAACTTTGAAAATAAAATAAAATGCTGAGTGAGTGACTGAAATACCTGTACCCTTACCTGTGGGGTAAGGGTATTGAGCCTAACCCATACCTGTACCCATGAAAACCCGTACCTGTGGTCATGGGTAGGGGTATGTGTGGGTACGGGTACGGGTATGGTAATAAATACCCACGGGTTACCCGTGTCGATCACTACTTGTTTACAATCCAACTTCCATAGGGTTCCCTCCTCCTGATCGTAAATTACGTGATTGGCTCATTTCTTCAATACAGGTTACCAGGAGAGCTACTGTCCAGCAGAGGCTACATGCATTTGTATACTCTCTCTTTGTGGTCACTCAGAAGGAGCTGGAGACCATTTTGTTAAACAATAAAGGTGATTATCTTCCGACTGCTCATTGGGTTACTTGCTGATGGCATTACAGATATACCTGTGCCACCTCGTCGCACTAAGCGGTCTGCAAAGAAACTGTCTGAGGAAATGCTGAAGCGTGATGTGTCATTGGTCATGGATCGCCATAGGAGACTGGCATCTGCTTTCCACGAGCATATGACCACAAGTCGATCATATAACACCTCAAATTCCGATCGAGAGATTTTCTATGATAAGGTAACTGAACAGGCCAACCAGGTAAATTTCCCCGCCTTACCCTTTTTGTGAGAATGACAGTTTTCTCGAGTTTGTGGAAAATAGCAAGAAAGTTCAAGATGATGGAGAACCTGAACATGGTGTGTACATTTCGACGACGGACAAGTCCCTGTATATGGAAGGCGAAAAGCTCTGTCGACTCATAGACGAACACCAAATTCTGAAGTCCAATACAGGCCCACAACGGCCTCTGATCATCCTCGCGTTTGATGAAGCTGATATCCTCATCAATAATCCGCCCAGTTCACAAGGGTGGAATATGTTCACGGAGTTGCGTCGTATTCTACGACAGATCCAAGACTTGCGAATCTTTTCAGTGTTTCTTTCGACAGTGGGACACTTCGATAAATTCTCTCCAGAGATTCATTCCGAGCCTTCAGCTCGCGCCAGAGTACACAAGAACCGTCCCCTGAATCCCATTTCCGAAATTAGTTTCAACGACATTGCGTACCCAGCATTGAAGGATACCGTCCCAATAGAGAGAGTGGTGAGCGCCGATTGGATTTCCCATCTTGGTCGCCCATTGTAAGTCCACCCCTACCATCCCTTTAGAGAAGCGCTTATATACCACTGGCACATCGAGTAGATTTGGGACTTATTTCGACCACCTGTCATCGGGCCGCACCCAAAATCTGGAGACCGTGATCATAGACTATGCAAAGCAGAAGCTATTGAACGGTCCGAATATGCTGAGCCACGACAACTCAGCTGGTATCCTGGCCTGCCTCTCTGTCCGTTTCGCGCTGGAGTTCAACATGGACGATTCAGCTCGCCACCTCAGCTATACACAAGTTGAACGGCATATGCGGCTCTGCATCGCAGCAACTGACGGACTCGAGAAATTGATTACAATTTCTGGGTCCGAACCACTTCTAGCAGAGGCCGCCTATGAACTCATGAAGGGCACGAAGAAGAGCGCGGTGCGCTATCTAGCAGGGCATTCGGATTTGAACTGCATCGACCGTGGACGGCGTGGTGAACTAGTTGCGGCCCTACTCATCATGCAAACATACGACGCGGCGCGGCTAATTAGTGGCCAAAGATGGGTCTCCGTGGCTAACTTCATGGAAGCCTTACTTCCAGAGTCGAGCTATGAGACGCTTCTCGGATCTGCGCCGACATCTTGGCCTGTGGAAGGTTATCCCACGGACCACGAAAACACATTTGAGGCGATATTTCAGGACTATTGCCTGTGGTTCAACCACATCATCAAGATCGAGGACAAGGAGTTGATCTCAATCGATCATCTCTGGAAATTTGTGACGCGTGGGGCGATGATATTATGCGCAACTAATCAAGAGGGCATCGATATTGTTTTACCAGTTCATGACACGACACAGAAACTTGGTCCTGGTTCTGTGACGGCCATAGTCATCCAGGTGAAGAATGCGCGGCGTTTCGAGAAGACACTTTCACCACCGTTGTTCGATGTGATGGATTCTGTCATATTCTCCACGCTCAAAGTCGATTCCGCCCCTGACTCCGACTCCGAGTCAAAGCCGAAGGCCACAGAGCCACCGAAGCCGGTGGGGCCCCAGAAAAAGAAACGGAAGGTGGATCCTGAGGTGGATCCGAAGCCGAAGCGTGAAAAGGTAGATCCGAAGCCGAAGCGTGAAAAGGTGAATCCGAAGCCAGCTATACGGCTAGTATTCGCCTTGGCTTCTCCAAAACCTGCCGTAGAGTTCAGGGAACGGCCCGAGCATCAACATCATTTCGACCGGTTTGCTACCTTTGATATCTGGCTTGCGGGCCTCTCGTGCGAAATGTTCAGGCAGATTGAAGAAGCAGATTTGCAATCATACAAAACACTTCTGGAGCGTTCACTCATGCCTCACGATGCATTCGAATTAGAGGACGAGCCAAATATAGGGAACGAGGCAAGGAGTGCGAGAGGACCTTGCAGGCGGAGGATCGCGCCATTGACCCTCCTAGAGCCTAGTCATCATCGCATTCACCCCCGGACCCAAAAGAACCCGGAGAAGGGTCCAGTGTCGACCCGGCATCCTCAGTCGTTTGAGTTTTAATGGTAACCACTGTGTAAATACCCCAGCTTTCAGGAGTTGAATGGACTTTTATAATCACAACATGTTGTCATTAAAGTGGATCAGTTGGCTCGGCTCTGGCTTCGAGCCGGCGCCGAGCCAGTATGTCAAAAACCACAAAGGCACACACCCTTTACCGGGTAGTAAGGGACTCAGGTCATGGTGCCGCTCGGAGTGAGTGTGACCTGCTACCCACTAAAACTAGTCCTTGTCTTCCTCCTCGGGACGACTTCTACCCTTCCTAGCTTCCTCCCCAGCGCGGGGCGCCGTCCGGCAGTACTGGGTAGGGGTCGATCCGTGGTTTGGTTCCTGGGACTTCTCGCTGCCAATGCCCGGAACGTTGTATTTCTTCCGCTCTAGATTTGTTCGCTATGGGAAGCAGGAGGTTTTCGGGTTCGGCTTCGTGCCAGCCCCCTCCCAGTCACCAGAGAAGTTGGGTGGTGTTGGGGAGGCTCACGCGCAAGTCAAAAGGCTTGTGAGGGGCAGAAGCGATGCTATTGCTGTTGCTGATGGCGATCCCTGCCACCGCCATATTCGTTCCTCGCTCCCCTACATTAGTGCGGAGATATGGGCAAGAAAATGCTAAGGAATAAAACGATGCAAATGATAGCGTGAACGAGAAAGCAAAATGATAAGTACATCCCAACCACAATGCAGTTGCAGGAGCAGGAGCTCAGCGTGAGACCTTGTCACCTATCCTCCCTAGCCCCACCAGCCACAACCATCAGACCGTGACGCGGTAGGACCGAGAAATATTTCCATCCTTGTCCTCATGCTGTTGCCGGGGCCGGCGAACCCCGTTTTCTGGCCGTCTCGAACGCCGGTCCTCCTCGAGCGCCGTCGCCGAATTGTAGTCCAGCGTGCCAGTGCGTGCCGAAGCGCGCTTTTTGCTAGTGAGGAAGCGAAAGTTGCGCCGGTGCGGCGCGATAGAGGCAAGTTCGAGCTCGTCCAGAATCCGGTCCTCGCTCTCGCCCTCGATGAGCTCCCAATAGCCTGCCGCGGCTACCCCCGGCCCAGCTCCCGAGCCGTTCTGCTGCTCCTGCACCCCTGCTGTTGCGTTGACGTTGGATTGAAGTTGGGATTGGGATTCAAGCGCGGCTTCTTCGGAGGAATGCCAGCGCCAGAGACCGTACTCATCCAGGTACATACCATGTCGCGCGGCTGCGAGACGCGCGGTGCGCACAAATTCTTCGTCGCCCGTCATGATGATCTGCGCTGCGCCACGGGACTTGAGAGGGGCAAGGCTAAATCATATAAGATGAAATTTGTCGTTCGACCCCAATAGAATAGTCAGGAATCCGAGAATGTGAAAGAAAAAAACTGTTTACCTGAGATCAAGGCGAACATACTTGCCGCGCGTGGCGCGGATGTCCATCAACCTGTCTCCGACTTCCTGCCACGCGCCCCCAGGTGTATCGTTGACATTGGTGCCAAAGCCAGCGTGGGCCCGTAGTGGGAGCAGCGAAACGCCACGCCACTTGAGAGGGCTGCTGGCAATCGTGGCGGCGAGCAGACCCGCACCATCGAGTGGGCGGACGACGTCCTGGAGGAGCGGTGAGGCCCTGCGCTGTGCGACGGACGTATATACCTGAAGGAAGGGCACATGCTGTCTTCCTCTCGTGCGGACAGGGGGTTTCTTTGCCGCAGCCGCAGCCGGCGTTGAAGGGAACGATGGTGGGGGTGGGATGGGGACATGGATGTATTGGGGGTGGTGGAGGAGGATAGTTACTTGTGGGAGATCTGTGGATCCACGCCGGCTTGAAGATTTGTACTTCTTGAGTAGGGTAAAGTTAAATGCGACTCGAAGGACTCACTATGCCCCTGTAAGGTGCACCTCAAAGTTACAGGAGATGTGATCCCGAACAAAGGACTTGATAGTACATGGAACATTAAGTGACAAGGAAGGCGTAGTACCGAGAGTACGCACCGCAATTTCCTCTGCCTCTGCGCGAGATACTGGCCTTGTTAAATGATCGCCATACAAGACACCAATTTTTTGGGTAGGTGTGAGGAGAGACGCGTATTCAGGTAGTCGAAGGTCTGACACAGATGCGGCGCCGGCGTTGACGAGGTTCGTCGCCGTCCGCTCCCTAAGGATTTAGCTAAAAGGATAGGTAATGGAAAAGGAAACCTACCCTATACCAGGGATCTTTTGGAAGGTTTCGATCGCCAAGAGATGCGCTCTGGCTTGCGCATTCAATCCATCATCCTACATGAATAGGGGGTCAGAAAACGAGCGGATATTACGCAGATTGGGCACGCCTACAGACATATTCTTTGCCCTGGAGGAAAAAGTCTATCCGGTTTGCGATGCCGAGTCCGATACCACGTATCTACAACGACGTGGAAAGAGGGACCTGGGTCAGCGGTACTAAGAGCGTACCTTGATGGCATCCTTCCCCGAGCTAATGGGCTCGTTATGTTGGTGGACGGCAGCGATTGCTACCTGGAAAGAGCGAACTTTGTACGTGTTCCGTGTAGGAGCGGAATCCTCCTCTTTTAAACCTAGAGAAATGAGGATGAGGGGCGTGTTGAGAAGAGGCAAACGCGAGCTGACATCGAGTCAAGAGGTCGATAATGGCCTTGTTAGGAGCAGTTGAACGAGAGAGGGAGGAAGAGAGTCGAGAGATCATCGGACGCGTCTGAAGAAACGCGCCTTGACTTTGACCACCGCCACGCCACCACCTCCGAGTCCGTTTCCCGTTTATCGCGCTCCGTGTCACCCGTGTCAGCGACGACGAACGAAGTCTCTGCTGGCTGCTTACGAAAATAGTCGCCCTTTTTGTCTTCGTTCCCTGTGTCAGCAATGGCGTCGTCCGGGGACTCCAACCAGCGCTCAGCGCCCGTCCCTGCCTTCAACACCCTCCAGTTCGGGACCATGTCGGACAGCCAGCTAAGACAAACCATCAGCCAGCTCTCTCATGCCGCTAGCGGCGCCCACTATCAGGCCTATGCGGCGCCAACACCTCAACGAACATCCGGTGCGTCCCCCCATAGCTTTCATCCATTTTCTCCCTATTGTTCATCACTGCGCTGCAAACAGCTTACCAGAAAAACATCACCAACTGGTCGACATCTTCGACGCCCCCACCGCGCACGGCTTCACGGCGCAGCCGCGCTGCGAAAAGCAGCAATCTCGCGCCTGCGCCTGCGGCCCCATTGACGCCCACACCCGCCGCCCTCCCACACATCCATCCTCTCGCGTACCAGCCACCACCGCATATTCCCCAGATTCCTGTAGCGCCAACACTATCCGCTGATCCCCGCAACGCCAGGTCGCGGGCGCCCTTACCCTCGACTCCTCAAGCGATCCAATCGACCTATGCGTCGCGCCTCCAAACCGGTGCGACGCTCCTCGTGCAGCCCATCCTCTCCGCTTCGTCCACGGTCATCGCTGCCGCGACTACCGCGTCGACCTCTACGCGGCCGAGGCGTGGCGGTGTCGTGAGCTACGCGGACCCAGGCTCGGGCGATGACATCCCTGACGCAGGCGAAGTCGACTCGGATGGATCCGACTTTGTCGCGAGCGGCGGGACCAGGACGGCGATACGCGCCGCACGCGGTGCTGTTCGTGCTGTCAATGGGGGCAGCCTGTATGCTGCGGGCACACCACTTCCCTCCGGAGCGGCGGCGTCGTCTCGCACGGAATTAGATCAGAGCTATCTTGGCATGATCCCGCCATCGCGTTTCATAATCGCAAAACCGTTTGCACCGACGAAGCACGGGGATTTGTGAGTTCCTTTCCCTTGTTACATATTATTGATGATGATGACCTGGTACATGTTGGCCCCGTGCGTTCCAGCTCGGAAGAGCAGGTCGAGGATCATGCGATACGCCCGGTCGCGCTTGTTCCGATTCGTGTCGAGTTCGAGACGGACACACACCGGGTTCGCGACTGCTTTGTCTGGAACTTACATGAAAGGCTGGTCACACCTGAACAATTTGCGCGCACGTTCTGCGCAGATCTCGATTTACCGGCGACACCGTGGGCTGATACGGTCGCAGCACAGATCCGCGCTCAACTGGAAGACCAGGATGGCGTGGGCAGCATGGAGCTCGCCGTAGACGGAGGGGGCTCAGTGGGCGACGAGGTCCCCGAATGTCGCGTCATTCTTAGTGTATGTCATGCGTACGAACTGCAGCCTCCACTGACTCTGACTTGGACGCTACAGATCGATGTACAAGTGGATAACCACCATTTATTGGATCACATCGAGTGGGACTTGCGTTCGGGTCTCACACCAGAGGAGTTCACCCACCAGCTCTGCTTGGACCTAGGACTCGCGGGCGAAGCCGAGCCCTTGATTGCTCATGCAGTTCATGAAGAACTTATGAGACATAAGAAGGATGCGATAGAATGGGGGGTCATTGGTGGGTTCCCTACGGAGCAAGCGGCGACGACGGAAGACGGCACGAAAGACAAGAGCGGATTAGGCTTGATGAAGGACAAGACCGGTTTGGGGCTGGGGTGGGGTCGCACACCAAAGGAGGGAAGGGGCCCGAGGATTCTTCGGAGTGTCTGGAGAGACTGGGCGGAGGCGGAAGAGTTTAAGACACGATGGGAGATGTTGTCTCAGGAGGAAGTGGAGAGGCGAGAAATCGAGCGGGAGCGTGCGAGCAGGTGCGTTTCTATCATATGTGGTTCCTTGGACGTCGCGCGGTTGGCTGATCGGGTGATCGTGATAGACGGTTGCGGAGAGAGACATCAAAATTCCAGAGTTCGGCCAGGACGAAAAGGATACGATACTAGCGTTTCGGGTACTATCACCATATTTTTTTGGGCTCGCATCTTGTCGCCTTACAATGGGAAAGGTCTGCCCCGCCTGTATGGCGATGGGAATTATCTGATTAATTGGGACACGTGAGAGTCTCTCCGGCGATTGGCTCCTTGCTCTCCTCCACTACCCCCAATGCTTTCGAGCAATCAAGTAACCCGTTCCTCGGAAGTGGACAATAACTTTATCGAAATATTCAATGCTGCCTTAGTCGAGTACCATAAAGTGACCGGATTACATCTAGACACCCACCCCTTTGGAACCCGGCTCGATACCTGCCAGAGTCCCGAGCTCGTCTCCGACCTCCTTCAAACGCAGGCGCAGGCATTCAGTAGATTTCGCGATGGCGATAAGAAGTTAATGGCATGGCTGGATCCGACTGTCCATATTCTCTATATACTTTCATCGACACTTGGAGAAGGGATTGGTCTTGTAGGCTGCTTATTCACTCCATATGTATGACGGTCCTCAGACAGCTTGTTCACAGACATTCTCACCCGCCGAAGCAATTTTCACCGGTATCGGTGTTCTTATGGGGTAAGCTTCGTCTTTTTCCTCGCCTTGCATCGTCATCATGTCCAACTCTCAGGCTATGAAGGATGAGATAGCGAGCTACGATACATCAATCGACCTCTTCGAGCGAATCCACCTCTTTTTGCAACGCCTGAAAAGTTACACTGGGATGCCATTGACGAACAACATGACCAAGCTATTGGGGAAAATCATGGCGCAATTGCTTTCCGTTCTCGCACTTTCTACTCGGGTAATGAGGGACAGTCGGATCAGTGAGTTCACTCTACGCTGTGGCAACCCTGGCTCAACACTATGGCTTAGAATCGTTTGCGAAGAGGTTGGCAGGAAGAACAGATATTGAGAGTGCGGTTCTACGGTTGGATTCACTGACGAAAGAAGAGAGCCTGATGATGGCGGTGAGAAACTTGGAGGTGACACACGATGTCGATAGGCTCGTCCGCAATGTGGATGGCAACATTGAAACGACAAAGGCAGTCACGGAAATTATCGACGGGAACGTAAAGGCCACGAAGGAACTCGTCCATGATGTCAGCACAGATGTCAAGATAATCCAGGCGGTCGCGAACAGCGTTGACCAGAACGTGAAAGCGACCAAAGATTGTATGCAACCTTTCCCCGTTCGTTATCATTTACCAACTGACCTTTTCGCTCTTTCTCCTCATGTTCCCAAATAGCAATCTACGAATTTAAACGTTTGTTGCCTCTTGAGACTGCTATCTTTGGCCATCAAGGCTGACACACCGATCCAGGGAAACAGTTGCGACAAGAATTTAGAACATGGCTCTCACCTCCGGATCCTTCCTTCAATCATAATACTGCACGCGAAGTTCACCACCGTGGGACCGCAAGTTGGTTTATTCAGAGCAGCACATTCCAAGACTGGAAGAAGTGTGGTTCGCTATTATGGATCCGTGGCAATCGTACGCTCCTCCCGTGTTTTCTACCACTACGATTATTAATTCATTCTCCTGTCTTGCAGCGGGTGTGGGGAAAACAATCCTTTGGTGAGTGGTTTCTCGTCTGGTTTCTATGACAGGGCATTCATGTTTTTGATAAGCTCCGCCATTGTCGAGGATGTCAAGAAGATGCGACAGGCCGAGTCCGAGTCCTGCTTGATCGCATATTATTACTTTGACTTTAAGGAGGCCTCGAAGCGCGACCTACGCGGCTTATTGGCGTCTCTTCTCCTCCAACTCAGTGACGACTCTGACAGTTGCTGGGAGATTCTTCATGACTTGTACACCGCATGCCATGATGGCTCAGAAAAACCCAGTACTTCTACACTCTCAGAATCTCTCAAAAGCATGGTCGAAGCCCCTGGACAAGTTGCTATTTTTCTCATATTGGACGCACTAGATGAGTGTCCCAGTACCCATGGAACTCCTTCCGCACGCGAAAAGGTCCTGGATTTTGTGGAAGACATTGTTGGATCATATCATCCTAATCTATTCATCTGTATTACGAGTCGCCCGGAGCAAGACATACAATCCGTCCTTAACCCCTTGACATCCCCATCCCTTTGTATCTCTCTCCACGACGAACCCGGCCAACAAGAGGATATCGTCGACTATATCCGCTCTTTCGTTCACCGGGACAGATCCATGCGGAGATGGAGAGAAGAGGACAGAGAGTTAGTGATCACCTCGCTCTCGAAACGAGCCTACGGGATGTAAGGCGCCTCAGTTACCGAACAGGGTGTTGTGACTGATGAAATGTGACAGGTTTCGCTGGGTAGTTTGCCAGCTGGACACTTTGCGTCGGTGTATGCCGTCGAGTATTCGCAAAGCCCTGGACGAACTACCAATCACTCTGTATGAGACATACGAACGGATATTGCAAGAGGTTCCCAGGGAGAAGAAAGAACATACCCATCGTCTATTTCAGTGTTTGATCTCATCCGTCCGTCCGCTTCGGGTCGAAGAACTTGGCGAAATACTCACTTTCAACTTTGACACGAACACGACACCTAATCTGGTGGGGGGATGGCGTCCCGAACACCCAGAAGACGAAATCCTTTGTGCATGTTCGACATTAATCGCCGTCGTCGATGACGGAGATTTTAGGATCGTTCAGTTCTCGCACTTTTCTGTCAAAGAATTCTTGATCTCTGATTATCTCCGGACATCAGATGTCGAGAGCATCCGTCACTACTATATTCCTCTCAAAGCCGCCCACACAGTTCTCGTGCGAGCGTGCCTCGCAGTACTGCTACAGTTGGATGAAACCATCGATAAGAACCGCCTCTCTATGTTTCCTCTGGCGTCCTACGCTGCCCAGCATTGGGTTGGCCATGCCAAGTTCGAGGATGTTGCATTACAGATTACAGATGCAATGGAGCGGTTATTCAACCCAAAGAAACCATATCTTGCGTCATGGGCTTGGATTCACGATATAGATTCGCCTTGGGTTTCACGGTCCATTGACGCTCTCACTGATGTCCCGTCGCCACCCACAATAACTGCATTGTACTATGCGGCGTTATGCGGTTTCGCTGGTTTGGCAAAGCGCCTGATCATTCTGCATGAAGAAGACGTCAATGCAAAGTGTGGTCGACATGGAACCCCCTTACATGTCGCAGCACATATGGGACACGTTGACGCTGCGCGTGTATTACTTGACCATGGGGCTGATGTGGATACAAACGCATTCGGGGAAACACCCCTGAGGTCGGCGTATCTCACTGGTCATCTGGATGTCATGCAACTATTGCTGGAATGCGGGGCAAATCCAGAAGTGGGGAACGATGACGGTTGGCTATTATCCCATAGTGCATCATTTCAAGGAAAAATCGATGTTATGCGCCTGCTACTGTGCCACAATGCCAGCGTGAATCCTAAAGACAAGAGAAAGTGGACGCCGTTGCACTGTGCATCCAGAGGTGGACATGGGGAGCTCGTCAGGTTCCTTTTAGAACATGGAGCGGACGTCAATGCCAGAGATGACAAAGATTCGACGCCATTGTGCTGGGCGGCCACAGACGGAAATGCGGAGGTCGTTAAGCATCTTCTAATGTATGGGGCTGACGTCGACGCGATAGACGATACAAACTCGACGCCATTGCACTGGGCATGCACAGATGGGCATGTGGAAGTCGTCAAGTTCCTCCTAGAGCATGGGGCGGATGTCAATGTCAGGGACGACAATAATTCGACACCATTGCGTTGCGCGTCAGCAGATGGACATGTGGAACTCGTCGACCTGCTTCTAAAACATGGGGCTGACGTCGATGCCTGACATGACACAAACATGACACCATTGCATTGGGCATCCAGAGATGGATATGCGGAGGTTGTCAAGCTCCTTCTCAAATACGGGGCTGATCTCAATGCTAAAGATAACCTAAATTCAACGCCGTTGCAATGGGCATCCAGAGGTGGACATGCGGAGGTTGTTCAGCTCCTTCTAGAACATGGGGCCGAAGTCAATACGACCGATGACACAAACTCGACACCGTTGTACTGGGCATGCGAAGGTGGAAATGTGGAGCTCATTGAGCTCCTTCTCAAGCATGGGGCCGAAGTCGATGTCCGAGACAACTCAAACTCGATGCCATTACATCAGGCGTCCAGAATCGGAGATGTGAAGGCCGTCAAGCTCTTCCTAGAACACGGAGCCAATGTCAATATCAGAGACAGCACAACTTGGACGCCATTGCAATACGCAATAAGAAATGGTCACCTAGGGATCATCAGGGTTCTCCTAGAATACGGGGCTGACGTCAATGCAAGAGACGACACAAACTCAACGTCAATGCATTGGGCATCGAGAGATGGTTTTTTGGAAGCCATCGAGCTCCTCCTACAATACCAGGCTGGTGTCAATGCCAGAGACGACAAAAACTCGACGCCGTTGCATTGGGCATCGAGGTATGGACATTTGGAGCTTGTCGACCTCCTCCTAGAACACGACGCTGACCTCGATGCGTGGTCCGTGGACCACGGCACTCCATTGTGTTTGGCGTCTGGAGAAGGACATCTGGAGGTTGTGCGGCTGCTGCTTGCTTATGGGGCGGATGTGCACATCCGGGGAGAACACGATCTGACTGCATTCCAGACAGCTACAGTTTATGAACAGATCGAAGTTGCGGAACTGCTGTTAGAGTATGGCGCAGAACCAGACTAGGTACGGTAACACAGAAAATTTACGTCTTCGAGGATATCCGATTTGGACCAGGCGCAAATGAAGTTGCAGTGTATCCTTCAGAAAATTCATCGGCCGCTGTGTGTCGAAGAACTTGCCGTTCGATCTCCAGTCGGATTTCACCAGAGCATGACACTCATCTCGTGGACTCTGGCTCCCAGAAATGGCAGAAGGGACAGTATGTTCCGCATTCTCACGAAATCTATTCATTTGACCCCTCCGAACTTTGGATATCAGAAATATGACCGCCATGATCACATTCCCGGGATGTTATCTATTCTATTCACGGGTGACCCTGTGTCACCTTTCAGCTATAGCTGCCAGTGGAAGAAATTTCTTCGCAACTTCGAGATATCATGGAGCGTCTATTTTATTCCAAGAGACTACGTCAAGCAGGTTGGACGATCTTGCAAATTACCTCACCGCCCCGGTCAGGTAGCGATGAGGGGACATCAGATCGCGCTACTACCGGTAATAGTAGGACGCCATGAAAATTGTACGATAAGTCAATGCATCGGTTGGGATGTCCTCTTTGTATTTGGAATCGAGTTTGTGTATCGCCGTGGGGGTCACCAAAATTCGATCTTGATCTACTCATAAGCTTGTAGTCCATTACCGTTGGCACAACCACTGCGATGACTTGCAGTATTAATTATGATTATGAGATTTTTTATTGTCAACTAGTGCTTACCGCACGCATCACTTATTGAAAGAAAGGAAGTCCCATGATATGAGTCATGTCTGTCCAAGAATCGTATTCTTCCAAAACTCACTGTCTAATGGTTCTGAGGTCTCACCGTGGCTGTGTCTCTGACCTTCGCCATACCTGTGACGACAACGATCAAGGCGTTGAATTTGACAATTGCTTGCACGCTCGTATCAGCAAGAGGACTTTGCACTCATAATATACTTGTCTGATTGGAGACAAACAACCCAGCGACGAGGGATATCATTCCCATCTAGCCACCTTTAAGATTGACATAATAAGCCATTTTCAGTCGATTACAGATGGAAAAATCTGGGGTTTGATGGACCAGGCAGAGGTAAGAATCGTTGCGTTGCGCAGAAAGGTACCTACGTAACGCGTATCACAAGATAAAATACATCATATGCCGTATGGAATGAGACGTTTTGTGCCCACCGCACAAGGAATTCTGGGTCATTATCAGGCAACTGGAGCATCAGAGGTTAGGTGCCGGTGAATCCCGCCTCTCTGAAAATCCGCGAACACCCCGTTCTAAGTGCCCGTTACTAATTTCAGGCCAAAATTAGACATAAATTTAGATCCGGATGGGCCTGCAGATCTGTATCCTTGTAAGAAGCCAGCAGCCCCAAAGAATGGAGATGGCGTGGGAGGACAAGCAACTTAACTTTATGCAGCCTTCTATATTTGATACGATTTTGTAGGCATTTCAAAGAATGTTTGGCGATCAGTTAGGAGAGTTCCTAGTACAGTATACCCCGATTGTGGTCCCCGATTGTGGAGAGGGAATTAACTTTGTTGTCAGGGGTCAGGACTACCCCTTTCCAGCAATTAGAAGAGGGGCAACACCGTTCCGCTCTTGCCCTCAACGTCCCTGCCGCACCAAACGACGTCAGTCCAATCGTCACCATACTGTAGTGCCAAATCGTTATGACCTCACATGCTAATGGGGCGTATATAAGTTCCACGACGCGACTCACCTCGGAATGATTTGCCACTTTTAACTGTGTAACTCGAGACATGGACCCTACTAGCAGAGCCGAACGTGACCAAAGGAGCGGAGCGCAGCAGACTCGTGGACAATGGGACAGCCCCGCCAGTGGAGGCCAAGGTTAGTAGGAATACCAATGAGCTCGTGGGCAGGCCCCACGGCTCTTTACTCCACGTTTCGAGTCTTCTCATGACACTGACATCTTCTCTTTCCAGGTGACACAGATTGGCCTACTGGTGAGGCTTACGCTCAGCAAGCGCGCTATGGCCGTGCCGGTTATGGCGAGTATGGTGCTGGTGCGGCTGGGCTAGGCAGCGGCGAGCAGCGCTCGGACGAATTGGGGCAGAGCGGTGTCGGCGTTGGTACGTCGGACCCTTACGACACGTCAGGCCAACAAGGCGGCCAAGAGAGGTTTACATCTGACCGCGCAACTCGCGGGAATCCCACCTCCACCTGGCAAGGCGACCGCGACGATGACGACGATACGGGCGGTACAGGAAAGTCGTCATTGGGCAGCAAGGTGAAGGGTAAGTTACGTCATTAATTGTCGTAATGTGGAGCCCGCGCTGACGTAATGAGTAGGCACTGCGGAGAAGATGGCAGGCAAATTTACAGGGGACCCGGGTATGCAAGCCCGAGATCAGGTATTTCGATCAGGACAATTCCTGAACCACCACTGACTACCGTGTACTTTGCTCCAAGGAGGACACGTATTGAAATTGTTTGAGCCCATGATTGACGAGTGGTACTGTAACTGTACGATAGTTAAACGACCTGTGCTTGTGATTATGTAATCTGATGTGAAGAGTTATCTCGTGGTTATGGTACAGATTAATTAACCTTGACCAATGTCACAAGCAAGAACGACCGAGTCTCATCCCACCGTGAGCCGTTTCCCCTCTTTATTGCACCAATGATTGAGGTATGGTAGTATACGTTACTTTCTGCGGTCATCAAACGATACCCGCACGTAGCGAGTGCTGTTTTCCAGACGTACAACGACCTCCTTCTAGGTGCTGTCCGATCAGGAACTTTGTTGGAGTGGCTAATCCATATTCCTACGCAGCACAGCAGTGGAACGAGTTAGAAGTCGTGGATCTACCGAAATGTGGGAGATGCGGCTTTCGGGGCCGCCGACCTGAGAATGTAAGCAAAACCCGCCTTCGTTACGATTCCAATTGGTGGAGCAAGAGCTAGACAGACACGCGCACAAGCGTAGTTCCATGTTTATTGGTGGAAACGTTATCCATGAATTGGTAAGTTGAGGGAGTACTCGGCGCCACTAAACCTAACTCGTTGACAAGGCTCAAGTCCGCGTTTAGTGAATTGGACAATCCCGGAGAGGTGTTTTTGGCGATTTGCGCAGAAGACTCGTCAATTGTATATTACAAGCTGTCGAAGGGTATCAACAAACCTCCAATCTGAAATTGAATGTATCGTGGCGACCAGTTTCCCAATACCAAGTCCCTGAGGCGTTCTCGCACATCCGCCGCGCACAGCTGAGACTCAAAAGCAGCGGAGATCGAAAGAGTGGGATGAGGCAGATGACGTCACGTGGGAGTGGATGGATCAACCTTGGATTATTGGGTTTACCTCAAATCTCTGAACTGAAACGCTGCCTGTGCTAAGGTACATCACTCCAACTCATTGCCTTCATACTGTGGAGCCCGATAGATCCACCGAATACGCCCCCTTGATTTATCGCTCTCTGTACCCTCCCTTTTTTTTTTACCGGAGCAACTCGAACCCATACCACCATCTCTCGCGCCTGATATCGTCTCTCGTGCTCTCGTCATATCTCACACAGCTCTATTTCTCGACTAAATCTAACTCCAACGGTGCGCTGTTGGTCTCGGGTCGACATGCCTGAAGTTAGCGCAGCTGAAGCGCCTTCGAAACTGCTAGACTCGAAAAAGGGAACAAGATGGCTTCAATGCTGGAGACCGGAAGGGCATATATAACTACTCGGGATGAGAAGTACTATTTCCACGAGGCGACAACAACTCCTGGTAGGGGGCGCGGTAAGTGCCCACGCTTTTGTGCTCCATACTACACATTCGCACACGCCTATGCTCTCTCTCCGGCAATCGCCGGTTGAGTTCGAATACCTCACCACTGCGCGGGATATGTGCCTTGTCACTTGCACAACTTGGTTGTTGTTCTCGGTCAACCCAGGACCACCATTGTGGTCTGCTTAGGCCCAGGTGCTGAGCAGATACACGTCGTGCAGAGCTGATGTGTCCTCCCTCCCTCTCTTTTCTTTTTTTGGTTTCTTTTATGTTCTTATGTCTTTTTTCTGATTCCGTGTCAAGACGGTCGTTCCAGGTACAAGCATCCCTCGCCAGCAGATCTAGGTACAGTATACCAGTCCTGCGCTCTTCACCCTTTTGACATATTCGAAGCCCTGTTCCATGCCGTATACCTTCCCTTTACTGTCAACTCGACTAGACCTTGTCACCGGCTTCCAGAACTTTCCCCAGGTTTCCGGACCCGCCCACGATCAGAATATTTGTGTTGCCATGCTTCTGCCCACTCTGTGAGCTCGGATATGGATCATCCACTACCATCAGGACCCGGCGTACCCCCGATGTCCTCACGACAACAGGCCCAGCGGCCTACAAATCAAGTTTCACAGGGACAGTCATCCAGTCAACCCTCCGCGACACCTCAAAATCTCTATCCCGTGCCACATCAGGATGTCCCGGGATCGCAGTCTATACCCACAGCTCCACCGACTGCTTTCAATGTTCCCTTACCCCCTTACTCGTCTTCGCCTCCTCCATTCAGCCATCGCACGAACTATGCTAATACCCAATATGTGTTGTCCCACTCGCATCCTTCATCTCGCATGGCTTATTCATTACCCCCGTTCGCCTTTCCTCACCATCCAGGGGCACCTGGACGAGAACTAAGTGCGCCACACCTGGCGTACAGCTCCCCTTCAATAATGTCCATGCTTCATCAACACCAACCTGTCTACGCATACCAGGGATCGTCTACCGATCCCACCCCATCCCCCCATCAGTCATATATGAGTGGCATCACTGCGACGGCGTTACCCGTTTTTCCGCGATCCCCTCCCCCTTCTCTTCATTCATCATTGGCCTCACCGCCAACATCGACTTCTACAGGTGATCTACCACGTCCCGCATCGTACCCTTCATCTGGCGGCTATTCGCCCGTGGGATATACGACGCCATCACCATTTGTCTACCCTCCCCCATTTGTGCCTCCGATCCCCCTTTATGCGTTACGCTATCCTGCCCCGCACTATGCCCAGTCCTACAGCGGCCCTCATCGGACTGGAGATCGAGGGGCACAGTGGTACTTTCCCCCGGATGCTACGTCTCAGTCTCAGTCCAACTTGGACCATCGGTCAGTAGCTTCGCGGCATGAGGACGAACAACCTGGTCAAACAAAGATCGTAAAACCGCCTCATAATCCCTCTCCGACCGGGAAAGCTCCACCTCAAAGCCATTCTGGGGGACCAAATAACCTGAGAACAGAAGTTGCACCGACATCTCTTACACCTTCAAGCTCAACCTCCCAGACGAAAATAACTGAAATTCCACCCGCAAGCGAGATCAGGCGCGACTGGCATCAAGACCGTCGTTCTTACCATCCGAAGTCGCCTTCACAGAGGTCAGAATGGGTGATGTGGGCAGGAAATGTGCCCTCTGACGTAACGCCTGATGAATTACGGGATTTCTTCGACCAATCTTTACCTCCACCCTCTCCAAGTCTATCTGAGCCGTCGATGAACCTGCAACAAGTATACGGAGGCGTGTTGTCCGTTTTCTTGATTGCGCGCTCAAATTGCGCCTTTATCAACTTCGAGTCCGAGGTCCAATTGGAAGCTGCGACAGCGCGTTTCCATGGGCAGCCTATTCGCCCAGATGATTCACGGTGCCCACGCCTCGTATGCCGCGTACGAAACAGGGCAGATGACTTGAGGGCTGGCGTCGGCGCCCAGCGTGGCAGTGCCATGCATATTCGATGGATAAAGGAACAGAGGGAAAGAACAAGAGCAGGGGGCAAAGGGGGGATCTCACTCGGGTTGGCAGACGCCAAACAGAAGTCATCGTCACACTTCTCATTATCGGATGACGACGACCAAGAGAGGTCTACTACTTCGTGCTCGAACCGCTCCGATTCTCTTGGGAGTACAAATTCGAGCGTTTTGGCTCGCTACTTCCCTCAACGATACTTTATTCTGAAATCGCGAACTCAGGTAAGTTCCGGCACTTGTCTCGAAACTGATTCCCTAACACTGACGTGTGATAGTCTGATCTAGATCTGAGTGTTGAAAGAAGTGCCTGGGCCACACAACAACACAACGAGGAAATTCTAGACCAAGCCTATCGTACTAGCAAAGATGTTTTTATCGTTTTCGGAGCCAATAAAAGTGGGGAGTTCTACGGATACGCACGGTTTGTCCCACTTTTTCGTCCTGGCAGTCCCTTAGCCTGATCTCGTCGCAGGATGGCAGGCCCGATTCTGCAGAGTGAGGATCGGGTACACTGGGCATCTCGTTCGACATCACCCGCTTCACTTGGCCAGTCACTCGACGTAACGGGAAAAACACTCATCTCGCCTCCCCCGGAAACTGAGCAAGGATCCGACCCACAGTACATATTCCCTCGGGAGGAACATCGAGTCGTTGAACAGTCGCCTAGACCAATCCCCGATGCTCAGGAAGGAACGGGAGCGTCGTCCGTGAAAATCCATGCGTCCTCCGCACCAGCGGAACTTCGTGGATCGCGTCACAGGCTCGTACAAGGTGCAGCTACGAGTCCTCCGCCTGCAAGCGTTTCCCTAAAGTCACTGTCCTTTGAACTCAACGCTGACGCACCCTACCGCGCTATGAGAGACACTCTTGAGCACAGCAGTCGCCAGATGGCTCAATCCACCATTACTGCGCCCTCCAGGGCGCGCGAGGATATTTCCGAGGGTGCCTTAGACGCAGGCCTGCAAGCCGTCGCCGAAGAGCCAATCAAAGTTAACGTAGTGCCGGACGACACTTTGGAAGATATATGGAACCGACCATTCCGCGTCGACTGGATTCGTACAGAGCGCCTTGCATTCTTTCGTACGAGGCATTTGCGGAACCCGTGGAATCATGGCCGCGAAGTTAAGGTATCGCGCGACGGTACAGAGCTTGAACCGAGCATCGGCCGGCAATTGCTAGAAGAGTGGGACAAGCCTCCACCGTCGCCCACTCATGTCCCAGCGCCCATTCCCCACACTGGAGCGCGACGTGGCCCGAAGTCAATGCATACGTAACGTTAACACTCGCAGTTCTCTCGCTCATGCAAACCTTGCGGCTACGGCTATGGTATCAAAGAAGCCTCGTATTGATGTACAAACATGCCTTTTTTTTTTACGACGATATACATGCTACCATCCACTCGCTCAGTTTTTCATCACTTTCCTTAATTGTTCAGGCTCAACTCATCCTACTCTCTGGATCAACGATATAGGTGGAGCTCTTGTGATTTATGTCACTTGAGAGGATACTTTTTTCTTTGCTTTTAGGTCGCCCGCACCGTCACGTGATTTCTACTTGTTCTTTCGTTGAACCTCAAACGTGCTCGATTACCAACACCGCAGGTGGGGCTTCTGTAGCGATAGTTACGGAGAAACTCGTCAGATCGAAATGTATTTTACGCACGTTTTACTAGCTAGTACACGACATTAGCAGCATTGTAGTGTGTGAGACTCGCGTATTGTTGTATATGGGGTGTGATCCCGGCGGCTGTCTACTGTCGACAGGTGCCTCGCCTCTATTCTTTTTTGTTTAAAGGCAGGCCGATTGAGGAGGCCAATTGAGGACGAATTGTGATGGCAGGTAGGGACGTCCGTCTGTTGCCATTACCAATCAAAGGGTGTTGATCTGTCCTTTCCTGGCGATAGACACACACCCCGTCGGCGTCTTTCACCAATGCACCTTTTCAGCGAGGCTGTGTTCAGCACGGCTAGTGACATCATGCGTCCCGTGACATTACACCTGCTTTGTGGAGTAATCCGCGCACGGCTCGTTCGGCAAGCTCACGTGGAGTCTCAACTGGAGATAGGGAAATGCACAACACAATTGTATTTCTGTCCTTCAGCTTCGCACGCACATATAGACGAGACAAAAAACAAAAACAGGCCAATAGATGTCTTCCAACTCAATCTCCGTGAACATCATCACGTCATTCATATTGACTGCTTCGGCACGCTCAGCAGCACATCTCGCAAGGGCAGCCTGCGTGTGAAATATGAGAATGATAAGGGCGAGCGGGTGAAATGCAAGGCAGGCTCACAGATGATATCAGCGAGGCACTCGCAGCAGTCCTGTAAGGAGAAACGTGCGTTGGCCATCAGCGGTTCAGCTCGCAGGGTGGAGAAAGAAAATAAAAGGGGGGGGGAATAGATAAATAAAAGAAAATCAAGTTGAATGGGAAAAGTGACCACAAGGACGAGGTAGGCCGTGAGAGACGAACCTTGCAACATTCTACAGAGAAAATCGCGGGTTCGGAGGTCAACGAGGTGCGGATGTCACTTTAATGAGATGGGAAATACATACCAAAGCAAATGAAACATTCTATCAGGCCAATGAAGCAGTCCTGTCAGAGGAATGGGGAAAACCGGGTCCGGGTCAATGTCACGTGGAAATGGAGGAGATGTGGGACGATGGTGCAAGAAACGTAATGGTGGAGAGAGGGAGGAGGGGAGGGGAAGAGGGGAGTGTGATAGGTGTGACGGGACGAGACTTACGCGACCTGCTCCTCCTCCACGGATACGACGTGCCTTGTGTTGGTGCTCGGCTTGCTGGCTGTTAGCAGGGGTGGCGGGGTTCAACGCATCTATAGTCCGCTCAGCAAGGCCACACACGTGCGAACCCCCGAATTGAACACGTACCCATCTGAATGGACTTCTGGGGTTGAGAAGAGGTGGGCTGAGCGGGTTTCTGGGCTTCCATTTCGCTGGTCGACTGAGGGATCGGAGAGAGAACGTTGAAAAAAGTATTCGGGTTCAAGGAGGGGGGACAACGGGATATGAGATGGCATGGGGATATTGGAGCCTTTTATATGGGGTGCGGTTAAGTAAACCGACTAACGGATTTGGGGGTGCATATCTCTTCGCGCTGCGCCGGACATGCTGTGCTCATTTACATCATCTTGTAGAAGAAAGAATCTCGTGCCCTATTTTTTACAGAGCGTGACGATGCGCGTTGTTGCTCTTGCTGAAGCGGGCGCCTCTCCGCTTGGCGCGCCAAAACCTTCGATGACGATGCGCACCAGAGAGAAACATAATCCGCATCTATGCCAACTAAACTCGTCGAAAATATCTCCGGCCAGCAGAGTCAGCTTCGTAGCTACGAGCGAGTTGAGGAGGCCTGTGGGAAGTGGTTGGAGGGGGGCGCGACACCGCCGAGCGCTTTCTGGTGGTTGGTGGTGACCGGGAGGCGGAGGGGAGGAAAAATGCGGGGGTAGTGAGACAGACGGCCGAACTTAAAGGTTGAGGACAATCACGAGCGATGTCGAGCAAATTCGCCATTGGGACCAGGTTGTTTGCCCATCGTCTCTAGGCGTCTAAACTCCAATCCAATGGGGGGGCCGAAGGCTTAGCCAATACAATCCTATCTTCCTCACTCTATCGTCATATATAAATCCCCTCTCACCCCTCTCATGGCGGCGGTGACCCCCCGTGCTTCTGGACTCTGGGAGCACTCAGCCATGACTTACTCCCGGCTGGACACACATGACCCCGGCGGCGATCTCGACGATCCCGAAGGAAATGAGACAGATTTTCGCACCCCCCTCGATAGAACTATAGACCAGATTGGCATGGGTATGAATTCATGTCCCTGTCATCGAGCGGTTGTTGACGTGGCCGTCCTCTCCCCTTAGGCAATTATCAGTGGGCCCTCCTCTTCCTATGTGGCTTCGGTGTGTAGAATTGCCCACACTTCCCCCGAGCAATCACCGAATTTTTACATTTTTCTTCAAGGCTGGATGGCTGATAACGTGAGCTCGATTTACAACTTTCCTCGTCTCCTCTCCAGCGCGATGGCAGATGTGGTTGCAAGCAATATCAATCATACTTCCCCGCGTACAACAGCATTTTTCATGTAGGTCCTTGATCGCCTCTTGCCCTGTACTTATCCCTTCACCATCTCCCCGCTCTTCGTCCAGTACCTGATAATAAGATCGGTCTGTTGTCCTCAACGATGTTCGCTGGAATGATGTTTGGCGCTGTGGGCTGGGGAACATGTACGTCATCGTAATTCTACACGCTTATTTTCTCTCGATCGACACTCAACTTCTTGCCCCGCAGGCTCCGATCTCATGGGTCGTAGCACGGCGTTCAACGCTACCTTGTTCTTTACCTCCCTCTTCGGCATGATCAGTTCACTTGCTAAAACGTTTCCCGTGCTCTGTATCACTCTATTTTTTCTCGGCACCGCTGTTGGCGTAAGTCGTGTTTCCAAATCCGTCGCCCTCTGTCCTTACGCTCGCCTTAAAGGGTTCACTGCCCACAGACGGCACGCTTCTCCTAGAGCATATGCCTCGTGGTAGGGAGTACCTCGTCACCGCTCTCTCTGTATTCTTCTCCTTCGGCGCGGTGCTCGCTGCCTTTGTAGCCATAATACTTATACCCAACAATTCTTGTGATCCTGCCCCTGCGCCCTGTGATTTGGATAAAAATCTCGGATGGAAATACGAGCTCGTTACTCTGGGTCTCATCGTATGTCCTTTCCTTATCATGTTGTGATCACGTCTGCTTATTGATATCGCAAAGACCTTCGCTATGTTCCTCGCACGCATGGTCTTCTTCCGACTCCACGAGTCCCCACGTTATCTGGTCCACGCTGGTCGCCCACAAGACGCTCTTGAATCCCTCCAAATGATTTCAAAGTTCAACGGTTCCGAGCTCGAACTAGATCTAGGGGATGTCGAAGATCGTATCCGTGTACCTGCTCACCTGCCCAACTCGGGGATTCGTACCGAAAACGGGCCACCATCGTCGCTGTTGTTTGACGCTGATGCTCAGATTTCAAGCTCTCCCATTGACATCAAAACGCCGTCAAGCCAGGTACATGCGGGGACCCCGTTGAGCTCATCGCCGCCGCGCGGGGCGGGGCGTGGAGAGAGCTCGCCTCTTATTAAGGATTACTCCGCTACTGCCGGATCCGGGACGCCCCTTGCTGCAGCCGAGCGTCACTCGATCCCGTACTCGACAACAGGGCGAAACTCATTCCAGGACATCCATTCACCCAAAGCAGAAGAGGACACTGCAGACGATATCGACGTGGTACCCGCGTATCAGCGCCGCCCGTCTAGGCGCAGCGATGGGCGTCCGCGCCGGGACACTTTCTCCTCAGTGCGTTCCTCGTTGTACGAGGCCGCTGATCACGCGTATTGGACATTACCACGGAGCATCAGACGCCCCCTGCGTGCCTGGCTCAGTCGCTTCAAGATAGTCCTTGAGCCCGAGTGGCGGCGCACGACTTTACTCGTATGGGGCGCATGGTGCGGGACGTCGCTCGCATACACGATGTTCAACGTGTATCTGCCCAAGTTGCTCGAAACGCGTCACGTCGTGAGCATCGCAGAGTCGGCGTCGCTCGAGAGAATCCTCTGGGATGTTGTCATCTTCACGATCGGAGGCTGTCCGGGTGCTGTTGTAAGTTTTGTCCTCGGGCCACCCTCATTCCAGTTCCTGTTGCTGATGAGTGTGTATAAAGTTGGGCGCGTGGTTGATTGAGCGGCCGGGCATTGGAAGGCGGTTGTCGCTCGCGGGAAGTACTTTTATGACAGCACTCCTTTGCCTCATCTTTGTGCTCGTGCAAGATCCTGTGGCTGTCACTGCGAGTACCGTGGGAATCAGCTTGAGCTCGTCGGTACGTGGGGTTTCATCTTGTCCATCAGCTGCCGGTCTCAGTTAAGCGAATTTGTTACAGGTTATGTGGGCTGTGCTATATGGGTACGTCATTGGCCTGCTAGCCGACTACTATTACTGAAGTTCGTCCCTCCTTGTGTCACATCAAGGTGGACACCTGAGATATTCACCACAAAGGGTAAGCATAAGATACAGATCTTCGCTCATGGAGCTGGTTAACCAAATTTTAACATTCAGTCCGAGGCACCGCCTGCGGCGCAGCTACTGCGCTCTCCCGAGTGTGCGTCTCTCTCATCTCGATGCCGTATAGCATATAGCGAATTTTGATGGTGTCATCTGACAGAGGTGGGATGATTGCGCCCATCGCAGGAGGGGCCTTGCTCATGATCGACCCATCATTCCCGGTGTATGCGAGCATCGTGGTGTTCATCCTGTCAGGAGTCTGCGTGTTGTTGATCAAAGAGGTCAACAGACCCAGTGAAGATAAGGGTCGGCGGGCTGCCATTGTACATTAGTTCTTGTAATAATCTACTTGTTACTGTAAAACCACGATTACCGTCCGGGATGGGCCAGGCAAGAAGCGAGTGTTAGAACGAGGTGCGTGTAGTCCACTCGCTTCTTGCCAGCTCCAAGCGTTGAGGCAAGTACCGCAGTCAGCAGGACAAACACCTCGGAAACGACCAGTACATCTTCACAAAAACTGGGTAGGCTGGCACCTGTAGTAGGCTACCATTCGAATCTTGTGTGGGAGCGAGGACTCGGGAAGTCCGTGTTCAGTGGGAAGGGAGGCGCCAATACCGCCGCCACCGCCACCGCCACTGACGTACCGGAACGTCTGGGCAACGGACCCTATATGTGAGACACATACAGTACGGTGGCGGTGGTGTCATAGGTTGGAATCGTCGTCTTCTGTGCGGCTGCTGCGGCTCTGGCATCATCGTCATGCACGAGGCCTTGTCTGGTTCAGAATCCCGCGGAGTAACTGCAACTATAGCGAGGGCGGACCAAGCCAACGGCACCGAGTCACGCGGCCGCGGGCAGCCGGGTGGCGCTGACTGCGTGCGATCGATGCGATGGAGCGGCCGCGCCATTAATTGTGCGTAAGTACCCGTTCTCCGGGTCCCGGGTCCGGTATTTGTTTGTTTGTTTTTTTGGATCGGCCCCGTCGCGGTGGCGGTGATGTGGATGTGGAGAAGGCGGCGGTGTGGAAAAGTCGGAGACGGAGAGCACCACACACTCAGCTCCACTCATTGACAGACAGGAGTCGTTTCCTTCGGCGCTCGGCTCGGATGATGTGGGAACTTGCGCGGACGGGCGCGGTATCGGTGATCATGCTTTGGGCGAGCGGCGTTCATTCGTTTTTTTGTTTCTGGGTCGTGTGAGCGGCGTGCAGAGCATCAAAGACAGGCCCTGGCGTCCATACCCGCGCCCAAAGGTCGGGTCCGGGTATACGCGCTACGCGCTGGACGGGCTGGCGGCAGCGCGCTTCAAGTCGTCCTAAAAGTGGCAATGTGGGTAGGTGGCGGTCGGTCCGCATCTGCTGCTTCCGGTCTCTGTCGGATCGGACGCGGACGCGATGAGTGCAGCAGCGAGAGGGTGGAGCTGGTCTTGAGGAAGAAGGGCGATATTGCCATACGATGCGCGTCGCGTCGATCGAGGAGGCACCACTGGCTGACCACTGGCAGTCCTGCTGCTACTAGTAGACCAGCCTGAGAGCGTGATGTATCATCATCTGCGCGATCTGCGGCTCCCGTGTTCGCAGAATTGCGCCGCCGGGGCATGTGATGTGGACCTCAGGCTCCACGGCAGCACGAAGCCCATAGTCGGTTTGGCCGCAGCGCTCTCTCATATTGCCGCTTGCTCCACTGTTCAAAGTAAACAACAAACTGGCCGTATGATGGGTCGTTATTGGCGAGCTCAGGCTGGCCATTCGCCGGTGTCCCAGAAGGAGGTTGCGTGGCTTGCACCTCAGGCCTTTAGGAAAATATGTGCCGTGTCGGCAATCTGCATCCTGGCAGATTATTGTGAAGGGATCGGTGCCAGTGTGGCATAGGGCGAAACGAAGACGAGAAGACCCGGTGAGGCGTCGAGTGTGATACGGGCAATCGAAGTGTCCAGTCATGGGGTCGCATCCGCACAGCGCGTTGTTGAGAGGGTTTCGGTGTGTAACATAGGTTCTCTTGTTTTGAGTTTTGAGAAGGGACACCACGATCTCATCCAATAGCTGCGGGATGCCGGACACTCAGATATCAAGTCGTGCCCTGACCCCGTATCAGCTACTGCCGAGCCTCGTTGTACTAGTAGGTCAGTTGAGCTGGCATCTGCCAGTATCCGGGCCCGGCGTGCTATGTCCGAGTCACTCAGTACCCTGCGCTCGTGCCAAAAGCAGCAGTCGGGATGTGGTCCAGCAGCACCAAGAAACAGAGATGATATCCAAGGCCGGACGACTGTGATCCGAAGTTGACAAAGAGAGATCTAGATAAACCCTGAGGTCAGAGCCTTTGACCATATTGAGTATACTCAGTTGGTAATTGACTGTAAGGGGTTGGAAACCTTTGGTCGTTCGCAAAAGGTCCAGATTTTGGCCTGTCCTTATCAATGCTCTTCAAGAAGGGTGCCAGGAGAGGACAGTACGATCAGCAACAACACGGAACTAAATGATCAAAGTCGAGGGCTGGCCCTTGATGCTGATAAGCGTGTAGTAACAGGTATCAGTGGTCACCAAACTTGAATGGCATGACACAGATCCCCATGCAGAGCATTCGGATGTAAGTGCGTTCTTGGTATGTCTGTAATAGGACAGTCCACGGATGGACCTGGAATATCATTCACACGACGACGTGGCCATACAAGACAGACGAATGTGGGCATCTTCTCCGGCGTGCTTCGTAGACGGTTAGGTTAGGCTCCCAGGGCTGGGTAGCGCCGTGGGAGCTAGACCTCACGAGGCAAGAATCTGGATCTCTTCTCATTAATGATAATGAGAATAAGCTTCTAATGGTAGAAACACAGTGACCTCATAAGTCGAGTCTCAGGTTGTATGAAACAAACCTGAACCGCTTGAGAACGAGACATTGATCGGGGTTCAAAAGTTTATTGGCCACCGGAAATCCAACGTCAAACATCAGGGTCTAGCCGACGTAATATCCGCCTGTCCAGGGTACTGTAGTAGGGCCATATTGACCCATCACTATGACCACGTACGGCGACCGCAGGCCTTTAAGACTTTCTGTGGTATGAGATAGGTCGTTGTTTCCGTTCAAGTCCCCGCTACAACATTCACGGACACGTCGGCAACTTTGAGACGCGCTAATTATGTTAGTTAATGAGGTTGAGACAACGGAGTGCATCGCCGTCTTTTTCCTATCCCCATCCGGAACACGACACAACACGCACTTGTACGGGGTTATCCGAAGCGCCCGCCGCTGTCGATAAACATCACAACACACGTTCTGACAGATTTCGCCGTTATTGTTTTTTCACTGTTTTGTTGGGCAATCATAGTTGACGTCGTTTGGACCAGCCGACAGTCGGGTTCCCCGGCTTCGTCCCCTCACGTCGAGCAAGTGATTCAGATATTCTATGCCTCAGACATTTGATGCCTCCTGAACGTCGATTCTTTTCCCCAGAGAGTTCATTTTTCCTTGAAACGTGACTGATCAGCCGCTCAGCTACCGCTTCCGCTGGATAGCCTTCGCTCTCCTCGTTTCATTTTTATTTTTACTTTCTTGCACCGTTTGGTCAGGCCCGGATATTTGGTATCCTTCTCTCAGTAACGGGCGAAATTGAGAGTAACCAGCGAGTTTCAAACCCACTGGCTACTCTTCATTTCGCCTGTAACATCGGCGGTACTACGGCATGGTATTGTTTTGGTTACCTGATCTCAAGCAGTGCTCCATCCAGCATTTTGTTGTCATCTCTGGATGGGATCAACCCGCACGCGACCTCCGGACTGGGAACGTATAAAGCTGGCTTGGGGAGAAGCAACTTGGTTATGACACGCCAGTCCCGCGTCATTCAAGTGGAGGGATTAGCCAGCATGCAAACGCCGACGATAGAGTTCTTCTCTGGTCGAACCCCTGCGTGGACACTCGTCACCTCCCTCTGCGTCATCGCCCTCCTTCGCATCTTCCGTACAAGGCGACACGCTCTTCCTTTCCCTCCTGGTCCGAAGGGTCTTCCTATTATCGGAAATGCACTGGACATGCCCAACAAGAACGCGTGGTTGACGTATTCGCGGTGGGGGAGAAAGTACGGCAAGTGCTTCCCCAACCTAATCGGGAGCGCAGATTATAACTTTGGGATGATAGATTCTGATATAGTGCACGCTGAATTCCTCGGCACGCATGTCATCGTCTTGAACTCCGCCAAGGCCGTGCACGAGCTTTTTGAGAAGCGATCTTCGATATATTCGGATAGGTACGGAAGATGTTCCCCGATCATCCCTCACGATGCTGACCAGGGCCAGACCCCCACTGCCTTCCCTGACCCATTTGTGAGTGCCCGTGGCCCTACTTTTTGAACAAGCTGAACGGTCCATAAAGAATACGAATGAGCTGGAACATCGCATTTCTTCCGTACGGTCCGAGGTGGCGGACCTGGCGAAAAGTATTTCATGAATATTTCCATCCTAATGCCTCTCGACAATATCGGCCTCAAGAGCTCAAAGCTGCTCGTCAACTTCTCGAGAATCTGCTTCGAACACCTGAACAATATGGACATCATTTACGATTGTCGGCTACCGCCCTTTCTATCAAACTGTTGATCAGTGATTCACGCTGTCTTGTAGTATGTCTGGGCAGGTAATCATGGGCATCGCGTATGGCATCAACATCGCCCCACGCGACGATCCATACGTCTCTTTGGCAGAGTCGGCGCTCCACGCAATAGAGGCAGCATCCATCAAGGGTTGGACATTCGACATGCTCCCTTTCTGTAAGTTACTAATAACATCAGTGATACCACTCTCATGAGAACGATCACACGTATAGACATGCGTCTTCCTTGGTGGGTCCCAGGTGCCGGCTTCAAAAAAGAGGCCGCAAGGTTGGCGCCCGAAGTCGATGAGATGGTTAACAAGCCATATCAGACCGTGAAAGACGCTCTCGTGCGTTTACTCTATGTGTTTCAGAGCCACACGTTAAAACTGACATCACTGCTTAGGCTGCTGGAGTCGCCGTGCCGTCTGTTGCCGCGTCCATGATAACCAATCTTCGTGAGAAGCCATCACACGAGGATGAATTAACATCAAAAGCCGTTCCCGCAACCATGTACATCGGTAAGTCTCCGTTTGTCGTCTTTTCTTCAACTCCGTGACCTTTAGTTCATATCCCATTAGGCGGTGCCGATACCGTTAGTCCGCGCATCTTCTCTGGAACTTGGTCATGATCTGACATTCGATTTCTCTGATAGACAGCTGCTGCGCTCCTTACATTTTTCCTTGCCATGGTTCTTCATCCGGACGCACAGAAACGAGCACAGAAGGAGATCGACAGCGTTGTGGGGTCGGGCCGGCTTCCCGACTTCGACGATGAAAAGTCGCTGCCTTACGTTTCGGCAATGGTCGAAGAGGTGTTGCGATGGCACCCTGTTGCCCCCATTGGTACGCATTATTTCCCATAGTTGGACTGGAGAGACTGGCCTCACGTTCTGGACTTCAGCCGTTCCCCACCGCCTTGTTAAGGATGATGTCTATGACGGCTATTTCCTTCCCGCAGGCAGCATTGTGATAGGAAATGCCTGGTAAGCAGATTTTTTTGAGGCAATCTCGCGGGTGCAGATTCGCTGAGCAGGGTGTGTTGGGAGCACAGGGCTATGCTGCACGACGAATCTGTCTTTCCCGAGCCCAGTCAATTCAGACCCGAGCGCTTCCTCGATCCCAAGGTAAAGCCGCTCGATGCTGGCTTTGGGTTCGGCCGCAGGATATGCCCTGGGCGTTTCATGGCCCGTTCGTCAATGTGGATCGCTATTGCCTCTGTCCTGGCCGTCTATGATATTTCCCCGGTCATCGACGGTAATGGCGTGCCACAGATTCCAAAAGAAGAATACACAGAGGGGATAGTATCGTAAGTAGCGGACCTTAACTTTCCAAGGCTCTGATGACGAATTGGCCGAAAGATATCCTGCAGAGTTTGCGTGCACAATTCGTCCGAGGTCAAACCAAGCGGAGGGATTGATCGTCGCGTCGAAAGACACGGCATGATGTCAAGGGTCGTCGACGTGATCTGCTCCATGTAACTTATGCTCAAGGTGACATTTATATCATTATTGTACTTTTTGCCTAAATAATGTATAACCTTCTGAAAACGGCCCCAAGTATTCTGATATAATGACCTACGGGCTACAACTCTAGCGCAGTTGGTGTCGGCTTCGGAACGAGCGGCTCTGCTACCTTTTGTCTTCTATTACCTACCACACATCCTTCTAGATCAGATCAATGTCAAACAACTTTGTTTTCTTTAATCCTTTACCGTGAACCTCGGGGTACATACTAGTAACCCCACGACGCGCTTTGAAGATATACAAACGTTTTGTAACTATCTATCCTTCCAAGGCACCCGGTTTTTTCGTATGACAAGGAGTGCGACCAAGGCTGAGCCCAATATTCATGCACCATTCAAGTTTGGACGGACAGGAAGTAGACGGTCTATGTCCGTCCTCACCGAAAATCGACCACGCGCCTTTGGATTTAATCATTCCAGCCCTTACGAATGCATCACTTTTGATAACACTTCCTCCTACACTAACTACTACACTGGTTCAATGCAAACCCTACGATTCTTCTGGAAATGAACCCGAAAACTCCACGAAGACGAGCAATTACTTACATTGAAATCCACCTACCAACAATACCTTTATTTCTGGCGTTTCCTGAATAATATATCCGCGTTTCTAGGACTCCGGAACAAGCCCGCACAGAGATGGGGCGGAGCGCCTTTACCCTCATCAAACCTGAAGTCATATGTCATGATGATATGAGCAAGCAATGCCTTGATTTCATTGACCGCGAAAAATCGTCCAGGGCTATAAGTTAGACGATGTTCAAGTTGCTTGAGATGAGAGACTGGAGTGGTTTTGAAAACTCGCCATGCGTGCCGCCCGAATCCAAAGGCCACCATTTCGGATGAAGTGGTCACTGCTCGGTGCGCAGTCGACAGAACATCGCCCTCCTTATCACGGAGCTTCGAGAAGCGAAGGCCGTCGAATTCTTCAGGGTTGGCGTATATCTCTCCACTCGAATGAACGGCACTGTGGGGGAACGCTACCAACGTACCCGGCGGGATGGTCACGCCATTCGAAAATGTGAATGGCCGTCATGCGAGACGAAATGACATCACTGGAACGGCAGACATCAACAACTGCGTTGCAGAGGGAAGAAACCGCCGAACCGAGGCCGAGACCGTCGATTCGTTGGATCTCCCGTAAGAAACTGTCGAGATTCTGCATCTTGTCCATTCCGGTTTTCGTCCATCCTTCCTCCGCCACGGCAGCTTCGATCTCCTGGCGGAGGGGTTCGATATACTGAGGGTGGGAGAGAAGGCGATACAACACTTGGGTGACCGTCTGCACGATGCATAAGTAAGGATTCAACGGGGCAAGCCAGATGGTGGCTTGGCTGCTTACAAAAGAAGTCGCACGAATGGACGCAAAGTTGAGTAAGAGCATTCGTCGGGCCAAACCTTCAAGTGACCTCTCTACTCCTTTGGCTTCACTCATCAACCACATGAGCATATCATCCTGTGTCTCCATAGCATGAGCAACAATGATGTCCTTAAAACCGGTCGACGAACCGGAGCGTCATTCCAAGTATCCCCGGATTCTTCCATTTTAGTAAACCGCTCCTCCACCATAGGTCTGATGAACTCCATTGTGCGTCGAACGTAAGATGGAAGGTTGAAGAAAGCTCAGGCGACTGTCCTATATTTTCTATCATTAGTCCGATAACCACTGTTGACGGAAATAGACGAAATCGTACCGCTTCAGAGGCCTTGGAAACATAGAGATCACAAGGGCAGAATTCACAAAATCTACCGAAAAGTCTAAGACAAGGGTTTGATAATCACGATTCCGGCCTGAATGGGGTTAAGCATGGGCCGCCGGCCGGATTGGGTAACAGCCACATACATAGAGGGTTGCCCACAAATACCCGATTCGAAATGCGACAGATAATTCGCTGTAGAGCTGGGATAATGGCCACCCTGACCCATTCTGCGCTTGCCATGAGGCATCGACAACGTGAACTACTGTGATATTCTACATACCGTTTCCAGTTGTTGGGATCCATTCCCTTAACGCCATCTGTAGCTCATCTTCGACTTGGTCAAAAGTAGTCGTAATGTTCCGTGTCATCTTCGAACGAATGACATCTTTGTGATACATGTCTTGCTCGTTCAGGTAGTTGAGCGTGTAGTCCATCTGAAGGAACTGAAATCGTTGAGCCGAGTATAGGTCAAGCCTGCGTATATACTAGTTCATACCTCCTTGAATGCCTCATTCACGGACAACATGTGATCCGGTGCCTTCCTGACGTCCTCGATAAGCTCAGAACTCGTGGGTAGCACCATCCACCGTTTGAAGGTAGGAATCTTGAATAGACCAGGCTTAAACTACAATGCACAGTAGGCTCAGCCTGCATGCGCTCATGTAGGATATTTAGGCGATTCGAATTACCTTTTCGTAGCCCTCTTTGATCATTAAAGTACCGCCAAGAATGTTACAACGGAAAGCGGACAGGTATGAGAGAATAGGATCGGAAAATCCCACAGTAGAGAGTGCATTGAGCTACAGGTTAAACCCGACTAATCAGCGCCGGCAAGTAGTGATGAGATGGGACTTACCTGAGAGTCCCCACTTCTATACCAGGTGATTAACAGGAAGATGAAGATGAGAAAACCTGCGAGGAACGATACATCGAGCATCGAGTCGTCAGCCATGCTCTGGGGAGGTTGTGTTCAAGTTTCGCTCGCAGAACTGGTGGAAGAGTCATCAGATATGAAGGGATTCTATTTCCTTCGTGATTAGATCACTGGTGCCTGAGCTGCTGGTGCGAGACTCGCGCAGAAGGGGATGAGCCGACCGGCGAAGTCACGAAGCTCCGAGTCGCAGTTTGAGCGGCAATGTCGCAGGTTCAACTACTGCTTTAGGACTGGTTGGCCAGTGAAAGCTGTGGCAGCTGCCCTTGCACATAACGCACATGCAAATTAAACGAATCATTGCAGAGCACCACCGGAGAATCCACTATGGCTGCAAGCACGGCTATACAAACGTTAAATCGTTCCTGGACTGTTGTGGTCACAAACACGAGCGCATATTGTACCTGAAATTTGTAGACAGTCAGGAATGTGTAATGTGAATCCGCATACTCTGTTGTAATGTAGCCACGAACAAGCTGATAGGAGAGGATGACATGATTCATGTCATCCTCTCCTGTCGGCTTGAGCATAGCATGCACACTCAAGCCGAGTGGCCACGAATCAGGAAACCTACCCTAAACTCTCTTTTGCTCATATTGCATGTCTTGGCTCGTCTGTTTTTTTTATACCGTTCTTCACGGCCCGCTACGTGGGTCTAGGCGAGATTTCCTCCCACCATCTACATTAACATCTTAGCATAGCATCGAAAGTCAATGTATAACTCGCCTCTCGACATGAGGACGCATCTTCAGGTTCCCAAATCTGAGATGCCCAAAAACCAAGCCAAACTTTGATATAATGAATAGATCAGCGAGGGTAATGGCTCACATCACCAGAAAGATACTTTTGCTTGCACAAAATAACATCGTACATCAAGTTTATCTTCAAGTTGAACGATGAGCTCCTTGACGCACCCTTCGTCCGTCATCTGCCCGCGAAACTGCTCGACTATCTTCTCTTCGATAAGGCCACCTGAAATCAGTTCAAAGTGCGCATGCTCGACGCTCGACGCCTGCTCGAATTTGTCCCGGGTCTTGGGGGATCTTGGGGGATCGGTCGGGATCAGCTCTGGCCAGATCCGAGCGTCGCGAGGTAATGGCTGAGAGCGCGCGAGTCGAACTCAAACTTGTCGTCTTGCTACTCGATGCAGACTCGGAGGATGAGCCTAAGTGCGCGGTCGTTGCTGGAACCAGTCAATGGGCAATTCGCAACGGGTTTGTCGACTCACACCGTTTGCGGGCCGCTTACCGTTCACGTCACGCGGTGATCTCAGGCTCGTCGCTCTCGCTTTCATGCTTTCCCTGTTGTTTGCACACCATAAAGAGTGGCGCTTCCAGTACGCGTCCATCCCTGGTTTGTTTTTGGATGCGGAGATGGCTGGCCTGGGTGGGTGAGGAACGACACAGGGGACTCTGGCAGCATGTGAGAGTGGTCACGTGGGAATGCGAGCAGGTCACTGCCGACTCGATCTAAATATTCGGGAGGCGGGAGGATCGCCCAGGTGTCAGGACCTCGTCCCGACTCTGAGATTTTTTGACACCCTCTAGCCGTGCTCGACATGATACTAGGTCACAGCCCACTGGGTCTGCAATGCTTCGATCAACCTTCAAATCTTATACAGCCAGACCATGGCGTTTAGTGAACATGATGACGGGTTGTAAGAGTGAATTATACATGTGGAATAAATGAAGTCCAATGTACGACATGGAAGGCTGCAGGAGCAAGTGATCGGAGAGACAGGAAAGGGAGTAGGAGTAATGCCAATCGACTGAATATATAAAGGCAAAACAGTGTCATCACAACTACATTCGTAACGAATCCATCGAGTCCATAATTGTGGAGATCGAGCATGTTGTTGATCACAACTACGGCTAGACCGCATGGGACATACGCAACTGGGACACATGTTATAGAGAGTGAAGCGACACGCCAGAGAGTTCTCTCTGTGCTCGAGGGGAAAGCGAATGACCATCCAATGCAGTGAATGCCGCCAAATGCCACCGTGATAGCGGCCACAAGGAACATTGAGAAGCTTTCGGACGCTTCGACCCACTTGGCAGGATAAAACGTGTCGACCCTCTTCTCGTGCTCTTCGTCGCTATCAGGCGAGAGCATAATATACACAGGCTTGAGGAACAGCCACGTGAGGACACGGGCTAGCCACGAATCGAAAAGGCTTTCGTTCAAAGATGGTCCACGGACAATCGCAGCTGGAAGGTCAGAAAGTGAATCTCCGAGTGCGTCCCAAAATCCAACTGTAGCTTCAACATCCCCATCATCCACGGCCTCTTCAGTCATCCGTTTCTTGTATACTCGGACCCCTCGTTGCACATGCAGCGGCTTGTCCCACCAAAGAAGGTATATGATGAAATTCAGAGCTGCGAAAGCAACAGTGACCAGTTCCAACTCTGTGATCGGTAGGCCTTGGGCTCCTCGAGCGATGCATTGAGTCACAAACCAACCGGTTTGCAGGATGACGGCACTCTTCGAGATGGCATCTCCCTTGCTCTTGTCCTCGATCTCCGCTTTCGAGATCCTTGGGAAGTTGCCATTGCCCGTCAGAGAATACGATTCTAGCTGTTCGGGCAACAGCACTCGGATGGGCCGGTTTCCCTCGTATTCCATAAAACCGCCCATAATTGCGAAGAATCCATGGGCGATCGTCCATCCCTCTCCTACGTCTAATGGTCACTATCGATTTTAGATATCTATTTTTATGACTCACGTTTATGTTCCTTGGCTAATTCTGCGGCAGCCTGACGTTGTCTCAGAGCCCATCCGATGACTGCCTCTGGCACAAAGAGGGCAAGGAGCAGGAGTCCCGCACGTCGCAATGCGAGCCTTGGCCACTTCTCGTCTGGGCTTGGGATGTTCGGGTGCATAGACACCCAGGTACACAAGAGGATGGTGACAATACAACTGCGTATAATGTCTCCGAGGGACCTGCATCCATGAGGGTCATCGCAGGAGGGCTCGATGACTTGAATCTGGTCTTGAGAGAAAATAGGTGATGACCGAAGGCCAAAAGGCGATGCGCGTGTGGCTGCGAGGATGGCTAGAATGACTAACATGGGGATCCGAAGGTGAGGGGGGAGGAGCCTGATGAACCGAGGAGGGTAGGGGTATATGGCGGCGCTCGTGTGAACCATGCTCGAAATTTGAAAAGAATGGGCGCCTATGTCGAGAAACTGATTTCCTCCGTGTGGTGCGAGCTGACAGCGAGTTGAACATTTTCAGCACAACTTATGACCGAGCCCTGTGGCGGCCGGGATGGATGCTGTATTACAGCTCGTGCTAAAATAGTAGTGGTTGTCTACTCACAGATTCGTCACCAAGCTCCATTATTACATCTGGCCTCATCTGTATGGCGCTGTGGCAGCTTGCGGCCATAAATGTGTTTTTCGGGCACGAGCGAGGATAAGTGTTCGGGGTACGAAGAATTTGGACTGTTGGATCATGAAATCATGAAAAGTGACTCTCCGGCGCCTCTGTGACCTGAAGACGTAGATCTGAGTGCTGTGTGCTGGCTACTCTGTATAGTCACGGCAATCCGACGACGACGAGTACTGGACGTGCTGACTGCATCACCCCCCAAAACTTCCGCCCAATCTCACTACTAGAGCCCCTAGGAAAGCTGGTGGAAAAGGTGGTGGCCAGACTAATGTACCAGGAAATGACCCACAAAGACCTGAGTCCGACCAACCAATTCTGCGGACGGATGGCATCGTCCACAGTGGACGCGGGACTCTGCCTCCTCCATAACATCCAGAGCGCACACTCGGCAGCCTGAGGACTCAGAACAGGCATATGCCTATTCGATATCTCAGGCTTCGTTGATAACATTAGTCGGCCCAGATTGGTCCAACTGATCTCCGACCTAGGTTTTGCCCCGGCAATCACAAAGTGGTGTCACGGTGGGTCCTTCCTAGCGAACCGGAGAGTACGCCTCAGGTTCAACGGGATGCTCTCCGACCCACTCGACTCAGAGGTAGGCACACCCCAAGAGTCACCCATCTCACCGGTGCTCCCAATCATATACACGTTGCCTCTCCTACACAAAGTGCGAGAATGGACGAGAGCAACGCTAGGCATGTAGTATGTAGATGATGGTGCCCTGTTCGCATGTGGCAACAACTGGAACGACGTTGCTGACTCATTAGCGACTAACTATGCTACGTGCATCGACCGGCTGACACGAGCAAGCCTTGCAGTTGAACCAGGAAAAACTGAGCCCCTCTTCTTTCGCCAAAGGCGAGAACAGCTGGATCCCCCGGCGAACATCTACCTATGTATCCCAGCTGAGTCCACCTACTAGGCTACTATCGTGTGAACGCCTCTACGAACGTGCGATACCTAGGTTTCTTCAGACCATAAACTTAAGTGGGAAGAGACACGTAGAGATCATGTGCAATCGCACCCGGGCATCCCTGAAAGCGCTCTAGATCCTAGGCAACTCGATCCGAGGGATCGACTTCGCGCAATGGAGGCTAGCGTACAATGTAGTATGCCTACCGGTGTTCACGTACGGCTGCCAACTATGGTACTCCGGAAAACAAGTCACCCTCACCCGAAAACTGCAAAGGGTCCAGAATGAGGCAGTCCGAATCATGCGTCTACACGAACCGCAATTCGGCCGTCAACGTCAGGTACACATAGGATCAGAGGCGGATGCCTCTTCAGCGCGACCTGGCCTGGTAGATCAAGCAGCCACGCGTGCTCGGTCGGTGAAATGTCAATTGGTTCCTCACCTATGATCGTGGTCAGTGCGGCCGTAACTCCTGGGAATACGGGGGGGGGGCGAGCACACGGAGGTGGGCGATGATGAGCGCGCCGTTTGGATGATCCGTGTTTGACGTCGAGTGAGTCGGTACCTGGTATGACAGGTTACACAGCGCAAGAAAGTGCATCATCAGTCGTTTGTTTTGGAAAGAAATATCGTATTATCGCAAGTGAGAATGTGCTTCCGAGGTATAAACACATACTGTAGGATATGTACCCTCAATTCGCGCGGCGTCATATCATCGCTGAAGAACGACAAGCGCATGGTGCCCTCCTTCTCCGCTCGCCGCGCGGGCAGCGTGATCTCCCACCTGATCTCGCGGCTGTCTGTCTGTTTGCAGCCACCAGGGACTTCAGGCGCATAACGCGTGTAACTGCCCGCTTCCTTCAGGCGCTCGTTCAGGAGGGTGGAGAGCGGGAGCGTGGCGCGCCGCGCGTCGTGGGACGGGCTGGAGGGCAGGTAGTGCGACTCGGGGTGGGTGAATAAGATCAGCTCGAGATATGCGACTGATATGCGCCGTTGGGCATGACCGGCTTGTTACGTTGGCAAAGGGGTGGAGACGGGCGTAGTGTTGGGCTGAGATCACGATGAGTGAGTTTGCGGACAGTCCATTGTCATGGGTACCCCCAACGCGCTTTCGAGGCCGAGGATTTGCCGGAGGAAGACGAAGAGAAGGGGGAGGGAGAGGGCAGGAGAGAAGGCGAGGACTAGGACGAGAACGGAGATGGCGATGGACGCAAGGAGGGTGACAAAGGGGGTAGAGGACGAAGGCGAAGAGGACGAAGAGCCCACCGACGGGAACGGCGACGCAGTGCAGGAGGTGCGCGGCACATACCATCATCGTTCACCGTGGCACCTCCATTGCACTAACATTAACTTGCTTTTAACAGTCTGATCTGGATGAACTTTCTTCGCCCTTATTCTCCCCGTCAGCGCAGACAACGCCCTTGCGCTCGTCACGGCTCAAGATCACGCTCAAGCAGCCCACCCAGACTCAGAAGCCTTCTCGCGTGCCCCGCGCCATTCGCAAGGACAAAAGACCTTGACAGCGACATCGAATCGGAAGACGGTGACGAAGATGACCATCCCCGCGACGGGGATGGAAAGTGACCGCTGACGACGTGTCGTCAAGCGGTGCTCGCGAGCGTCGTTGGGTCCTCTCATGTTTTCGCTGGGTGCGTTGATCTTCCTCGTTCTTTCTCGTCTACTTATCCGGCCATTGAGTCGATAGATGAAATGTCACACAAGAAGAAATAACAGAATGAGGCTGAAATTGCACTGCGGCGCGAGGAGACAGCCCGCAAACGAAAATACCTCTCCGAAAAGAAGCTAGAAGATGAAAAGGTCCGCATGCATCCAATTCTCATATCCTTCTCTCGGTCTGATGTCTCGTACCAGGCAGAGACAATCAATCGCCTCCTGAAAAAGTCTGGCACGCGAAATAGGCATAACCAGCTCGCCAGTGCCGAAGATCGCATACTGACAACTCACACTGGCAACGGCCCACCTACGGAGGGCGAGGTTGGCGAGGAAGAGAGCGGAGAGGTGACAGTGGTGCCGGTGGTTGAGGTAGTCCCGACATGCCACCGGTGGATCTCGACTTCGAAACCCTCCCCGATGCACCTCCCGGGGACAAGATGTCCTCTCATTCTCCATACCCACCTCGTTACTACCAGTGCTGCACCAGCCAGCGCTCGACAACGACGGGGATGTGATGATGGTGACACCGGAACAAGCAGCAGCAAGAGTCGAGACCACGGGCCCCAGCTGTCTGTGATCTGGACGGATGCACGGCAACGAGGGAGTATAGACTGGTCCATGATTGGGAACGCGGTGCATGTGGAATGGAAGATCTAGGAGTGGTTGCGGTCTAGGAGCTCGAGCTGGGATTTTTAGTTTGATTGAAACCCACGTTGGGGGCTACATGAGTGCATATTGAATGTGTAAAATGCGCACACTAGGAGAGGATGATGTCATCCTCTCCTGTCGGCAGCGGTCACGCATCAGGAAACCTGCCCTAACCTCTTTTTTGCTCATACTGTATCACTGAGGTCTTTGCTCGTCGGTTTTAAATCCCGTTCTACGTGGGTCTAGGCGAGATTTCCTCCCACCACCTACATTTATGTGTTACCATAGCATCGAAAGTCAATGTATTGCTCGCCTCTCGACATGAGGACACATCTTCAGGTTCCATCTGAGATGCCTAAAGACCAAGCCAAAATCTGATATAATGAATAGATCAGCGAGGGAGATCTCCTATAAACGGTCCATCAGTGTTGCTAGACATGGTATGATATCAATCAATGGGTCACATCACCAGAAGGATACTTCTGCTTGCATAAAATAACATCGTATATCAAGTTTATCTTCAAGTTGAACGATGAGCTCCTTGACGCACCCCTCGTCCGTCATCTGGCCGCGGAACTGCTTGACTATCTTCTCTTCGATAAGGCGACCTGAAATCGGCTCAAAGTGTGCATGCTCAACGCCCGACGCCTGCTCGAATTTTTCCCGGGCCTTGGGGGATCGGTCGGGATCAGCTCTGGCCAGATCCGAGCGTCGCGAGGTAATGGATGAGAGCGCGCGATTCGAACTCAATCCTGTCATCTTGCTACTCAATGTCGATGGAGAGAGAGAGAGAGAGAGAGAGAGAGAGAGAGAGAGAGAACACCGCAACGTTATTAGCGACAGGGCATGGAGGAAACGGAAAGACATTGATGCAGACTCAGAGGATGAGCGTAAGCGCGCGGTCGTTGCTGGAACCAGTCAACTTGAAAGCACTGTTGGGAGATTCGCAACGTTTGTTGTGGTTTTGTCGTGGTGCGTTCAAGTCGCGCGTCGACCGGATTGTCAACTCGCACCGTCCAAGTTTCCGGGCTGTTCACCGTTCACGTCACAGTGATCTCAGGCTCGTCGCTCTCGCTTTTATTCTTTCCCTGTTGTTTATACACTCTCCAGAGTGGTGCAGGCAGTACGCATCCATCCCTGGTTGGTTGTTTGATGCGGAGATGGCTGGCCTAGGCAGGGGAAAAACGACGCACTGCGGGTCGGGCCTCAGCGTGTGAGAGTGGTCACGTGGGAATGCGAGCAGGTGAGTCACGAGTGACCTGAAGCCTTTATTAAAGACCTTTTTCACGCGGCGATTGTCGCCAGAACCTCGTCCAGACTATACAGCCAGGCTGTTGCGTTTAGTGAACATGATAACGGGTTGTAAGAGTGAATTATACATGTGGAATAAATGAAGTCCAATGTACGACATGGAAGGCTGCAGGAGGAAGTGATCGGAGACACAGGAAAGGGAGTATGAGCAATACCAATCGACTGAATATATAAAGGCATAACAGTGTTATCGTAGTTACCTTAACACAAAATTTGTCGAGTCCATAATTATCGAGCTCGAGCATGTTGTCGATTGCCTGTCCGGCTAGACCGAATGGGATATACGCAACTGGGACACATGTTATAGAGAGTGAAGCGACACGCCAGAGAGTTCTCTCTGTGCTAGAGGGGAAAGTGAATGACCATCCAATGCAGTGGATGCCGCCGAATGCCACCGTGATAACGGCCACCAGGAAGACTGAGAACGTCTCGGATTCCTCGGCCCACTTGGCAGGATAAAACGTGTCGACCCTCTTCTCGTGCTCTTTGTCGCTGCTCAGCGCAAGCATAACATCCGCAGGCTTGAGGAACGGCCACGTGAGGACACGGACTAGCCACGAATCGAAAACGTCTTCGGTCAAAGATGGCCCACGGACAATCGCAGCTCGAAGGTCAGAAAGTGCATCTCCAAGTGCGTCCAAAAATCCAACTGTAGCTTCAACATCCCCATCGTCCACGGTATCTTCAGTCATTCGTTTCTTGTATACCCGCACCCCTCGTTGCACATGCAGCGGCTTGTTCCACCACAGAAGGTATATGATCAAATTCAGAGCTGCGAAAGCAACAGTGACCAGTTCCAACTCTGTGATCGGTAGGCCTTGGACTCCTCGAGCGATGCATTGAGTCACAAACCAACCGGTTTGCAGGATGGCGGCACTTTTCGAGATGGCGTCTCCCTTGCTCTTGTCCTCGATCTCCGCTTTCGAGATCCTTGGGAAGTTGCCATTGCCCGTCAGAGAATACGATTCTAGCTGTTCGGGCAACAGCACTCGGATGGGCTGGTTTCCCTCGTATTTTATAAAACCGCCCATAATTGCGAAGAATCCGTGAGCGATCGTCCATCCCTCTCCTACGTCTAATGGTCACCATCAATTTTAGACATCTATTTTTATGACTCACGTTTATGGTCCTTTGCTAATTTAGCGGCGGCCTGACGTTGTCTTAGCGCCCATCCGATGACTGCCTCTGGCACAAAGAGGGCAAGGAGCAGGAGTCCCGCACGTCGCAATGCGAGCCTTGGCCACTTCTCGTCTGGACTTGGGATGTTCGGGTGCATAGACACCCAGGTACACAAGAGGATGGTGATAATACAACTGCGTATGATGTCTCCGAGGGACCTGCACCCATGAGGGTCATCGCAGGAGGGCTCGGTGACTTGAAGCTGGTCTTGAGAGACAATAGGTGGTGACCGAAGGCCAAAAGGCGATGCGCGTGTGGCTGCGAGGATGGCTAGAATGACTAACATGGGTATACGAAGGTGAGAAGGGGGGAGGAGCCTGAGGAGTTGAGGAGGGTAGAGGGTATATGGCGGCGATCTCGCGCCTCGTGTTAACCACGCTTGAAATTTGAAAAGAATGGGCGCCTATGTGGAGAAAGTGATTTCCTCCGTGTGATGCGAGCTGACAGTGAGTTGAACCGTGACATTCTCAGTATATGACCGAGCCCTGCGGCGGCCAGGATGGATGCTATATTACAGCTCTTGCTCGACCACTAAAATAGTAGTGGTTGACTACTCACAGATTGGTCACCAAGCTCCACTATCATTCCATCTGGCCTCATTTCTATGGCGCTGTGGCAAGCTTGCGCCCATAAATGTGCTTCTCGGGCACGAGCGAGGATAAATGTTCGGAAGATCGAAGAACCTCGGCTATGCTGGTCTATTGTAGGATCGTGGAAAGTGCGCTTGAGCTTTAAGTAGATCTGAGGCTGACTACTGTTGTATCAAGTGACGATTGCATCACAGGGACATCAGAATTCGACACCCTCCAGTACCACTGAAACGAAAATATTCCGACTCGGAGTCAAACAGTGTACACATATAGGATGTCAACTGTGTCGTGATGACTCAATTATGCTCAGGCTACCCCCTTAACGAGAACCAACTACTACACCGGACCGGATCATAACAAACCTCACAATCTTTCTTTCTGGGACCAAAGCCGCAATACTGCCATTTCCATGAGCAATTGACTTTTTGACTTGACCAGATATTCCTCATTTACTGCGCTTCCTGAACGAACAACAGATCCGTGTCCCTGACTCCCTGGGGCCGTAGACAGTCAGGAATGTGTAATGTGAATGCACATACTTTGTTGTAATGTAACCACAAACAAGCTGATAGGAGAGGATGATATGATTCATGTCATCCTCTCCTGTCGGCTTGAGCATAGCATGCACACAGCGGTCACGCATCAGGAAACCTGCCCTAAATGTTTTTGGCTCATATCGCATTACGCCCTGGGGTCTTTGCTCGTGTTTTTACGTGTTAGTATAGCATCGAAAGTCAATGTATTGCTTGCCTCTGGACATGAGGACGCTTATCCAGGTTCCCAAATCTGAGATGCCCAAAGACCAAGCCAAAAATTGATATAATGAATAGATCAGCGAGGGTAATCTCCTATAAACGGCCCATCAGCCTGAGTGTCGCTAGATGTGGTATCAATCAATCATTGGCTCGCATCACCAGAAAGACACTTTTTGCTTGCACAAAATAACATCGTACATCAAGTTTATTTTCAAGTTTGACGATGAGCCCCTTAACCCACCCCTCGTCCGTCATCTGCCCGCGGAACTGCTTGACTATTTTCTCTTCGATAAGGCCACCTGAAATCGGCTCAAACTGCGCATGCTCGACGCTCGCCGCCTGCTCGAATTTCGGCCGGGCCTTGGGACTGGTCGGGATCAGCTCTGGCCAGATCCGAGCGTCGCGATGTAATGGCTGAGAGCGCGCTATTCGAACTCAAACCTGTCGTCTTGCTACTCGATGTGGATGTCGATGGAGAGAGAGAACATCGCAATGTTATTAGCGAGAGGGCATGGAAGAAAGGGAAAGAAATTGAGGCAACGAACGAACATATATGACACTTGGCCGAAAGGCTGGCCGCTGGTGCCCGAGGTTTGCCTACTGCTTATGCTCGCCCGCTGTAAGATCGACGGGCGCGGCTCGAAACTTGAAAGCAACGTCATCCCATAACAAAAGTGAGGAATACGGTGAGGGCACAGTGTTCCAAGGTATGGACTCGGTTGGATTACTTGCGGCTGAGGAGTACTGGATGTTATGTGCAGACGCCATGAATGAGGGCGCGTGGCGCGTGGATGACAGATAATGAATCAGGTCGGGACGAGGTCTGGGAGTGTCCAACACCAGTTAGATCTCAGACTCGGAGGATGGGGCTAAGCGCACGGTTGTTGCTGGAACTAGTCAACCCGGAAGCACTGTTGGGCAATTCGCACCGTTTGTTGTGGGTTTGTCGTGGCGCGTGGCGCGTCGACCAGGTTGTCGACTCACCTCACACCGTTCAAGTTTCTGTTCACCGTCACGGTTCACGTCACAGTGATCTCAGGCTCGTCGCTCTCGCTTTCATGTTTTCCCTGTTGTTTACACACACACCCGAGTGGTGCAGGCAGTACGCGTCCATCCCTGGTTGGTTGTTTGATGCGGAGATGGCTGGCTCAGGCAGCACGTGAGAGTGGTCACGTGGGAATGCGAGCTGGCCACTGGGCCGACTCGTCGGGAGGCGAGCGGGTTGAAGACCTTTTTCACGCGACGATTGTCGCCCAGGTGTCAGGACCTCGTCCAGACTCTGAGAATTTTTGACACCCTCCAGCTGTGCTCGATATGATACTATGTCACAGCCCACTGTGTCTGCAATGCTTCGATCAGCCTTCATATCTTATACAGCCAGGCCATTGCGTTTAGTGAACATGATGACGGGTTGTAAGAGTAAATTATACATGTGGAATAAATGAAGTCCAATGTACGACATGGAAGACTGCAGGAGGAAGTGATCGGAGGGACAGGAAAGGGAGTATGAGCAATGCCAATCGACTGAATAGGTAAAGGCAAAACAGTGTTATCATCATTACAATCCTAACGAATTGATCGAGTCCATAATTTTCGAGCTCGAGCATGCGGTCAATTACAGCTCCGGCTGCATCGAATTGGACATACGCAACTGGAGCATATGTTATAGAGAGTGAAGCGACACGCCAGAGAGTTCTCTCTGTGCTAGAGGGGAAAGCGAATGACCATCCAATGCAGTGAATGGAAGCTTTCGGACGCTTCGACCCACTTGGCAGGATAAAACGTGTCGACCCTCTTCTCGTGCTCTTCGTCGCTATCAGGCGAGAGCATAATATACACAGGCTTGAGGAACGGCCACGTGAGGACACGGACTAGCCACGAATCGAATTCGTCTTCGTTCAAAGATGGTCCACGGACAATCGCAGCTGGAAGGTCAGAAAGTGCATCTCCAAGTGCATCCAAGAATCCAACTGTGGCTTCAACATCCCCATCATCCACAGTCTCTTCAGTCATTCGTTTCTTGTATACCCGCACCCCTCGTTGCACATGCAGCGGCTTGTTCCACCACAGAAGGTATATGATGAAGTTCAGAGCTGCGAAAGCAACAGTAACCAGTTCCAACTCTGTGATCGGTAGGCCTTGGACTCCTCGAGCGATGCATTGAGTCACAAACCAACCGGTTTGCAGGATGACGGCACTTTTCGAGATGGCGTCTCCCTTGCTCTTGTCCTCGATCTCTGCTTTCGAGATCCTTGGGAAGTTGCCATTGCCCGTCAGAGAATACGATTCTAGCTGTTCGGGCAACAGCACTCGGATGGGCCGGTTTCCCTCGTATTCCATAAAACCGCCCATAATTGCGAAGAATCCATGGGCGATCGTCCATCCCTCTCCTACGTCTAATGGTCACTATCGATTTTAGACATCTACTTTTATGACTCACGTTTATGTTCCTCTGCTAATTTAGCGGCGGCCTGACGTTGTCTTAGCGCCCATCCGATGACTGCCTCTGGCACAAAGAGGGCAAGGAGCAGGAGTCCCGCACGTCGCAATGCGAGCCTTGGCCACTTCTCGTCTGGGCTTGGGATGTTCGGGTGCATAGACACCCAGGTACACAAGAGGATGGTGATAATACAACTGCGTATGATGTCTTCGAGGGACCTGCACCCATGAGGGTCATCGCAGGAGGGCTCGGTAACTTGAAGCTGGTCTTGAGAGACAATAGGTGGTGACCGAAGGCCAAAAGGCGATGCGCGTGTGGCTGCGAGGATGGCTAGAATGACTAACATGGGGATCCGAAGGTGAGGGGGGAGGAGCCTGAGAAGCCGAGATCTAGATGGCGGCGCTCTTGCGCCTCGTGGTAACCACGCTTGAAATTTGAAAAGAATGGGCGGCTATGTCGATGGTGCGAGCTGACAGCGAGTTGAACATTTTCAGCATAACTTATGACCGAGCCCTGTGGCGGCCGGGATGGATGCTGTATTACAGCTCGTGCTCGACCACTAAAATAGTAGTGGTTGTCTACTCACAGATTCGTCACCAAGCTTCATTATATCTGGCTTCATTTGTATGGCGCTGTGGAAAGCTTGCGGCCATAAATGTGCTTCTCGAGCACGAGCGAGGATAAATGTTCAGGGTAGCGAAGAACCTGGACTACGCATTGTTGGACCGTGGAAAGCGACTCTCCGGCGCTTATATAACTTGCTTCTAACAGTCTCATCTGGATGAACTTTCTTCGCCCTCAGTCTCCCCACCGCCAGCGCAGACAACGCCCTCGCGCTCGTCGCGGCTCAAGATCACGCTCAAGCTGCCCACCCAGACTTAGAAGCCCTCTCGCGCGCCCCGCGCCATTCACAAGGACAAAGACCTTGACAACGACATCGAATCGGAACGACGACGAAGACGACCATCCCTGCGACGGTGATGGAAAACGACCGCTGACAACACGTCAAGCGGTGCTCGCGAGTGTGGTTGGGTCCTCTCATACTTCGATGGGTGGGTTCATGTTCCCCATTCTTTCTCGTCTAATTATCCCCGATAGATGAAACATCACGCAAGAAGAAACAACTAGACGAGGCCAAAATCATGCCGTGGCGCGAAGAGACGGCGCACAAACAAAAACACCTCTCCGGGAAGATGAAAACGTGCGCGTGCGTCTCATTCTCATATCCTTCGCCCTGATGTCTCGTACCAGGCGGAGACGATTCGCGCCAACGGCCTCCTGAAGAAACAATCTGGCACACGAAATAGGCGCAACCAGCTCGCCAGTGCGGAGGATCGTACCCCGACAACTCACACTGGCAACGGTACGCCTGTGGAGGGCGAGGTCGACGAGGAAGAGAACGCCGAGGCGGCAGCAGTGCCAGTAGTCGAGGTGGTCTCGTTCTCCGTGCCCACCTCGTTACTACCGGTGGCACACCAGCCAGCGCTCGACGCGGACGGGGACGCAATAATGGTGGTACAAGAGCAGCAGCAGCAGCAAGAGTCGATACCACAGCCCCCGGCTGTCTGTGATGTGGACGGATGCGCGGCAACGAGGAATTATAGGCTCTTTGTGTTTGGGAACGCAGTGCATGCGGAATGGAACATCTTTATCTTTTGGATTGCGGCTAAGAGCGGTTGCGGTCTAGGAGCTCGAGCCGGGGTCTTGTAGCAGCACACCCCTCTGCCGTTATCTGGGGCTAGGCGCCCGATATACTTTCGGCGCTGATATCGCCAATTGTTGGGCGTTGTGGGCCACTGGCAGACCTGAGAGATTGATCTTCCATCACGCCGCTTCAATTCGACGAGCTTCCCCACCTACCTGCGGGTACTTTCAACACAATCGCTTCCTCCTCAGACGTTACATCCTCACTAATAAGTTCTCTCCTGTACGTCGAGCGAGATCCATTCTCGTCATTCCTAGAGCACCAAGTCTCATATAGTTATCTTCTTCACCAGTCCCTCTGTTGGATTCGTGCAGTCGTTATTGCCTTGAACCCCCGCTCGTTTATTCTGATGGACTTCTCATCTGAAAGTCTCGTGATGGGTGGTCATTCTGTACACATCCAGGAAGAGTCAGGTCTAGCACGAGATCGACGTATGCTGTTTGTACAGTGTCCTGAACAAACGCTGACGCTTCCAATGCAGGCTTAGTGACAATCGACATGCTCCCCGATGATGTACTCGTGGAAATATTCAGTTTTTTATGAAAATATTGGCAATTCGCGATGGCACCCTCCGCGAAATACGTGGCATGCACTCGTCCATGTGTGTCGAAGATGGAGGTACCTCGTGTTTGTATCACCACGTCGCCTCAACCTACGACTCACGTATCGTGGAGACGCCTGGCCAGTTCTGCCTGTATCACCAATATCAATCATTGGCCAATCAGACCAGTTGTCGAGCCAGAGCACTCCGATCGCATCTGTGAGATCTACATCAATATGCCCAATTGGCAGCGATGCAGAAGCCATTCCCGGAGCTGACAAAGCTGGATGTTTGGATGGCTGATGTGGTGCCAGTCCTTCCTGATTCGCGGATCTGCCCCACGTCTTCGGTTGAGAAACATTCCATTTCCATCAATTCCGAAACTACTTTGGGACATTCCCGATTCTGGGTACTTTTCACTCGACGCGCCCCCGCATTCCGTTCCCCTCAATCTCGCCCTCTGCCTCCGCCCACCCGTTCAAAGGCGTTTCTGAGTATTTGGAGGACCTTCTGGCTCGAATGGATGCTCCTCTTCTCGACGACCTCTACATCGAATTCTTCATGGACCTCGACTTTAATGTCCCACAACTTCACCGGCTCATTGCGGAGGAGTTCAAGACATTCGACCGCGCAGACGTGTGGACTTTCAATTCCTCAATTAGACTGGGCCTTTACCCCAATACAGCGGCAGTTGATAACCGCAGGGGGCTCGAGTTACAAGCCAGTTGCAGAGAATCAGACTATCAACTTTCGTCTCTCTGCCAGGTCTGTAGTTCCTCCTTCCCCCTCATCTCCGCTTTGGATGAGCTCCATATCAGGGAACATGATTCGCTTTCGTCGTCACACTGGAAAGACGACATGGAGAACGCTCAATGCCTGGAACTTCTGGATCCGTTCACCGCTCTCAAGAATCTCTATCTTATGCCGATGGAATCGCACGACGTTTTTGCGGTGCCCTTCAAGAGCTTACCGAAGAAAGGGCAACTGAAGTCTTACCCGCCCTACGGGATCTTTTCGTACGGGGTTCCTCATTGGAACCTGTCCAGGAAGCCATGAAGTCATTCGTTACCGCGCGACAGCTCTCCGGTCATCCTGTGGTAATCGACCATTGGAAGAACTGAAGCTGGTTAACTTGTGGGTCGATGGTTAGTGAGTTCTCTGTTTTTCCTTCAATTAGCGTCTAATTCTAATCTACTCTCTGCCTGCAAATCTTGCTTCAGTGTTGTTTGACTCGTACTTTCGCTTGAAGCTTATATTATATCTCATTATATGATCTGTAATGTCTGTAATGTCTGCTTCAGGGGGACCCTCACGCCAGCGTCTTTGATCGTTTAAAACAAACTCAAACGTCTTGAGGCACACATCACGTAACGACTGCATCGGATATCAACAAATGTCTGTCAATCTTGCTATCTGGGACCAAAGCCACAATACTGCCATATCAACGAGCAATTGACTTGAACCGGAACGTCCATACGAAGATACTCCTCATTTACTGCGCTTCCTGAACAACAGATTCGTGTCCCTGGGGCCACGTAAAAAACTTACAATCCGCTGAGGAGGAGCCCCTTTGCCCTCCTCAAACTTGACATCATACGTTACAATGATGTGCGCCAGCAATCCCTTGATTTCATTGATCGCGAAAAATCGTCCAGGGCTAGAAGATGAACGGGGATTAAGTTTGAGACGAGAAACCGAAGGGGTCGTGACGACCCACCATACGTGTCGCCCAAATCCAAAAGCCATCATTTCTGTCGAAACATTCACCGCTCGGTGCCTGGTCGATGTAACATCGCCCTCCTCCTCACGAAGCTTCGAGAAGCGAAAGCCGTCGAATTTTTCAGGGTTGGTGTATATCTCGTCGCTTGACTGAATAGCACTGTGGGGGAACCCTACGAACGTGCCCGGCGGGATGGTCACTCCGTTCGAAAATGTGAACGGTCGCATTGTGAGACGAATTGACATCACTGGGAAACAGATATCAGCAACTGAGCTGCGGCAGCAGGAAGCTGGCAAACCTATGCCAAGTCCATCGAGTCGTTGGGTCTCCCGTATGAAGCTGTCAAGCTTGTGCATTTTGTCCATTCCGGATTTCGTCCAGCCTTCCTCTGCCACGGCGGTTTCGACCTCACGGCGGAGAGGCTCGATATACTCAGGATGTGAGAGAAGACGGTACAATACTTGAGTAATCGTCTTCGCCATATGTGATTAGGAGCTCATCATGATGAACGAGTGTGTGATAACACTTACAAGACCGGTTGAATGAACGCCTGAAAAGCTGACTATGAGTAATCGTCGAGCTAAGCCGTCGAGTGACCTCTCTACTCCTTTGGCTTCGCTCATCAACCACATGAGCATATCATCCTGTGGTTCCATCGCATGAATAAAGATAATCTCGTGAAACAGACCAACAAACCGGAGCATCGTCCCAAGTGTCCCCGAATTCTTCCATCTTAGCAAGCCGCTCTTCCACCATAGGTCTGATGAACTCTGCTGTGCGTCGAACGTGAGACGGTATATTGGAGAAAAGTTGAGCAGCTATCCTATGTTTACATGATTAGACAACGTATAGGGAAATAGACGAAAACGCACGGTTTAAGAGGGCTTGGAAACACGGAGACGATAAAGGCTGACTTCATAAAATCTACCATAAAGTCTAAGAGAAGCGTTTGGTAGTCACGATTCCGACCTGCATGGCGTCAGCATGGGTCACTGACAAGATTGGGAAACAGCAGCGCACATAGAGGGGCACCCACGAAAATCCGACCCGACGTGCAGCAGAATATCCGTTTCATAGTAGGTATAATAGATACCTTGACCCACTCTGCGTCGCACATCAAGCATCAGCCTAGGCTTCTGTGATGTCTCACGCACCACTACTAGTCGCTGGAATGCACTCATTTAAAACTGACTGAAGTTCATCATGAGCCCGTTCAAAAGTGGTTGCGATGTTCCGTGTCATTTTCGAACGAACTACGTCCCTGTGATAGGTGTCACGCTTGTTCGGGTAGTTAAGGGTGTAGTCCGTCTGAAGGAACTGACATGATTGACTCAGGGATGAGTGTGTATCGAATCTGCATGTACATTCCAGATCATACCTCCCGGAATGGCTCCTCCACGGAGAGGGTGTGATCAGGTGCCTTTTTGACGTCCTCCATAAGTTCAACACTCGTGGGTAGCACAATCCACCGTCGGAAAGTGGGAATCTTGAATAAACCTGGCTTGAACTGATTTCACAGCTCGCCTCGGCTCGCGTAGAATAGTAGTTGATGCGAATGGAATCACCTTTTCGTAGCCCTCTTTGACCAAGGGTTCACCATCAAGAACCTCATAACGGAAAGCGGACAGGAATGAGAGAATAGGATCAGAAAATCCCATAGTAGGGATTGAATCGAGCTAGAGACCAACCCATCACTCATAATCAGAATCCGGAAACGTGACACGGACAACATGCGACTCACCAGAGGGACCCTGCTTCTATACCAGGCGATGAATAGGGAGATGGGAATGAGAAACCCCGCCAGGGATAGCATTGACTCAGCCATGCTCCGAAGAGGTTGGGTTCAAGACTGTTGGCATACTCAGTGTGCCACGGCTCGGTTAAAAAGCTGCTTATTTATGAGCTGAGCCCGCTCTTGGAGTCACGTGGTTATGGCCGAGCCCCGAGCCGAAAGCCAGCAATCACCAGCTGAGCGCAAATATGCAACCGACAATTACGAGGCGAGGCAGAGCAGGAGAAGAAATATTGAGATCAAGATAGTACAAATGTTAATAGACACATGAAAAAACCCAAATTTGTGTGTGAGTAGGAGCAATCACAAGCATCTGCGTCCTCGGATTCCCTGTGGTGACCCCGCCGTTGTCACGATGCTTATCAAGTCCACGATGCGACATCGTAGGGTATTCACACTTGCGTGAGGGACGTGCACATTGACAACAACAACCAAGGCCATGTTTAGCTTTCCTCGGGGGCACACCAGCTTCCACTCGTACTCTCAAGTGGTTTTGCGCGACTTCTCACACGACAGTGGCGATGATCACCTGAAGGAAGAAACCGTTTATTTGTGGCATCTAGTCGAGGCCCTCTAGGATGTCATCTGACCGCATTATTCTAGCCACTGATATCCATTCAAAGGTGATGCCTCTCTCACGACCGTAATCTTTCTCCCTCTTCTTTCTCCCGGACTTGTTTCTCGCGTCCACAGTCCTGGCCTTTCAATTGCATTATGCGTGCCCTCTACTACAGAAGATGCAGCGAGCTGCCTCCGCCTCCCCTGCCAATCGTAGTGACCCCAAACTTACCGTCCCAGGAATACGCACCCGTGAAGAGTATGACCAAACTCGCACTCGCCATCGCTATCATTCACGTCGTCTGTGCCGAAAGGGCATTGTCTGTTACAACCTGCTATGTTAAGATGTGCCCAAACTTGAATCTTTTCACTTTGGCTTTGGCCAGCCATCTATAACAGGACTCGGAACATCCTATTTCTGGCGTTTCCTGAATAGCACATCGGCATTTCCAGGGAGGAACATTTGTCCGATGCGACGTTGGCGTGGAACGCCTTTCCCTTCCTCAAACTTGATGTCGTACGTTGCAATGATATGTGCGAGCAGCGCCTTGATAACGGCGATCGCGAAAAAACGCCCGGGGCTGTTGAAGAATGTGTGCGACATTGTATCACAGATAAGAGTTCAGGATCGCTCACCATGCGTGTCGCCCGAGTCCAAATGCAAAATGTTCATAGGATGTGGTGACCGCTTGGTGCGTAGTCACCGCAACATCCCCCTCCGAGTTATTGTGGCTCAAGAAGCGAAAGCCGTCAAACTGTTCAGCATTTGTATATATCTCTTCATCTGTATGGATAGCACTCCGTGGAAGGGACACAAGCGTATTCGCTGGGATGGTCACACCATTGGAAAACGTGAAGGGTTGTAATGTGAGACGTGTCATGGCCACTGTCAGCAGACGCCAATAACAGTAAGCCCCCAAGGAGAAAAGAGAAGCCGACAAACCGCTGGCTATACTGTCCACCCGTAGGGCCTCCCGTATGAAACTGTCGAGCTTGTACATCTTGTCTATCCCAGCTTTTGTCCAACCTTGGTCCGCTACCGCCGTCTCGACCTCTTGGCGGAGAGGCTCGATATACTTCGGGTTGGAAAGGAGGCGATAGAATACATGTGTGAACGACTGGTCCATGTCTAATCAGGGATCCAACGCAGCCAGACAAGTCGCGGAGATGCTTACGAGCGAAGAGGTATGAATGGATGCAAAGTAGACCCCCAGCAATTGCCGGGCTAGACCTTCGGGTGACCGTTCTACTCCCTTGGCCTCATTCATAAGCCACATCAACAGGTCATTCTGTTCTCCTGCTCCATGAGCAAACAAAAATATTAGAACAGGGCGACTAACCGGTGCATCATCCCAGGTTCCACCGTGTTCTTCTATTTTTGCAAAGCGCTCCTCGACCATAGGCTTAATAAATTCCATAGTGCGTCGAACCTGTTTTGGCACCTGGGAAAAAAAATACGCAACCATTCTAGTGTTGGTATCATCAGCGTGATAATATACGGAAACGGATGGGGACTCACGGCTTGAGGGGCTTGGGAAACATAGCGAGAATGCTGGCTACCTTCATTACGTTGGTCGCAAAATTTATAACTATTTCCAGATATTCACGGTTCCGGCCTGCAATGCGTCAATATATATGGCTAAGGAAAACTAGGGAATAACACCGCACATAAAGGAGCCCCCACAAATACCCGGCTTGAGACACGACCTATCATGTTTTGCACGCTTGATACGATAGATATCTTGACCCACTCTAGACACCTTCTAGGTTATCGACCCGCCTTGCGTGAATATATCACATACCATCACTAGTCGCTGGGACACACTCTCCCAATGCATGAACAATTTCGTCATTGATCTCGTCGAAAATAACTCCGATGTTCCGCGTCAATCTGTAACGGATGACATCTATTAGATAGTTGCCCTCTTTATGCATCACGCCAAGCGTGTAATCCATCTGAGTGAACTGATAATTGTAGTGTGAGTGTGAGCTAAGGCTGCGTATACGATACATACCTCTCTTCTAGGTTCGCTCGATGATAAGACGTCACTCGGAGCATGCTTGACATCCTGGATTAATTCAGCACTTGCTGGAAGCACCATCCACCGCCGGAATGTAGCAATCTTGAATAAGCCCGGTTTATGCTAAGACACACGCGAGGATCAGTTTGCGAAGACAAACGTGAATGAATCGCTCAGGAGATGTCACCTTCTCGTAGCCTAGTTTGACCATAGGGGAGGCATCGATGAAGGTGTAGCGGAAGGCGGAAAAGTACGAGAAAAATGGGTCAGAATATCCAATGGTAGGGATAGCATTGAGCTGGAGACCCGATATATCAGTGCCAGCGTAAGATGATATGTAACTTACAAAGGGGTCCCTATTTCTGTACCATGTAATTGATAGGGAGAATAGAATGAGGATCGCGGTGAAAAACGGTAAGCCAAGCAAGGATTCGTCGGCCATGTGGAGGAAAAGTTCAGTTGGGCAACGGGTGGGACTTGAAATGACTCGGTTTTAAAGCGTTGCGCCAGGTTCCCATAACGTAGTGATTCGTCAGTGCCGAAGGGCGGTAGCATGTTTCAGGCCACTTCGAAAGGGTTCCGTGCTTCGAGAAGTGTTGCCACGATGACCGGTCTCTTGCATGACCGACATGTGGCCATGATAACTGTATCATGGAAGCTGAGCTGCGGCGTGTACCACTCATCACCATCCGCGGTGATGCGTGAACAACTTCGCAATTCTCCGATCGGCCCGCTTTGCAAATAGCCCTTACATGATTTATCCTGCAAGCTATCTTGTGTCCTGTTGGGGAATGAACAAAGGCAAAAGGTATGCAGCGTGACTGGAAACGAGCAAGTGCGATCTCATCGCAGGCAACACTTGTATTTGAAAGAGCCGCTCCAGTGCCCGAAATGGTATGTGTAGACCCGTTGTGGATTTATTTTAAAGAGAGAGGCTAGATACATCTCTGCAGCAGACCTCGGGGAGAAGGCGTATGAAATGTAGAAATTCGCGAGTTGGTGACCCTTCCCCCTGGAGACCAGGAGAAGACCGGAGTGAGGTAAATATGTGTTGACTTGTCTGGTTCGTAGTAGAGTATTCAGGTCCAGTATAAGTAGTTCAGGAAAGGAACGGGAACGTCAGATTAAAAACAAAAACATCATAATTGCAAGTAGCGTCCTCACGATAGATGGCACTTCATTCGAGGACCGTGCACTGGCAGATGAACTTGACGTACTGTAGCTTTCATTACAGCGGCACCTAGAAGTACACCTGCTGTAAGAGCCGCAGCCTGAACTTCCAAACCAGTCGGGGAGTTTGAAAATCTTGTTTCAGCTGGATTTGAACGGAGGGAATGCGGTGATCGGACTGGTGAGTGTTCACGTTCGGATCCGTGGCTTGCGAAAGAAATCTCCGAGCCCAGTCCAGTCTAAGAAACTGGGTCCGAGTCGTTAGTGTTGAATTCGGGGGCGGCCAGGACATCTCGCGCTCAACGCCGCGCCTGCGTTCACCACCGCGTGATCGCATGATGGCGGGCCTGGAGACACTGCCAGTGGGATCGACCATACATTGATTGAAGACATACTCTATGATTACCATGCGTTTATCCGATCTTTCATTGACTCTTTATTAGCTAGGGGATGACTTTATTGCTTACACTGACGTCAGGTATGAGCAGAGAGGAAGGGCATCGGAAGTTGGCATGGGTGGCCACCTTTAAAGTAGCTAATTTTCACCTGACGACGGGCGATGCATCAGAAAACCTGCCACTTACTTTTTTGGACGCGTACGAACCCATACGAGTTCGTACGCGTCAAAAGGTCAAAAAGGAACCTAGAACTCACAAAAAGTTGATTCACAAATTCATTTTCAGGAGGAGAGAAGTAGAATAAAACCCTCTTTTTCCCAGAAAGTTGACAAGTGAGAAAGCTAGTGGATCTTTTTCTGATGTGCCAGTGATGTATGGCTAGACTGGCAGGTGCCGTGTATTTCAAATATGTCACCCTAGCGTAACGCCCTTGTTCGTTCCGGCACGCGCCTTTGAATTATTCAATCATCATTCTAGCCCTTATGATTGCGGCATTTTTTATAGCACTTTCTCTCACACTAACTATTACACTGGTTCAATGCAAACCCTACAGTTCTTCTGGTGTGAGATCGCGGCTCAGTCTTTCGAAGCAAAGACTGATACGAAGGAGTGTATCATGTGCTCGACCGATCGCCCTCGCGTCACGAGACTGTGTGACAGTCACTCGTCACACGTTTGTGTGCGTCGCGCCACATCGAAACCAAAAAAACTTGAAATCCACATAACTTACCAAGACTACCTTTATCTCTGACATTTTCCGAATAGAATATCCGCGTTCCTAGGAGTACAGAACAGAGCCCACACAGAGATGGGGCGGAGCCCCTTTGCCATGTGCCCTCCATTAAACTTGAAGTCATATGGCATGATTATATGGGGAAGCAATGCCTTGATCTTATTGACCGACAATAACTCCGAGTTTCCGCGTCAATCTGAGACGGATGACGTCGATTTGAAAGTTGTCCTCTTTATTCAACGCGCCAAGCGCGTAATCCATTTGAATAGACTGATGATTATGGTATTGAGTGTGAGCTAGGTTTGCGTGTACGGTACATACCTGTCTTCTTGGTTCGTTCGCTGATAAGACGTCATCTGGAGCATTCTTGACCTCCTGGATTAATTCAGCACTTGCTGGAAGCACCATCCACCGCCGGAATGTAGCAATCTTGATACACGCGAGAATCAGTTTGCGAAAACTAACGTGAATGAATCGCTCAGGAGATGTCACCTTCTCGTAGCCTAGTTTGGCCATAGGGGAGGCATCGATGAAGGTGTAGAGGAAGGCGGAAAAGTACGAGAAAAATGGGTCAGAATATCCAATGGTAGGGATAGCATTGAGCTGGAGACCCGATATATCAGTGCCAGCGTAAGATGATATGTAACTTACAAAGGGGTCCCTATTTCTGTACCATGTAATTGATAGGGAGAATAGAATGAGGATCGCGGTGAAAACCGACAAGCCAAGCAAGGATTCGTCGGCCATGTGGAGGAAAAGTTCAGTTGGGCAACGGGTGGGACTTGAAATGGGACTTTGAAATAACTCGGATTTAAAACGTTGCGCCAGGATTCCCATAACGTAGTGGCTCCAAAACGTCTAGTCAGCGCCGAAGGGCGGCAGCATGTTTCAGGTAACCTCGAAAGGGTTCCGTGCTTCGAGAAGAACATCAGGGAAAATCTCCCGCGTTACCGAGGGCTAGCGAGTGCTAGCGAGAGAGAATTGTTCCCATGATGGCCGATCTCTTGCATGACCGACCTGTGGCCATGATAATTGTATCATGGAAGCTGGGCTGCGACGTGCCATTGTACCACCCATCACCATCATCAGCAAGTGAGTAGGCACGCTTGGGCAAGTCTCCCCTTCCTGATGATGATCCGCGGTGATGCGTGAACAACGTGGCAATTTTCCGATCGGCCCGCTTTGCAAATAGCGTTTACATGATTTATCCATGCAGGCCGTCTTGTGTCCTGTTGGAATGAACAAAGGCAAACAGCGCGTATTGAAGCGATGTGACCGCAAACGAGCAATGCAATCTTATTGCAGTCGTTACCTGTATTTGAAAGCGCCGTGCCAGCGCTCGAAATGGTATGTGTAGACCCTTTGAGGAATTATTTTAAAGAGAGAAGTTAGACACATTTCAGCAGATCACGCGGAGAGTGTGTATGGAATGTAGCCATTTGACTTGTCTGGTCCGTAGTAGAGCGCTCAGGTCCCGTCTAAGTATTTCAGGAAAGGAACGGGGATGTCAGATTGAAAAACAACATAATGATTGCAAGTAGCGTCCTCACGGTAGATTGCACTTCATTCGAGGACCGGGCAGATGAACCTGACGTAACTTTCGTTACAGCGGCATCTAGAAGTACAGCTGCTGTAAGGGCCGCCGCCTGACCTTCCAAACAAGTCGGGGAGTTCGAAGATCTTGTTTCATGAGCTGGGATTTGAACCGAGGGAATGCGGTGATCGGATTGGTGAGTGTTCACGTTTTGGACCCATGGCTTACGAAAGAAAGCCAGTCTAAGAAGCTGGGTCGTTAGTTGATACACGGCGTCACTATCAGAATTCTCACATCATCATTGTCGAGAGGATCCTCGCTTAAAGGCTTTTCGCATTCCTGTGAATCGCACATCAAGGATGAGTGGAAAGGTAGGACGTCGGAGGTTCAAGTTGGCGTTGATAACCACCTTTTTAACTAGCCAAATTCCACCTGAAGACGGGCGATGATCCACGACTAGACTGGCAGCATTTTTAGTACAGTAGTTGAGGCGCGCGAGGGTAGTGTATGTATCTCAAATACGTCGCCCTAAAGGAAATGCGCTCGTTCGTCCCCCGACTTTGGATGCGTTCATCCCCCGCATTCTGAACCAATTCGTGCTCTAGGAAGCCCAGCAGTAGCGGTGGACGCCTGATGCGGTCTGACCGACTCCGCGACTGAGTAGTAGAGGACCCCCATGATAGTCGCAGTCTGAGTCCTCGCCAAGAAGCAACGCCGTCTTTTGCCCCAAAGGCTGAGGTTAGAAGCATTCCAATTATTCACTCCTTACACCTTATTCTCGAGTCCGGTCTGACATGAGCGCGCATAAACAAAGGTCTAGCCCACAAGTCTTGATGTTTTCACCTCGACGAACTACCCTTTGTTCACCGTTTTGTATGACCACGGTTTGCGCAGCTCGGATTGGGGTAGGATATACGGCTCATCTTCCGGTCGAGATACGCGAGTTCATAGACGCCTCGGGCTTTCTGACGTTGATACTTCCAGCAATAACAACTGAGGATACGAGAAAGCTTTGACATCATTTGGTGTACCTTTTACTGAACGCGTCCAAGTTGGCATTCTAAATTCCGGTTATCATGTTTGCCAGCCTCAAATAAATCATCAGCCCGGACATAGATGCGGTGTGAGCGCGATCGGTGCAAGCAGAAATATTCGTTCAAGTGCTGCATCAACGGGCCCAAGTCAAATTAGCCACTCTACGCCGGTGGAAGAGCACCACGCTGTTCCAGGGACTTGCCTAGATGACCTCCGCGAGCTACGCTTCCCAGGCATCCCACCCATTTCCCGATGACTCCGAGGCTCCGAGTCAGAAACGAGCGAGTGCGATTCTATCATCATTCGGAGCAATCGAAGGGCTGAGTAAACAGTGCATTCCTTTCTGTTACGTTCTTTGGCAAAAGTCTTACGTACTTATTGGGAATAGGAAATTTTCAGTCACGTGTCAACGTAGCTATGACACGATCTCGTGACTCGTGACTCCTGCCTCCCTCTCAGTCCACGCGTTCAACCTTGAGCTGTCTCAAAACCCGACTGTTTTCCTTCCTCGCCTGCCACTGTGTAAGTACACTAGCAGGCAGCCTTACTTCAATACGTCAGGGTAGGTTCCAAGAGGAGCACGGCGCTCGATGCGGGCATTCTGCCTTGGCGTCGATGTCATCCGAGTCCCTGGTCCTGGTCCCAAGCCTGACGTTTTCCGAATACACGCTCGTGCCTTGATGCCAACACGCAACACCAAGTGGCACGCGCTCACTATAATATTGGAAATTCCGAGCCTTCACGCCGTCCACATACGCTCACAAGTTGTGTCACCGAAATTTTTTTAGTTGAACTTTCCTTGCATTTATTTCGGTGCCTACCATTGGGCAGTATGTAACCGTTTATCCTGGTGCCTTCATGGGAATTCTCATTTTCTTCCACCGCCTTTGGACGCGGAGCTTGGGTAGCTTGACCAGCAGTTCGTTTTGTTGACCATCAGTGAATTGCACGTGCACTCTACAGAACGATTTATTATACTCTTTTGCTACGTTCTTCGTATGTTGTATCGTAGCATTACATTAGGGGAAGCGCGTTCAGAAGGTTCGTGATAAATAAAGATATGTAATAGATACGTATGATGCGAACCAAAAGTCCACGTAGATAGAGGAAGGGAATGGGAATAGCACTTCAAAGGCAAGCATGGGAACCATCTTCAAATGTTCCCAGTTCCTTGTTGGGCGCCATTCAACCTATTTCATGAGAATTATGGTCCTTTCAGATACGGTCCGTAAACTAGGGGCGAGTCGAAAATCAGAGTGGTGTCCGTAACGTAATGATGCGAGAGGTGTGAGTTGAGTTCCGACGCGATGGCGTAAGTTGGGAAGTATGGGACGTTACTGCATCGAGACAAGCATTATCCTAATGTGTCATAACTCGGCGGAAGTTGTCAGCTATGGTGGCGTGCCAGAAAACGGTCACGTATAGCCATTGTCATGTCCTTCCGAGAAAAGGTAACAAGGTCTAGACGTCCGTTGAGTACGTATCGAAGAAGGATAGAGAAGCACTCACAGTCCGCTTTATGGACCCATCAGCGATTATGGCTGGTCCGAATCATGTTGGACGTCTTCCGGTCGTGGGGTATCACTGGTATCTGCAGACGGTGACTGGTGTGGTGGGTGACGGGAGACCTCTATCGGAGTGGAGGAATCCGGGTCACGGGTATCGTGCAACTCAGCAGTTGGGGACGAGGGCGACGGCGCTGAGGGGGAAGATCCTGATGCAGGAGGGATAGGAGCGAACTGGGATGGAAGGGACGCTACAGCCGAGGGGTGTCCCGCAGAAATAGCAGCGCTGCTCGGGACAAGCGGTAGCGTTGAGTCAGGTACGGCGGGAGGGTCAATTGATATTTCCCTACTCTCTGGCGGGGCGGCGCCATCGCCAGAGATAGGTCGAGGGATGGGATGAGCAATATACAAGATACCAGAGGTGTTGGTGCTGGATTGTGTTGAGCGGGCTGCAGGTACGTCCAGTGAAGTGGTGGGAAAGGCCCGGTTGTCGAGAGAGGCAGGTTGAGGCGACATTGCAAGAGGGATAAAGCTTTGCTGTGCATCGGACGCATCACCAAACGGTGACCCAGCTGTGATATGGTTGGAACGACGTCGATCTAGCACTGGAGACGGAGGCCCATCATATCGCGAGGAAAGGGACACGGGAGGCAGAGGAGGGTAAAGATGGGGTACAGGATGGAAGGTCGTAGGAGAAGCCGGAGGGGATTGTCCTGGTATCACCTGGTGAACGTGAAGCATCGGGTCCAAGAGATGGCTGGCGACGTTGCAAAATGGATAGGATGATGGCTGCCACACATGGTCATCGGCGCGTGGAGAGGGAGGAGAGAACGCAGACGAGGGGGAATTGGCGCCGTCATGGAGTGCGTTATAAAGATGGCGGATTTCCCTGAGGATAAAGACAGGACTGCTGTACGGCCTTCGGTTCCGAGCCTCTCGAACGATTTCATTCCACAACGCGCAGAAGTCGTGCTGGAGTTGGGGGCGAGTGTTGTGAATTTCAAATTGCGAGAGTACACGCAGGATGTTTGAATCCCAAGGTGGGACAACGGAATCAAACAAGTTGCGGGTAACGTGGAGCAAGATGAGAAGCAAGACGCTATCACCATGTCGGAGATTGTCTCGGAGGACACGCTCCGGTAAGCCAAATTGATCTTTAACGAGTGCAATCCAGCGGTCGTCGCGTTCTTGAACGGCAATAATACTAGCAACTATGCTCCGCGCGGTTAGAGCGATCCACTCGTCAGGGCTGTTGCACCAGCGCCGCAGTGAATGGCCCATTTCAATGGATTTGGGCACCTGACGCCATCGCCCGTCGAAAATATTGCCGAGAATCCGCGAAACCACGAAGGAACCGAGAGCAGCATGGGCGGCATTGAGACAGATCGAGAGCCGACGAATTTTGATCGCTTCCGAAAGCGACTCGGATGTCAAAGTGCGGTCCAAGAACCCGTCCATGGCTTGCCGAATCTTCATCCGAAGTCGAGAGGGAAGACGTAATTGGACCTCTTTCGAGTTGCAAAATCCAGGGATGGCCCCAAAGAAGCGCTCCAAAGCGTCGTCATCAGCCAGAGTGTCGATGGTGCATTCCATGATACGGCCGTCGATTTCCGATGACCGATCCGAAGCAATGTCCTCGGCAGCCTTCTCCACGCCGCCGAAGACCCATTCACGATAACGAATTTTCCGATCACGAAAGGGTTCTGGCGTGTCACGGCTACCAGGAATGAAGCACAGAACCTTGAAGACGACGTATAATACGCCGGCATAAAGGAACCAAACCGTTGAAGAAAGCGGGGTATAGTAGGGGCTATCGTGCCGGAAAATGGGTATCAATGTGATGCATGCATACACCCCTACGGAGAACGCGACCCATGCAAGTATGGCGCAGAAGGTAGTCGAATTAATATTGAAGAGCAAGACGAGGAGGCCGGCAAAAAAGGTGAAGAGAGAAAGGTGGAGCAGGGTCGGTATGGCTTCAACGGCCCAGGGTACTTGCAGCGTGTCAACGCCGTTGGCAAAAAATTCACGAATCCGAGCCCGTTTGTGTGGACTAGATCGCAGCGGCTGAGTGACCCTGATATACCGATGTGCCCATTGATGTAAAAGTGTCGCCAAAAGAGCACAGGAAAGACTGATGGCCATACTGAGGAACCACAACGAGTTTACCCAGATGGCGTACCCCGGTGGAGAGAACGCAGGCGGTTTGGCGATGGTAATAGGCGTGAGCGGGTCAGAGATATTGCGATCGGCCATAAGTTGATAGATGTTCTCGAGATAGAACGCCGAGGTATCTTGTGAGTTGGGTCTGAGGTCCTGGATCGACATCGTGATCAACACCGCGACGAAGATCGAGAATAGACCGGTCTGGAAAATGTTGTTCTAGTTGACGGGTGTGAAACTGTATGGAGAAGGAGGACTCACGAAGATGAGGATGACCTGGGCATCCCTTCGCCAGCGTTCTGCCAACTTGTTATCCTCTTCCTCCACGGCGTCCGAATAGATGGAGAAGAGGGGCCCAGAGCTGTCACCCAAGGTGGTCTCTGCTTGGGATGGCTGGTTTGAGAGTGCTCGACGCCAGCCGGGGTAGCTCCCCTCGACATCTGCTGGTGGCCTCCGAGTCTCAGCTTGGGACATGTGGGGCGTGTTGGAAGCGGCGGCAAGGCGGTTGAGTGGGGACCCGTCGCTTAAGTGGGGCTTGGCCGGGCAGTGGGAGAAGCATCAGCCAAAACGAAAAGGAACAAGACCGAAGGAAGTGTTTGATCGTCGGGAGAAGCTGTCAGCCTATGAATACAATATTTCCTCTTTTAGGGCCTATTTTCAATATCGCTTAACGCCATAAAGTTGAACACCTCTCCGCAGCTTACTTTAGTCTAATTTCTGGCGCTCCACTTTTACAAACCAACGACGGCGACAATCGCATGGAGAGAAGCCCAATCACCAACCCATGAACGATCCTGGAAGAATGGCAACAACTACTGTACACCAAGACAAGACGCGGTGCTTGGACAGAAGGGTTGGCCAATGGGAACACTAACGGAAAGACACGACACTGACACGACAGCGTTAAAGCCTTGAATGATTCCCGTCATGCCTTCCGATTCAGGGCCGCGGGACTATGACCCATCCTAAGCCTTTTTCAGACCAAAGTGCTCCCACTGGCCTGTGCACATCACGACCCCATCATCTCAAAACGCGGTACATAACAATATTAATACAAGCGTGTCGACCGACTAGATCGGGGTACAAGCCCTAAGTGGTCAACAAACAATTAATGTACTGTACCCTGTGAGCTCAAAAGAAGCAAGACGCGAAATAATAGAAGATCCGTGCCGTCAAAGAAGGGTTATGACAGCCGTCCATTTACCCATCCGAATTCGCAATGGACGAGCACAGCGGCTTCTAACCGAAAGAGCGCGGGCCACTCCCGCCTCGCAAATTCTGAATTAACGTCCGCTCTCGGACACCAACTTTCTCTCCGCGAACAGCACAAGACACTTCTGAATCGCGCGCAGACCTGAATTTGACGACTCCAGAATGTCCGGAGCGGGATGCGACACCAGTACTGACACGCCTCTGCGAGGTGTTTATAACCCCACCCGAGCCCCTCCGCCGCTAGCTTGTCTCGACTTGCTTCCCCAGCTACTGCAACATAGAAATGGGAAAGAAATAGTGAGCGTGGGTATAACAATAAACAGTCTGCCAAATGCAACAGAGCGCCCCGACTCGAAACACACAACTGGCGCCGATGTACCTCCGAGCGGTATTAATATTACACAGTCGCTTTCAGGGGTGGGAGTGAAATGGGTCGGAGAGTTCTACAGTGCAGGACAGCTAAACACGACAAAGTAGCTAGAGGCAGAATGAGATTTTTTGAGGATAAACGGACCTCAGATTTGGACTCAGAAGGGCTGAAAACGTCCAAAAACACCCTTTTCTAGGTTTTCCCATGCTTTTTCGGGTTGGACAAATTTTTGACTAGTTTTTTTAATATATTTGGGGCCCCTTTTTGGGGTAAATAACATCAAATTTGTGGGTTCAACACGGCATCGATCAACCTGCCGATGAGATCTCTGTTTACAAACTGCCCACTATGTCACAGTACTAGTGGAGATTTGACCCCCTTCGATTGGCAAGCAAACATGTGTTTCTCATCAAAAAAAGTTCATGGACATGCAGATAGTGGGTACTATATACAGTGTATGAAGTTTAGTAGCAGCTGAGTAAAAAACGAGCGAGTAATTTGTGGTGTTCCGTTGAGGGAGCCGTCCTGCTGAGGGCACGGCGCAAGCCCCGCGGGATGGGGCACGTCATGTCGCCACAGCTGGACGAGCCCCTTCTGGCACCGGGGAGGGGCTGGCTGTGGGCGAGTGATGACACAGTGCACGAGGTCAGGATCGAGACGGTTTTGCAGGAGGGCTCAGGTGCTTTCATGCTCTATTACGAGCGGGTGAGGAACGAAGATAGACCACCCATTAGGTTCCCATGTCCCAAGGCAGTGGTGGTCGGCAATGTGGGAGGAGGCAGCAGCATCATTGAGGAGAAGATACAGACACACCGCTTGCAGGGCGGGGAATGGGAGGGAGCTGTCCTGGGGACCGTGACGGTACTGGGACTTCACGTCACGTGTCCTTTTCTCACTTTCACAGATTTTTCTGCCCAAATCCGAGACTGGCTTTGAACTCAGCCAATCAAATGGAGTCGAATGGCACTGTTTCCGAGGCACAGGTGCTAAAATCCGGGTTGGACAATATTTAGGGTAATATTTTGGTAAATCATGATTTTTTCAGCCTATTTTACAGCCTATGGACTCACTGCGACAGGCCTGACAATCCCTGACCATTTCCGGAAGCAGCAAAAATCACCCAAAAAAATTTGCCGTGTTTAGCTGTCCTGCACTGTAGTAGCGATGCCGTGATGTAGAACCAAATCATGACAGCGAACCCCAACTTGAAGGGTACTGTGCTGTATAGAGAATTAATGTCGATGACCTGATTCCACGTGGAAATAATGGCCACAACGCTTCCAAACCGATTTCAGTCAACAAAACACAAGTCGTGCTGCACTCCAGGGAAAGTACAGTATTGCGTACGTTAAATCTGGGGACGCTAGCTGAGGAAGGACACGCTCCTGTAGGCTAAGTGCGTCCCGGCCATCCACAAGGGTGTGGGTCACCACACCTTGCATATACGTAGCAAGCAATATCTCTCTGGACGTCATTGCACCAGCGTGCCAGAGTATGCCCTGTCCACTGAGGATCGCACTACTTGATCCCATAATGGACATCATGCTCGCCATCACACAAGTGTTCGAGCTGACAAACTTTGTCCCATCGTGTTGGAGGACCATGTACGGTTCACCAGAATCTATCTAACAACCTCTCGGAACGGCGATGAGACCTTGTGCCTAATCTTGAAGGGCCGGACAATATTAATATTAATCCGGTTTGTAATAAAAAAAACCTCTGCCAGCTTTGAGTTAACCAGGAATGGCTTGAAAGAACTTTCCAGTGTGTCACTTGGACTGAACGTCGATCTCTGATGACGCGGTGACGTTCCAGTGCAGTTTCTTCGGCCGGGCCATCGTGATATAATAGCAAACACAGAATGCACAGACAATAGAGATATAAAGGGAATGAAGGACTGACGGGCCATACGAAAGCGAGTTCAGAATAGATAAACAACACAGACGCAACAGAAAACGGAGGGCTGACAGCTACCGCGACAAGACAAAGGCAATGCCGTGCCAAATATTCGACATGAATGTGAGGCACGGATGCGCCTTCGAGAAAAGTGCGACCCTCTACGTCACAGAGCAGAGGATGGCATAGTTGACATGAAAGAGGGAAATAAAGAGGCCGGCGAAGAAGAGGGACAGTGGTGTAGCAGGGCTGGCAATCCTTCCGCACAGGGTTTATCCATGCCCAGTTCCAGTCTGCCAAGAACGCGCACATTCGCTTCGCTATACTATACCGTTCCAGCCGGGTGATCCACAGGTAAGACTGATGACCTAGCGCTAAAACCTGAGAGAACGCATACAGACAACGTATCTCGGAGGTGAGAAGGGTAAGAGGAAGGGGTGAGCGGAGTTGTAGAGATTGTGTAAAACAATGAACGAATGCATGTGTTACACTCGGGTTTGGTGAGAAACTTGTAGATGTCAACAAGACGGAAGGCAGCGGCTTGGGTCTAGGACTGACACCGTAAGTAGTGCGGCGACAGCGGCAAGGTCATGTGTTGCGACCCAATCGACGCACGAGCAGCAGAGGTCACGGTGACCATTCACGACACATAGGGGCGAAACGAGGACAGACCAGTGGGCAACATAATTCGAGCATTCTTCCTCTCAAACCCAGCCAGTTAATGTAAACTTGTATCTTGAGGGATTGAGAGAGGGTTGCATGGAGTGTGTTGGGAGATGGAGATGAAGATTGGAGTTCACCCTTGCGGCCATCGAAAGATCTTAATCACGTGCACGACCACCAAGAAAAACGTCTCCAAAAACCAAAAAAAAACATCGAATAGATATTAGTCCAAAGTGCGCCACGCAAAATTGAACAAAAAAACAAAAAAAAAAAGCACAATGTCCAGTGTCCTCCACCCCAGAAAAAATCCGTCGCACGAACCAACGGGTCGGTGCTATAACTTCCCAAGCGCGCGCAACTGCTGCCGAAAGTTCCCGTTCTCCGTCTGGACGAGGTTGATCTCCTCAAGCAGTGCGAGCCGTTGCTCCTGCTCCCGCTCCGACACCGAATGCACCGCGCGCAGCTCATCCTCCGCCTTCGACACGTCCTGCGCGAGCTGCAGCGCCCGCGCGGAGAGCGCCGCGTTCGCTTCGTTTAGTTGCCGCAGCGTCTCCGCTTGCTCCGCCGCGCGCTTTTCCGCCTCGAGTTTCTCCGCCGCCAGCTGCTGGACTTGATCCTCCCTTACCAATACGAAAAAAAAAAAGAAAGAAAGAAAGAGGACTTGATCAGCCTCGCGGGAAAAGAGCCGAACAAGGGCTCACTCACCAACCGCTCGCGCGCGCAAGGTGCTCTTCGAGCGTGTGCACCTGCCGCTGATACGTCTCCAGCGCACCATTGCTCTCCTGCGCGAGCTTCTGCGCGCGCTCCGCATTTTTCTTGAGCAGGTCGTGCGCGTGCGCGAACCGGATCAGACGCTCCATCAGCGCACGGTCGTCCGATATGAGCGACTGCACGCGCTGCGCAAACGCCTCCACGCTGAACACGCCCACGGCCGGGCCGTCGACAGGCGAGTTGGGCGAGTCGGAACTGCCCGTGCTCGCTCTCGCAGACGTAGAGCCGGCGCCGCCCCCGTGAGAGTAGAGGCTCTTGAGCGCACGCACGTCCATGTCACTGATCGACACCGCGTTCGGGCCAGGGCTGCCTCGGCCTCCCCCGCGTGCGCCTGGAGATGTTCGCCCACTCCCTGCGCGGAAGGGGCGAGCGGCGCTGCTCAGTCGCGCCGCGCGAGCCTCCGGGGATGGTAGTATGGACCAAATCGGCAGCAGGACTGAAACGAAACCGGCTGCGTCTCTTGCAAAAGTGACTGGGGAGGAGGGCCTGGGCTCTATGGGTGATGCTTTGAGGTCCTATTGAAATGCAACCATCTAGACAACTTTGACATAAACTGGGAAGAACGGCGCTCACCAAAGAACGGGCTTGCAAAGTCCGTATCTCGACCTTTGCCGTCTCCAGCTCCCGCGCCATCGCCTCGCGTCTTTCTACCTCCACCGCAAGCAGTTGCTCGAATGCGTACGCGTTGTGTTTCTCTAGGTATCGCCCAAGAGCATCCACAAGCACCCCAATGCCAGACTCGCGAGAGAATAGCGGGACCTCGTAGCGCCGAACGAGGTCATGCAGACCATCCGCTGCGTCCGCGATTTGGTCTTTTGTCACCGCAACAAGTTCCTCGCGCTCTTGCTCCCACAGCGCGCGCGAGTTCTCCAGAGTCTCCGACAGGCCCGCCCAACGCCCTCGTTCCTGCTCAAAGACCGCACGCTCCGAGACCCACGAAGCCTTCTCAGTGACCCACACAGCCGCAGCTGCCTCCGCCTCCGTCCGCACCTGCTCCGCCTTACTCTCTGCCGTCCGCAGGTCACTCTCCAATGTCCGTATGCGCTCCTCCAGGTACGCCGCATCCTCCCTCCCGCGGATCGACGTTTCAAGCTCCTGCTCGAGCTTCGCCACCCGTCCCTCCAACTCGCCTGCGTGCCCTTGTGCCCGAGCCAACTCGGACGCACTGGCCGCACGCACGTCGGCGAGTTCCGCCGCGGCAGCGGCACGGACACCCTCCAGGTCAGAAGCAGCAGCTAGCCGCTCGTCTTCCAGCAAGGCCTCGAGCTCCTGCGCGCGAGCATCCGCAGCGGCCAGCTTCTCCTCGAGCTCCTCGAGTTCGTTCCGGCTCGCGCTGCCACCTCGAGCCGCTGCATCACGCGATGGCGATGAATGCCTCCCAGGGACGACCGCATCCTCGTGTCCGGCGAAAAGATGCGCGCCGTCAAACTTTGGCGCCGCTACCGCCGCAGTGGTTGGGCTCGAGAGCTGATCGTACGAGCTATCGGGGTCGAGCACGGCGTGTTCCTTAGCATGCGCACGCTCCGCCACGGCAAGCGCGGCCCCAAGCACGCCGGCACGGTGCTCGAGGAGCCGCCGGCCGATGTTCGCGGCGCGCTCCTGCACGCGCCAGAGTTCTGTCTGCGCTGCCTCGACTTTGCGTTCTGCAGTTTGGTGCGCGTCTTTGGACTGTCGGGATATGCGTGTGGGGGAAGGGGAGGAAGAATTGAGACGGGCGAGGTTCTGCGCTGCGTCGCGGATTTTGAGTTCTGTTTTGAGTTTTCTTTGGAGAGCGACGACGCGCGAGGACAGGACAGTGTGTTCCTGCAGGAGAAGAGGTCAGGAAGGTCGTCGTCCGTTTTGCTTCGCAGAAGCCTCGGGATGACCGAGGAATTTGATATGGATTGAAGACTTTACGCACCTTGTTGAGCTCCTCGACCTCTTCAGTGCTCAAAATCACGTAGTCCCGGCTGTCTACCATCGCCTCGGAGGACAACAAGCTAAGTAGTAAAGCATCACGGGTGCTGGCTCGCCGTACACCGTTCCCATTCGCATGGTCGTGTGATGGCGGAGACGTCTCGTCCCGTTCGGATGGCGGTGGCTTTCGACGCGGGGGAGGCGTCGATGTCGTAGGCGAGGAAGGGGTCGATGAAGGACCAGAAACAGGTGGTAGCGGTTTGCGATCTTTACGAATAAAGAGGCCTTTGGTGGCGGAGTGTGGCGGTAGTTCTTTGGTCGGGCTCGAGGGGCGTGAAGGAGTGCTCGTACGGTCCTTGATGGCTGGGGTGGGGGGCGGTTCGGAGGTAGCGTTACTAAGGAAGCGTCGGACGCCATTCATACTGGAGGGGATGGGGTATAACGTGTGCTAGCACGGCTGACGACCGGTCGCGAAGAGGACGTAATCAGAGAAGACCGAAGGATAGAATGCGGACAAGGTAGAGGTAAAGGGTAACAGAAATCGTGAGCAGGAAGCGAATGATGGATGCACCGCCATGCAGCCATTTTTGGGTGTTGGCGACGACCAGCATCGAGCGTGTCCTACAAATCTAACACCATAAATCTAAGGCGTCTACTCTATCTCAGCGCCAGCGCCGTAAACCTTCATGCATCGATCCTCGAATGCCTTGACCATCAACGTGGACACTTTCCCAAAAAAGGCACCAGAAACTGCGGCGTGTAGGGGGTTCGCAAACGCAAACGAGAGATCGAGCGAGACAAGCGTCGGGCTGACGTCGTCCGAGGCGCTTATCGATCCGGTGCTGGAGGGTTGGGACAGCGAGCAAGTTGGATTGCGCATGTGAGGTGACCGACGAGACGCGGGTTGAAATCGCCACGTCGTCTCGAGCGTCTTGAACAGAGGCGTGGCCGATGACGCTACTGCCTGATGACCGGCCTCACCGGGAAACGATCAGTTTCAAGTGGAACGTGCCTTTTTCCGAAGAGAACAAACACGCACCCGGACGGATTGGTATGGCACACACGTCACACGGCTCGTGTAGCGTTCCGTGAACGCGTGGAAGGCGACCGTCAGTTCGGCCATCATCTGTTGTGCATTTGGCGAATCGGGTGTGGGCACGGGCGTAAGCGGAACTAGGATACGCGAATGTGTGCAGAATGGGACAAAGGACGGGTACGAGGCGACGTCAGAGACGACTGCATACAGCTGCCGGCACGTGTACCTAGTCATCGTCGGGTAGAGTACAAGGGTAAGGGGGAGTCTCTCCGCATCGGAGGGAGAAGAACGCACGGAAAGACTCTTCGTTCCTGATGGGTTTGTGGGTCTGCACTGCCTGGAAAGTTGGGAAAACTGAAAAGGAGCCTGCGCTGGGCATAGCGGGGTGAGAGGAGAGGAGCAAGCTTGGTCATGTGTTGTGTCAGACCGACGGCGTCGGGAGCGCAATTCAAACTGCGCGGCAACTTCAACAACAGCGAGCTCGGCGCGCTCAATGACATCCTCACGCCTTTTTTTCCTCTGAGAGACGACGACGTGCATGCACTTATGACTCTTAAGGACTGTCGTTTCACGAATGACGTGAGAACGTCGCAACTCAAAAACGCCACAGGCTGTTGAACAAAGGGGCATAATTTTCCATGTAATACGAGCATATCGAGCTAAGATGGGTACAGGCATCGAACCAACCACCGCACACATCCCTATGGTCATCGTCAGCACCGCGTCCACCGCAACTGAAAGCCAGACTCTGGCTGAACACGCACCACTAAGAAGACGTCAAGGCCTCCCAAGCCGAGAGCTCATCTGCGGATGCTCGCATGCCACTGCTTGATAAGGCCGTTTGATGAGCTCGGGAAAGGGGTTTCCTGTGGGGGGCACTCAGTATCACGTCTGACAACCAACTCGAGCTTACACACACCTCGCGCGAGGCCGCCGAACGACCTTACAAGAAGCGGATGGAATGCGATCAAGCGAAGATGATCTCGCCACCTGAAGGAGGAGTTGGCGAAAGCTAGAGGCGACGACATCAGCGAGAGTCGGAGGCGAGAAAGAAGAGATCGCACAGGGTGAGTGAAAGGGAGGAAAGAAAGGCCTTGGAAAAACCCGGCCAGCCCCCTCACCCGGCGTGCCCTTTTTATACATTTTCGAAACGTGTAGATAAATTTAATGATCTACTGGAGTGTGCAGCTCGTGCGCGTGGGCGACTGGAGATCATTCCAGATGATAAGCACAGGGCTGGAAGCGCAATTCGGGATCAGCCGTCAAACCGGCGTGCGTGCTATTTGGGTAAATGGGAAAATCGCGCGGGTAAACCGAAAATGGGAGGCGGCGAGAGGAGAAGCGTCTGTATGAGCGGCCGCGAAAGACATCAGTTTCGGGGCGATGGTGTCACACATCGAGGCTCATCGAAAAGGCGGCAGATGGCCCCGCCGTTTTTCCGTTTCGTTCTTTTCTCACGTCTGGGACTCCGACGAGGAGAGGACGGACGCCCTGTGGTTTGTGGAGCGAGCAGAGGACGGGAGTCCGCCAAAGAGAGGTCGTTCTTTCACGGATGCGGAAAGTAAATTGGGGAGTCAAATCCGTGCCTGCGATTCCATTCCCAGTCGTGGGAGATGAGTTACGACAAGGAGAATGGAATGCCAGAGAAGGATGACATGATGCTGATGGGCGTGCTGGATGGATTGATTGTCCTCCGCTTCCAGCCAGCCGTGCTGTGGGGTTCCCCGTGTCTGCTTCCGGCACCTGCAGTCGTTAGACTCGAGCCTCGGAAAGGATGCACGCGTGGTGATCAGCGTTGGACGGATCCAATTATGCACAGAGTTTTATCGGGGCGTAAAACTGTAACGCAGAGAGCCGTGATGGAGAGATCAGTGGCGGCCCGGGAGGGATTCCTGGTGTAGGCAGTGCGAGGCAGGTACCAAAGTTTTAGAGAACGCCTTCCAGGGTCCAGGGTAACGGAGGGCGACGGTTTCCAGAAACCGCGCGGGGAAACGAGCCTTATCGTAAGAAGGGCGACTGGATCGGGAAGGAAAAGAGGGGCGATAGGTGTGGTGGTAGTTACCGTGACCATGTATGGCAGAAAGACGATGTCATCGTCCAATCCACTCGGTTCAGCTCTCTGCCTTGACAAGCCCTTCCCACGTACATCAGAAATCCATTCGCACAAAAGAGAAATTCAGACCCACCGCTCTACTGGCAGCTCGTGGCTCGAGCGACGGACGGGTCCGGCTATTCCAATATCAGCATAGTTCATAACGTGGGCTACGTCTGGCCAGCATCTGATCATTCAGTCCGAACGGTCTTCAGATCTGAAATTCCACCAACGATTCTTCGAATGTCTAGCCGGACAAATTTTAACGGCTCCGTCTGAACGTTTCACCCCGAGTCCGGTCGAGACAATTCACTATCGTATCCCCACCTCCCCATAAAAGATGCATCAAGCGTCAAGACCCCGGAGGCGCAAAGCAAATACTCCATGGACCCAGAAAGTGGCGTCCGGAATAAAGGCGTCGATCGTATGCACATAAAACCCCGTGCCGGCAAAGATTCGGCAACAGGCCTTGCGAGGCACCCGCACCTGCGACAGGCCTCGATAATCGGGAATCGGAAAACAAAAAGAGGGTGCTCGCTTGTTCCAACGGTGTGGCCGTCGACCACGCATTTTCATCTCGCAATCCGAAAATTTCCACGTTCCCCAATCGTGGGTTCAAATTGCGAGATGGTCGAACGAAAGAGCAGCTGACGAACATCCTGCAAATCCGATTCATTTATGCACCCCCAACCTGACTCTGACCGGGATTAATGCCCAGTGACTGACCGCCTTGAGCCTCTGACCGCGGAATTGCCGGTCCGCATCATCCTGAGCGGCACATGCCAGTGCACGTCAGGCTCAGCTTCCCAGCTTTACATGAGAAAACACGCACCGTAGGCTCGTTCCGCATGGTTTCCTCATGGGGTACCCTGTGGAAAGTAGGGGGTGAGTGATATCGATCGGGCAAGAGGGAGTGAGAAGAATGCGCCGCAATACCGACCGACCGCCGCAGTCCGAGTCGGCGAGTCGAGTCGAGTTGTCAGCTGGTGTGCCAACACGCCAGAAAGACGTGGGCATGGCCTCGAAATTTTTTCGAGGGGGGCCCCAAAACCAGCTGTTACGGCGACTTCCTGTAGCCCTGTCTTCGTGGCCGGTCTCGAAAGAGACGCCCCAGAACAATATGGCTACAGTGGCCTTCCGCTTCCTCTTCTGCAGGCCTTACCGGACCGAATTAACCTCCGCTATCCTCACCACGTGATCGCGTCCTCAGTGGAAGGTCTGAGTCTTTAGGTGCTAGTAGTTTAGTTTGATGGTTGAGGCAATTATTTTACGTTGATGATAATTACCATCCGGGACTTGCCATACACACAGAAATTACCAGGATCGCGATGTCTCTTCACAGGGGCGATTGGCGATGGTGTTTGTGCGAAATTTACGATTCTAACCGCGCCACGGAAATCTCCGAGACCCTAATTTATCAAGCCTAAATGGGAAGCCAATGCAATAGTTCAACACATGTTGCACACCCACAAACCAATTCGGTGCTTCACTTGTATCCATGACTGCATAGGAGTTGATATCTCTGTACTGTGAGCATATGAGAACTATATGGGAAACATGAGAAATGCGGACAACACATCTTTCTCATGTTTTCCTACCACGTAATAATCCTTCGGATCGAAACGTGAGAATGAATGATGAGCACAACTCCGAACTGTCGTGCCTGAGGCGTATGAGGGCCACTTCTAACTGATTCCGAGTACGCCTGGACAATGTTACGAATACATAAATCGAGCTCTGTATGATAGGGTTACTTGTTTCTCCAGATGCGGTCTCGGTCAATGCATGCCTTGGCTCCCATCAGCCGGAAGCCCGGTGCCACCCCACGGATCATCCGGGATCTCGCCCCACGTGTTGTCCTCCTCCTCCACAACTGGCTCACGGCCCTCAGGGCAATCCCTGGCAATCTGCAACGGTGATGGCCAAATGGTAAATGCCAAGATGGATGGCCTAAGAGAAGAGCGCAAGAACTTACGTGACCATCTGCCTTGCACTTGTAGCACGTCTTCACCGGTACCTTCGCGCCATTCATATCTTCCGTGACGGTGTACGGCGCTGCCAAGCAATCACTGATGCCAAGCGATAATTAGCCTCGAATGATCCGGCGGCAGCTGCAGTGGCGATGACACATACCGCGCCATATGGTTCGGCCCACCACAGCGATAGCACTTAACGGGCGGGAGCGAGGCCATGTTCAGTCCGCGACCAGGCGCCGGCGGCGGGCGTGGCGCAAAGCCATACTCGGGTGCCTCGTTGGGACACACGCGCGCGATATGCCCAAAGTGACCGCAATTCTAACAGAAATAACAACAACAAAAACATCCGTCATCACGACTTGGCCATTCCCTGGACCCTTTGCCCTCTCCCCGCCCTTCCTTGGGTGGGGGAAGGAGGGGGGAAGGGGCCAAAGGCTCAGGTTAGATCAATTAATTGCGCGCACGTAGCATTTTTGGTTCGAGCCTTGCAGGCGCAGAGTTGGGCATTCCGCCTGGATGTGGCCGATGCCGCCGCACGAGTAGCACTGCTTGGCAGCGACGCTGCGCGGCTCGGTGCAAGTCGACGACTCGTGGCCCGGTTTGCGGCAGTTGTAACACAGTCGCTCTTGCGACGTACAGTTTTCAGCGATATGGCCGACTATCGTTTGTTACATCAATATCCGTCCGTTGGGGCCGGTACAGGAAAAGAAGAGCAGGGGGATCATGATGAGCGGAACGAAGAAGGGGCGCAAGATAGGCGAGATAGGGTGAGCAGGTGAAGAGAGGAGCGTTGACGCACGATTTCCGCATTTGAAGCACCCCTTCCTGGAGATGTTGTGCGCCATATATAAAAACTATATACAACAACTTCTTTCTTTTTCTTCGACTTCTGCTTTTTCCTTTTGCTTTCGACTCGTCGTGTACCTGTCAGGGTCAGTATTAGTAATTAGGTATGGGAAAAAAATGATAAGCGCCATCAAGGAGGGAGAAGGAAAGAAGTTGAAGACGGGACCGCACCTCGGCTGCAGACCGCGCAACCCTCAACCGCCTCCCTTCAACGAGCGAACGCCACGTTTTACAGTGATGGTTGAATCGGACGGAACGATAAACAATGTGCGTCGCCGGCCTGGCTTTGACGAAAGCCGGACGCCGGACCTCAAATCAGCCTTCCCACGCCGTGAACCCGCCGGCGCGCCGACAATAAACACGTGTTCATCATGATTATATAGCGGTTACCACATTAGTACTACGATATCACAGCGACGGGCTACATCCCAAGGCCCATCAGCGCGCTCGTGAGTCGCTCAGCCACCGCCTCTGGCTCCTGTCTCGCCATCTCGATCACGCTGAGCAGTCTCTTGATGCCGATGCTCAGCCGGCCCTCCTCAGTGCCCATGCCCGCTTGGCGTAGCATGTTCACCGCACGTGCACGGTCGCGCTGACTCCGGAAGAGTTCAACGGCCTCTAGGACGTGGTCAAGCGCGGTGAGTTCCGTAATGGGCGGTACGCGTAGCTCGGCATCAAATGAGGATAGACCAACATCAGTCAGCATTGGGCGGAGCGAGGATGTGGCGACCACGAGGAGACGGCGGCCCTGTGCATCGCGGAAGGTTAGCCCAATGGTACCCAGAAGAGGCATTTCCCAGAAGAAATTAGAGCAACAGGGGCTAAGTTCACCTTAGGAGGTGGCTTTGCCATGAGCACCATGAGGGTTTGTAGCACTGCATTTGAAAAGCGCGGGCCCACAGGCGTCCAGTCTGTGCACGTCGTGTCACTTCAAGTAAAGGCGAATGGCTTGTTCCTTCCACTCACCTAAAAGACGCTCGATGTTATCGACCACCACCACGCTCATCGGACTCTTCGAGCTGTCCGCAAACACCTTCGAGATCGCCTGAATCTTTTGCGCTTCGGAGAAGCCGACCATATTGTCCGGCGTGATAAGCTTAATGAAAGGAAACTCTGACGCTTGGGCGATCGTCGCTGCGAGAGCCGTCTTGCCGGTGCCTGGTGGCCCATGAAGGAGGAGACTGACGAGGGGAGTACGCGTTGACGTCCGCACCTGCTCAACAAAGAGCTGGCCCGAGCGTAGTAATTCCTAATAAACCTGGTTAAGCGCATATCGAGTGAGAAGAGACTGAAGGAACGCACGTCGACTACGTTGTCGTAATGTATGATACCGTTCTGCACGACCTGCGCAAGTTCCTCTTCTGATACACCGAACGCCGGGTGCACCTCATCGAGCGCATCGGAGAAATCTCCCGCGTTGACCCGCAAATTCTCAACGTCGTCCGAGATGCCCGCCATCGTGCCGACCTTGACGTGCCGATTAAACGCAAAACTGGTGGCGCTCTTGACCAATCCACCGATCTCCGCACCAGAGAAGTTCTTGGTGAGCTTTGCAAGCTCTTGGAGGTCTACATCACCGTCCATCACGCCGTTGTTGCGCATCTTTGCCGTGTGGATATTCAGGATCTGGTATCGTCCGTGTTCGTCTGGTAACGAAATCTCCATGTGTACCTCCAGACGCCCCGGGCGAAGCAACGCCTCGTCTATCATATCTAGCCGGTTCGTCATGCCAATTATGAGAATGTTGTTTAGCTGGTCCACGCCGTCCATTTTGGACAACAGCTGATTGACCACCGTGTCTCCGACACCAGTGCCGCTATTGGTCGAACCACGTTGCTTGAAGACGGCGTCCAGTTCGTCAAATATGATGATATGCAACCCACTCTCATCGCCCTTTTCCTTGTACTTTTTTTGGATGTCAGCAAGCTACGTCAAAGGTTGAATCGGGGAAGACATACCTCCTTCTCGGCATCCGCGAAGAGCTTTCGGATATTCTCCTCAGACTGGCCAACGTACTTATTCAAGATCTCGGGGCCGTTCACGATCTTTGGCTCGCGCGCGTTCAGCATCTTGCCAATCTGCCGCGCCAAGAGGGTCTTTCCGGTTCCCGGAGGTCCATGCAGTAGGATACCTACGTAAAAGCGAGTCAGAAGAAGCCAATTTAAGCGCGCACAAAGTCATCCACGCACCCTTGACATGTTGAATGCCAAGCTTCTCAACAAGCCCTGGAGGAAACACGCGCGACGCGAACGCCCGACGGAAAATCGCGCTGAATTCCTGATCCAAACCACCGATGCCCATGTCCTCAAACTTGAAATTTGGGGCCAGGATAGCGTTCGGCGCCGCCTTTTTCGCGCTCGACTTGATCTTGATCTTCGATACAGGGTCCTTCAGGAACGTCACTTCCGTCTTTTCCATCACGATGCCCGAGTCCATCCTGCCACCACCAGGTGCTCCCGCGCCGCCAGGGAGACCGCCACGACGCTGCTCCGCGGCGAGCTCGAGCACGCCCACACTCTTGATGATGCCCTTGAGATTCTGGCCGTGGTACTCGAACACGATGATCTGCCCAACAGTAAGATTGATGTTTCCGTACCCGCGAATGAACGTCGCAGCCATGTCGTCCGCGGAGAACTGCTCTGCAATTTCAAGGTTCCGCTGGAGGAAGCCGACTTCGAGCGAGAGTGTCTCCAGGAATGGAGGTGCGGATGGGTGTGGAGGCGCAGGCAGCGCCGTCACGGTTACTGAATCGCCAATAGTCGATAAGCCGATCCACTGGCGCTGCACGGCGCTTGCACCGATTGCGCCCTGGGGTAGGAGGCCGGTGTTATCATGTCTGTCGATTTGCAAGGTTCACAGCGATCTCCCTGAGATAGTCGCACGGCTCACCTGACTGTTAGTGGGAATTCACCCTTGACAAGAACATGTTCCCCATTCTTGAAGTCGGCAGGGTGTACAATGAGACAATTAGTGAGGGCAAGAGAATCGCTCGGGGATGATTTCACAAGGAAGCTGCACTAGGGTTGAGCAGACCGCTCTGGACGGTGGAAAGGGTGAAGGCCGTACACTGCTGCTCCTCCTGACGGTGGTGGTCTGCGTTGCTCAAACGATCTTTTCTCGAATCCAGAAGGGTCATCATATCGGGGAGGTAATGGGCGTGCTGTCCTTGGGGGCAAAGACGTCTGTGACCCATCTGGGAGCCTGGAATATGGGGATGGAGACACGCGTTGTGTCGGTCCTGGAGCGGAGGGCCCACGGCTGAAGAAACTCATGGTTGCGGTTGTAAGACAACTCGTTGGATGTACCTTTGAGAGGATATTTGGGTCCGAAACGTAGCAATTACGCCGTGCAGAGGAAGCCGTATGCAAGCACAGCCAGGGTCGGGACACGGGGCGGCAGACCTCGGACCGTCACATGGACTTATGTAATATCGATTACATAAAACGCTCAAGCTCAACGATGACCCGCTTCAGTTATTACAGAGATCGACAGCGGTGCCATCCTAATGTCGAGTTTACTATTACCACCACCACCAAGTACTCCGAGTGATGGCGTTTTCGATGACTTACCCGTTGATCGCAAGTCATGTCAACTTCTTGGTCCAACTGCACTTGTATGACGCATTTCCCTACTAATTCCCCTTCTCACCACTTGATCCCCATAACGTTCTCAGGTCGTGCAAGGATTGATGGGCGTGCTTGTTATCGCCTCTCTTGTTTTTAAACGACACCGTGAAAGGCCGAAGCGGCCTTGGCGCATCTGGTGTGTCCCTCTCTCCACGTGCGTGTCATGAGCCCATGCCATCTAGGTTGTTCGATGTGTCCAAGCAGGTCGTCGGCCAGATGTTCGTCCACGGCGTCAACGTATTTATATCGGATGTGGGATCGGCACGCTCATCTGGAAACGCGTGTGTATTTTACTTTCTCAACATATTAATAGATACTACTCTTGGTACGTCACATTCCCCTTTCCCTTCCTCAGCGTCTTATGTGCCTTCTACGAAAGGCGTTGGTGCCATCTACCTGACCCTCCATCTCCTTACGTGGGTCTTCACCACCAAGCTCCGTTTCAAGGGTTTTCAGTCTGGCCAATACGGCTCTCCCCCCTCGCTCAATTATTGGGCACGCCAGGCTACTGTCTACGTTGTTTCCCTCACCTCGATGAAGCTCCTCGTCGTTCTCCTTCTCGCCTCCTGGCGCAAGCTATTAGACATTGGCGCATGGTTACTCAGTTGGTTAGGTAATAGCAATGCCGCCCAGGTTGTCTTGTGCGTGTTCCCTTCCATTTTTGTCCGTCTTGGCGCTGGTGATGGCCCATCGCAAACTAAACCCCGATTCCGCCCTGCAGCACAATGGGCCTCTTCCCCATATTTATGAATGTTCTCCAATTCTGGCTCATTGACTCAATAGTCAAGGCGGGTGGCTTCGCCGGGATTGCGCTGCCCACCGACCAAGCCGACCCCACCGACTGCGAGCCGCTCTTCCCCTCCTCTTCCGACTCGGGTGACGACGACGACGACGACGATAGCGCGGATGTCGATGGTGTAGCGACACATGTCAAGGGTGACGTCGAGGCCCAAGAGCAGGTGGGGCTTATTCGCCGCTCCACCGACTCCCGCGCCTCACACACGTACCCACCCAGTCTCAACGAGTCGCCGACTGTACACCGTTCCAGCTTGTCTCCCCCACCTACGACGGGCAGCGTACTCTCAACGCGTCGCCACCGCCCACCTCCTGCCCCACTCCTCCCGCGCTCGCCAATGGTGCCCGCACTGAACTCACCTGAACACTCATCCGCGGTGAGTGCGGGTACAGGTCCCAGCACTCAGCCGAACGACGACTGGCAGGCGTGGAATGGCGATGGTGACTGGGTCGAGCGGATAGGTGAGGAAGAGTGGACCGGGCGACGGGCAGATGCAAGGAAGCGCGAAGTTGACGGCGTCTGGGATGGTGAACCGTCATGATATCCACCCATTTGATTGTGCTTTGTTTCTGCATTCGGAAGATGTTACAATCACACGTACACATACATGAACAATTTGTTCTTTTTCATTTCTACTACACTTGTTTCCGGATGGCTAATCACACACAGGATCATCTATATGGGGTAATGATGAGTCATCAATCATGGAATGATGGAATGGAAGCCCCAGGGTTGAGGGTTCTTTGACTCATGTGGGAACAAGTTATATTTGAAATACCATCAGGTATAAAAGACCAACTTTGCTTCACAAGGCCTCTTTTTCTTTTTCTTCTTAGAGCACCATCATCAGAGTTTTCAGTGGTCTTTTTTAAGGGACTGCTTTTGAAAAGGAATATTCTAACCCTTAGCCATTAACCCCTCAAGTAATCATTGTTGATCTCCCTCCTCAATCAACACAACACATAATAATTGTCAAGATTCCCCTCATCAGTAAGATTGTGCAATAGGTTAATATATAATATATAATTAACTGAACCTCTAGGGAATAAGCACCAGACAGTCTATAGGACTGTCCCATATTCACCCAGAAGGACAGGGAGTGGTACACCTTTTTCATCAAAGGTCAACACCATAAACACCCCCACTCACACCCTTGAACACCCAAGTGACAAGATGAACCAATCAGATATGGGTAACTCTTCTGGAGCACAGCCAGAGGGAAACCCATACGGGTTGCAAAGGGGTGTTGATGGGTGGTCACTGGCAGGTTCGAATGAAAACTTTGGTCTTCGTCTTAATATTATCAAGATCAAGCACTCGGATGCAAACCGTGACAATATGCCAACCGAGGAGGAGCGGAAGAAGACGGTCGACCAACAAGGGAACTTTTCCCAGCACGTACTACTTGGGCCCGGGGATGACACCTATAAGTTGTGGATGGAAAAAACAGGGCCGTACCTCGGCCACTGGGTGTTGGGCAAGAGCCTCCACGGTATGTTTACCGTTCAACTTGCCTGGCTCAGCGTCCTGTACTAACGTATCAACAAAACAGTCTCGCCGCCATGGAAGCTCCTGAAATTCCCGGAGGGTTACACCCTCTGGCTGCACAAGACGGGCTCGATCACGGACCCGGCCAACCCGCGGACGGACGCCTACCTCCATGGCGCCCCCCACCTGGGGCCACACAACGGCCGCTCTCAGGGCTTCCCGACCGTATTCCGCTCGCCGATGGAGTTCGTCGAGCACGCGATCTGGCTCATGAAGGGCGGCGCGGGGAGCTGCCTCTGCAAATACTGCCAACCCGGCCAAAGCCAGAACGACATTAACAGCCGTCTCGACCCCCTCGGCCGCGAGCGCGCGCCCGACGACGACGACGGCGGCAGCGGCGACTCGCGCCGCGGCAGAGGAGGTGGCCCCGGTTCGCAGGCTCGTCGCGTTCGCCGTGCCAAGCGCGAGAGGTCCCCCGCGATCATGGCCAAAGATTATCGAGTCGGGAATAGAGGGGCGTGAAGTTTTTGTGGTGGTGGTGGTGGTGGGGTGACGCTAGTTGGTAGGTCAACTCCAGCCCAGTCTATGGCTGTTGCTCATCGCCACGCAGTACAGGGAATGACTCGCGTTGCCCGCCCTCACTTGATCATATCCGAGTCCTGGCGCTGTCCGAGCCCCTGGAGTGGCCAGGCCGGTCGGGTCTCAAGGAAAACGTCTTCTCTTCTCCAAACAAAGCTTTCAGTTGTCCTGTCTCATGCTATCGCTGTCTTTTGTCGCTTTCGTAGTCTCATCAGGTCTCTCTTCCATGTCCATTGTTCTGTACATACATACCACTCCATTTCATAACCGAAATGCAAATACAACGTGTTCCTTTCGATCTAGCGACCCGTGGGCACGGGACGCTCATTATAAGCAATAGCGTCTCACATTGGGGCAGCAAAACATTATTCATCCATGAGACAAAGGAGACGAGTCACAACAACGCCATGTCACCACTCAAGAACCGAAAGGCGGCCCGAGGCCCATTCCATACGGATTTGAAGGGAGCACCTGAAGCGGCATGGGCACCATGACAGGCGAGGTCATCGTCGACTGAAACTCCTACAATGTAAAAAAAAAAGGTCGTCAGCAAGGGCACAGCAAAAATAAAAACGAGACAAAAGCGCACATCGACATGCGTGCTAGGCAACCTGCTCGTGTTCTGTCTAGCACTCGGGGTCTGCCTCAACACGCGGAAATCGTTCGCCGTGTACGTCTTGGTGAGGCCCGTCACGGCCGGGCTTCGAAGCAACGCCGTGGGTGGCGACACCGTGACCATGTCAAGCACGCCGCGCGCATGCGGGGGCGTCGTCGCGCGTTGGAGGTGCTGTCCCCCCGCCAAACCCGCTACCGTGGCGGGTGCACCAGCCGCCAGTTGTGGACGGAGCAGCTGTCCCACGGCGATGCGCACGTCGGCCATGGGGAGCGTGTGCAGGGGGCGCAGCACCGCATCTTCCTCAGGCGCGGTGTGCAGGTGCATCCGCACGTGCTCGAGCGCCGCACGACGCGCGGAGGGTAGTGCGCGCGCAAGCGCGTCACACAACTGCGCAAAGGTGTCCGTCGAGATGCCGCGGAGCGTCGCAAGTTGCGGGAGGCCTGCGTGCGATTGATCGACGAGCCATTCGAGGAGCGAGAGGATGGCTGGTGCTTCGGTCCCGATGCCCTCACCCGGAGGAGAGGAGGAAGCGCTCGGGGCCATGGAAGCGAGTATGAGTAGTGTGTCGCCCAATTCTGTGGATAGCCGGTCGGGCTCGATGATCCTGATGGGCACCTGCTTGAGCGCGACAAGCGCGTGCGATATGGGCGTCGACAAGAGGGACACATGTTGGACCGCGCGGAGAAAGATGAGAGCGAGTGCAAAGCAGAGACTGCGGTCCGGTCCTGCAGCTCCAATGCTACTACAGGACTGCACGAGCACCTGTGCGAGCTCGACGTGGTCCTGCGACGCGGCCCTATTCGCTAACAAAAGATTCATCGCCGTCACGAGTAATCCTGCCGGCTCAGGCTCTGCACCGATATAAGCAACCATCCTGAGCGCCTCCGGTGCCGTGCCTCTCATCAGATCGTGCAGCAGCCGGAAGGCGACGACGACCTGATGCCCTTTGATAGTCCACAAATCAGGCTCAATCTCTTCCGACGCGAGTACGCGTAACGCAGCACAGAGTGTTCGTAACTCGTCCAGGACAAGCCACTCCGCGATGCCCAACACGCCCCCATCGACCACCGCAAGCCGCCGTACGAGGTGGGCTCGCCCGTTCACGTCCAAGGCACGGAAGAACGTGGCAAGTTCCGATAGAACGCGCGGCAACGCGTGGCGCACTGGGTCTCCGCTCCGCGCGTCGGGTTCTACCGGAAGTACAAGATCGACGAGGCTGAGAGTATGGTGCGCGCGACGGATCGGGTCCTGCGATGCGGCGCTAGAACCGGTAATGTCCGCACCACGCCGTAGAAGAGCACGCAAGACGAGTTCTGGATCGAGCGATCGCACAATGTTAACGCACGTCGCACGTAGCCCCTGTGCCACGCGCACGCTGTCCGCAGAATTAAGGGTGTCAGTGGCATCGGCAAAAGCGAACAGATCCGCTGTGGTGTTAATAAGCCCATTTACCGCACGGCTCGGTAGTGAGTGAGTAAGGAGGAGGCGGGCGAGCACTTGTAAGAGTTCATCTGCACCTGCCAGAAGACAGGCCAACTCTGCATGGGAGGAAGGCGTAGGTCGAGGGGGCGGAGGGATGAGTGAGAAGTACGCTTGGGCATCTGCCGTGAGTACGTCGAGAATGACGAGCAGGTGCAATGGTAGTCCATGCTTTTGTTGTGCCCACAGCGCGTTGACAGAAGCCCACTCGCCTGTACCTGCGTCTCCTGTCTCGAGCTCGTGCGCGAGGAGTGCCGTCGCGACGCGCAGCGTACGAAGAGCGTTGGCGGATACCGGCTGCGTGAGGGGCCGGACGAGCTCCTCGACCGCGGCAGGAAGCCCGTCATCTGCGAGGAGTGCAAGAGCGCGCAGTACAGCACGTTCTGCGTCGTTGATGACGGAGAATCCCATGTGAAGTTGCAGGAGACACTTGATGAGGTGGGGAGATAGAAAGGCACGGGGGTCGAGTGTGAGGTCGTAGAGAATGTGCTCGGCGTGAATTCCCGAACGCGTCGGCGTGTCGTCGTCCATCATGCATTCAAGGCGGAAAATCATCTGCCGCAGAAGCAGGAGGTGGTTCAGAGTCTGTGGTTACGTGAGTCGCAGGATAGATTAGAGTGAGAAATAATAATGACCTCGCGGTAGCGCGGAACGCTCTGCCACACACGCATGACATTAAATGCACGCGAGCGGCACAGTTCGTTTGGCACGCTATCCGCCCACGCATACGCAGCGAGCACGCAGGCCACGCCAACCCATGCGCGGAGTTCGACCAAGCCCTCTGATCCGGCTATCGTCATAGCCAGATCCGGATGGGTGACGAGAGCGTGCAAAGCAACGCCAAAGGATGACTCGTCGCTGCCAAGATCGCGCAGGACCTCCCTCGCTGGGATAAACGACGACTCTGTCGCCTGAATTGCAGCAGAGAGCGTTTCCCAGCCGCACAGACGATCAATCACGCGTTGGGCTGCTCGCTTCACGTAGGGGTCGACGCCTTGGCGGCTTGCCACTTCCTCGAGTTCTTTTTGGAGATTCGCGGTCGTGAACGCCTTTGCAATGTCTGGATTCGCAGCCGCGACGAGGAGATGATCGACAGTGTCTTCGTCCATGACAGAAGACTCAAAAATGGCGTGGATGTCGATGCGGTCCTTCAGAGGAATCTTATAAGCGCAAGGGGGTGACAGGAGATGGTGTCCGTACGATGAGAAGCCTCGGGAGTTCTCTATGTTGGCAAGCGACGCGGGAGAGGATGCCCGCTACTAAGTAAGCCTGGTTCTCACTCTGCACAGCACGTCAATATTCATGCGCACATTCGTAATGAGGGCCTACCTTGGGCACACTCGCGTCTGCGACTCTGTCAGCGAATCGCTGCAATACTTCGAGTGGTATGTCATCTGCCACTGGCTGGCTAACCAGCTGGTAAGCATAATCTAGGTCAAAGTCGTCCGGGTCGTCGCCGAGATCTGGGTGGAGATACGGAAACTCGGGAAGATCCCAATCGTCGTTGGCTGGCTTGAGGCAGAACATGAGGCGAATGACAAGAGGTAAAGGGGGTGCATCGTGAATGAGGGAGAGGAGGTTGCGAGTCAGAGTTGTTGGATCTGCCGAGTTTGCAGGGTCGAGGGCGGGAGATAGAGGTGTCGGCGTGAGCGGCAGAAGTACGTCCGGGACATAAGATGAGGGCAGCGAAGGAAGCTCAGAGGCCACGTCACCATAGATGGCCATGGAGAGTTTGGCGAAATCCCCTTTTACTATCAATAGACGAGATGCAAACTAGACGTGGCAGTTCAGTGAGAAAGAAGTCTATGGAGGCGGATGGACATGCCTCGTTTCCCATGTCTACAGGATAGTCAGCATATCCACCGACATATGCTATGGAAGTGGGAACGAGGGCATTCGTAGTCTTTGGCTTTTGCTTGGGATCTCCAACGATGGGGTGCGCATTGAAGAAGAGGTCAAGGACGAACGCTTCTGGCTCTGTTTCCCTTGCGTAGTCAATAACCCTGTTAGTGAACGTGACTGGAAGATGGACGGGAGGAGGCGCATACACGCCCCGACATTGAAGCGCGAGCAGTTGGCAATTAGGGGGACTCACGAGACAATCTGTGGCTGTTCTGCGAACGGGACTGCACCCTTTGGGAATATACGCAATGAGCGCACGCGCACGGGGGACGAGAACCTCAGGGCAGCGAGACTTGAGGGACCGGCGGGCTGAAGAGTGGACCAATGCAGCAAGATCATAATCAAGGGCAGGTGGGCACCGCCACTCGCAACACTCTCCGACCACGACCACGACCATGAGCGGTCCCAACCCACCCAACATCAATCTCCCTGGCGTTTCCCTGCACACAAACACCAACACACGCCGTCGCAGCAACAGCATTCTCAAAGTCGAACACGTCGACAGCTCAAATGAAGAGGCTCTCGACCAGGCCGCGTACGCCAACATCAACGCCGAGTGGGTCAACCGCAAAGGTATGTGACTCAACGGCGTGGCATCGGGGTTTTGGTGACCTTCGGATGCCTTCCTAATCGTTGTAGGCGCGTGGATGATCCATGTCGTGCTCATTGCAACGGGAAAACTCCTCATTGACGCCATTCCCGGAGTGACAAAAAACATCTCCTGGACAGCCGTCAACCTGTCTTACCTGGCCGTGCGTCTCTGTCCATACTATCCTACGGCGTTCTACCCCGCGTCCTGCACCGACCTCTACTGACCTGACTGCCTGCAGTGCTCGTATCTCATGTTCCACTGGGTAACAGGCATTCCTTTCGGGAGCGAACTGCACGGTGGAGCCTACGACGACCTCACGCTCTGGGAACAGATTGACGGCGGTGCGCAGAACACGCCGTCGAAAAAGTGGCTCTTCTCTGTTCCCGTCGGCCTGTGCGTCTTCCTTCCTGTCCCGAGCCATGCGCGCTCACACGACCCACAATATAATACAGTTTCCTGCTTTCGACACATTACACGAATTACAACCCGTGGTTGTTCGCCATCAATCTATCAGCCCTATTGTTCGCGCTTGTGCCTAAGCTTCCTATGGTGCGTTCTAGATCTGTAGCCGCACGCTGTCAAGCCATCAAATTGATCTGATTTGACAGGCGCATCGCCAGCGCTTACGCATCCTCCCCAATTATTCCTCTGGCAATGTCACGCCGATCAGCGCCATATCTGGTACGGACACTCCCCCAGATCATTTCCGTCCACCACCCGAGCTTCGCATAACAGAGGAACAGTTCCGGTGAGGACAGAAAAACCAGAAGAGAGGTGTTAGAAGGGACGGGATCTTTAGTACTATCGCATGTCGCACGTCTCGGCAAGTTAACCATCCAGTGGTTTCTTTAATATACATAATGGGGACAACCATCCTCTTATATATATTTTTCGACTTGTGGGCCCTAGGCCATGCCTCGAACATCGTCTTCACGACTCTGGATCAGGACGCCTCTTTGAGCAGGTCCTGATATCGAAGCAGACGCAACCTGTGAATTGGATGAGCAAAAGGACGTGAGGCTCATGGGGCTAACTTCGGCTTACAGATTTCGCAGAAGCATCAGAACCGTCACCTTTCCCACAGCCGGAATGTACAGCGACGCCTGTAACAAACGCGAACGCAAACGCAATTAACCCAAGGTGCGACGAAAGAGCAAGAGAAAGATAACGTTGAGGACACACCTTGTCCCGCACGTCTACCTCGAAATTCTTGTCCGCTGCGACGTTCACGCACACGCACCCGTCCTTCAGTGCGGCGGTGGGGACCTTGTACGACGCGCTCGGTACGGCGGACACGACGACGTCCGAAAGCGCGAGGCATCGCGTTAGGTCAAACTCGGGCGGCGCAGGGCGCACGACGTGGTGCGGGTGATACGCGCCGCGCGCCGCACGGCCTCCATCTGCAGACGCCGCGGGTCGCTTGGTGTACTCCTGTATGGAGTCGATGTCGACAGAGAAGACGTGCGCGCCGTCGTTCGCGAGGAGGGCGGCGAGTGGGCGGCCGACAACTTCTGATCTGGGAGTGATGAGCGGTGTTGGTAGGCAGGAGTGCAAGGGGCAAAGGGAAAGAGAGAAGGGCGTGGCGGGAACTGTACGCACCTGTTGATGACGGTGATCGTGCGGCCGTAGGCGCGGTCCCCGTAAGGCAAGAGCGCGTTGTACACCCCAATGCGTTCGAGCGATTTCACGACGCCGAGCGGCGTGCAGGGCAAGATCGACTTTACGGTTCCAGGCGGTGGCACATCGTCTTTGAATGGTGCGGAGGGTTGTGCGAGCGATGGAGAGGATGCGAGGAGGGATTTCGGCTGGAGATACCGGATGCTGGTAGGAAGGCGATTGAATCGTCTTAAGAGAGGGGGGTTAAAGAGAGACGTACTTGTGATAGAGATTGTAATGGAATTTATAGTTGAGTCCCTCAACGTCCTTGTACGGCGAAACGATCTGCTGCAAATAATGGTCCTGAAGTGATACACGATAAGAAGAACGTAGGAGTTCGGAGCGGGGAAGCGAGCTCACCTGTTCCTTGCCAAAGATTGGATAATAAACCTAGATGTGCAACTGATGTAGGCACTCGGAGATCCTCAAAGAGGGCGGGTAAAGCGCACCATTATCCCATCAACGGTCTCATCAGCGTTAGCTTCGATGATGGCTTCCTCGACCCCATCACCATCTGCGCCGGCCACATCCGAGTTGTTGCTTCCGCTTCCTCCAGCCGGAGAGTCATTCAGCGCCGCACCAACCTGGCGCAGCTCGAATTCGATGCCTAGCGCCGCGCATTGTTTGCGTGTAAACTCTGCATAGGACCGGCTCGGCGCGTTCTCAGTGGCGAGGATGCCGACGAGCTTTGGCGGACGCGAGCGCGAGATGCTCGCCAGGCTCGACTTGACTTCGGCGAGGATGGGCTCGGCGATGGTGTCCGCCTTGAGAAGAACGCCTTTGGGCGGTGGGGCGGGTGCCGGGTCTGGGTCCGTCATCATTGTCGATGCGTTTGAATTCCGTGGTATTCCGAGTCTTTTGCGCTCGCGCTCTCGAATTTCCGAGGTACTGAAGAAGATTTCCCGACGGACTAAGAGATAAGATAATGATGAGAGACATGTTGCAATACTGTATGGCAATGACGACCCCTCAAAGGTGGCCCTCGTTGTCTAATGGCCATGACGTCAGACTTCTATTACATTAGGCATCTGGAGGTTCCGGGTTCGAGTCCCGGCGGGGGTATTGGGAAACCTTTTTATCCCGGGCTTATTACAGTACTAATCCTGCTGACGATCTTTTTTTTTGGAATCAATTACTGTGCGCCTCGGGGTACAGAACCCCATGTAGCACTTCTGTTTTGGTTTACATGACTGACGTGTATATTACTTTAAAATGCTCTGACAGATTGGTGTTCTCCCCTTGGTCCTATGACCATGCGTCTGACACAACTGCAGCGAGAGTGGCGAGCACGGCTACATGCAGAGGGATCGTCAGGATACGGGTGGGAACACCGCCTTTTGGCAATGGTCGCGCTGGCGGTGTTCGCACAAATCTCCTGTGTGTCACCCTGTCACTCAGACTCGCTCTAATTAGAATGCCAGCTTGCGGCGCTCGTCCATGATCAGGCATCTGCGCTTGAACTCTGGGCAATCCCTACTCCAGCTGGTGTGCGTATTGTCGTTGCAGTTGACACAGTTGAAGGTGATCGGGATACCCGGTACGACAAGGTTGACGGACCTCACTGCTTGATGTGCGAGCCCTTTGCGAAGGTGTCAGTGAATGCTTTGCTATTACCTAGCTCGTTAAGCCAATCGGTTGCTTCTTTGCTGTTGAGGGTTAGGAGTTGCTTGGCCCGGCGCTCCATGTCGCTGAGCACCTTTGGGTCAGTATTTACCTTGTTTGCTTGATTCGGTTGTGCAAGTAGGGCATCGCCGTATCCGAGGCAATTTTGTCTGTGCTTATCATTACTTTACCTACCTTGCTTGACAAGTCTGCCTTGGTGCCGGTCATCCCTTCAGCCGGTTTGGTGCTGTCGTCTAGGATTGTGCCAGCTGTCTCCTGGATGCCAGGGAGCTTGGTGGTCGACATGGTGTTTGACCAGGCATTCGTACATTGCACTAGGTCAGATTCGATGGTTCACCTACCTTGGCTGCACTCTCCCGGCTTGCCATTTCGCCTGTTTCCTCTGCTACCGCTCGCTTCGCATAATGGATACGGAGTCTATGGCGCGTTTAGCCGATTGGTCTGACTTTTCCGCTTTGGTTATGGCCCGCTTTTCCTTTTGGGGGGACATGCCTCCGGTGCCTGGTTTGCCTGGCTGATTCTCTAGTTGTGGTGTGCTTTGTTCACTTTTTTTTTCGCTGACTATCTTGTGACACTGAAAGCACCCGGAAACGTGTAGATATATGCTTTTGTGTCCAGTCATCACCGCATGAGCGTCCCTGTAGCTCCAGTTCCTCGGACCTTGGGTTACGGTCAATTCAATTCAGTCTTGATCTTGATGGCCTGCGCCTCGTTTTCAGGCTCGACCACCCACCGCCATCATGTCCTCGGTGGAGCGCACTAACAATGCCCTGGACCACTCCCACCACATCTCTGACCACGCACGCAAGTATGCCCCCTCCCCTCTCAAAAATCTTCAAAAGTATTATGGCAAGACCACGATTTCCTTCGCCGGTGGTCCGTCTTCTCACTTTCACACGGCGACCACTGCATCTCATCCCATGATACATCTGCAGGCTTGCCCAGTCCGGAATACTTTCCTTTCGCGTCAATCTCTGCCGACGTCCCACACGCCGACGCGTTCCCACTCGACGCTCCGCGAGCCACATCCTCGCCGTTCGGGTGGCTCTGGCGCCTCTTCGGCGCCAGCAGCAACGGGGACGACACGATACGCATACATATCCCCCGCGAGCCGACTCAGGGCTCCGGGCAGCTCAACCTCACGACGGCGCTGCAGTACAGCGCCGTGACGGGCTTACCGACCACGCAAGCGTTCATTCGCGAGTTTACGGAGCGCATCTACGCACCTGCGTACGACAACTGGACCACGCTCGTCCACGCGGGTAGCACGGACGGGTGCGGCCTCTTCTCGTCCTGAGCGTGTGCGCGTGCATGCGGACCTTGCTGACCAAAGATGGTGGGCCCAGATGGAACCGCATTGCCAGGTTGCTGCTCAATCCGGGTGACACCCTCCTCGTTGAGGAGTGGGCGTTCGCCTCTGCGCTTGCGGATTCGCGCCCGCTCGGTGTGCGTTGGAAGGGTGTCCCAATGGATGGTCAAGGTATGCTCCCTGACGCCTTCAGAGAGATCCTTGCAGGGTGGAATGTTGAGCGCGACGGCACAAGGTGTGCAGACTTTCTTTTCGTCGTCGCCTGTGCATTGACACCTTGGAACCAGGCCTCGGGTATTATACACCGTGCCTGTGGGCCAGAACCCATCTGGTGTTGTATGTGGTGGCATTTCATCCCGACGAGTTGTTCTAGCTGAATCTAATTGCCGCGCCAGACCTTGGGACTCGGGCGCAAGAAGGCCATCTACGACCTTTGTGTCGAATATGGTGCGCTCACCACCTGTAATGCTCTTGGATTTAATTTCCGAACTGGTGGCACAAAGATATTATCATAGTAGAGGATGATCCGTACTATTTCCTCCAACTGGGCGAGTTTGTGCCAAAGTCACAACGAAAGGCCGAGCGCGAGCCTGCGGCGGGTGGAGACATTGCGCGCTTTGTCACAAATCTTGTTCCCTCCTTCCTCAGAATTGACACGCAGGGGCGGGTCATCCGCCTTGACACTTTTTCCAAGGTGTTTCAGTCCCTTTTCTCTTTCACATGTACTTACCTACTAACCGCTCCCTTCATAGACGATCGCACCAGGGGTGCGGCTCGGCTGGTTCACCTGCAGCCCGGTCTTCGCAGAGCGGCTGGAGCGCATCGGCGAGGTATCGACGGCGATGCCCTGTGGATTCAGTCAAGCGTTCGTCATGGCGCTTCTCGCGCAGTGGACCTTCGACGGGTACATCCGCTGGCTGCGCGGCCTGCGCACGCAGTACAGGCTCCGGCGCGACATTTTCGTCGACTGCTTGATGGACGAGTTTGACCTGTCTCCCACTCGCGCTTCGACGATTCCCGTTCCTGGCGCGTGGGCCGCGGCGGCAGGAGAGCAGGCGATGGTGCTCGCAGCGTACCGCCGCAACAGCGGGCAGAAGGAGAAGAGGCGCCCGATGATGTCTTTCGTGCCTCCGTCGGCGGGAATGTTTGTCTGGGTGGAGCTGTACTTTGGGGACGTCCCTGACCAGATTGAGGATGGGACGGTGCTTAATCCCGAGCGCCAGTTCTGGAACCGCCTCGCCGATGCGGGCGTCCTCACTGCTGCCGGCTGGTTCTTCGATCCCGCGACGTACGCATTGGACCGTGTGTCTTCTGCGGGTACGGATCGCCAAATTGGGCACATACGCTTGAGCTACACCCCTTCAGACGTGAGCGCAGTCACCATTGTTGTCTTTTTCCATTTGCTAACTGAAGCGGTGCTCGAATTGGGGGTTACGTAGGTGGAGACGACGCGCCAGGGAGTGAAGATTTTTGCGCAGACGCTCCGAGAGTTCTCTCGCGTCTAAGGATATTGACTACCGGACTTGGGTGTAGGCAGAGCTTTATTAGTGCTTGCCTGATATATTTTTCATGGATACAGTCAATATAGAGATCTGGGGAGCGCTCTATGTCGATGTGTACTGGCTCAAGAGGGTGTGCGAGCCGTGGGCACGATCACCTCAGCCTACCGTAGTAGTCGGCACCGCGGTACAGGTCCAAGGCAATGTCGGGGTCGCCTCAGAGCCATGAAATGAATAGAGCCGGTTCTGCGGACAATCATACGGAGAGAGACCGGCTGACGACGAGTTCACTGCCACGGCTGCGTGGCAGCGCCAGAGTGTACTACGGCGGTAATAGTAGGATCCTTGCCCTCGGTCGGGACCCCATATCTGCCCTTTGACCAACTACGACGACGGTGGCGATGACGCTCTCATCCACACCACCAACACAAGGCATGAGCTGGACACGTTTTCCCCCTCAATTGGTTCACATGCCCCTTTGCCCCAACCCTGGTTCCAGGCAGCCGCTCGGACCTTCATAAAAGAATGCAGCTCTGGGCCCACCGTCGTCGTGCCTTCATTTCCCCTCTTTCTTTACCCTCCCCGTGCTAGTCCAATCAGTGCCCATGTCTCCCGTGCGCCCTGTCGTATCTCTCCGCGCTCGCATTCACCTCACTCGCAGAAGGTCAACACGAAAACGACCCGCGAGGACTGTCTAGTGCTCGCAAAACTCGCCGAACAGGCCGAGCGATGGGACGGTGCGCGACCCTCCTCCGTCTCCTCATCTGTCCCCCTCCCCCTCATCCTCATCTCCACCTCGCGAAAAAAGACGTTATCAAGCAGCTCAAGTCGATCATCTCTTACTCGGACGCGCGCCTCAGCATGGAAGAGCGAAACCTGCTCTCCATCGCGTACAAGCACGTCACGGGCACGCTGCGCACCAGCTGGCGCACCGTCGAAGGCATCGAGAAGCAGGAGACGGCCAATGGCCGGGCGACCCCGCGCGAGCAGGCCCTCATCCGGCGCCAGCGCGAGAAGATCGAGCTCGAGCTCGCCGATGCGTGCAAGGACCTCCTCGACCTGATCGACCGGTATCTGGTTCCTGCCGCCGAAGCTGGCGAGGAGCGCGTATTTTATCTCAAGATGTACGTTTTTTTTTTCCTTTTCCTTTTTTCCTTTTTTGTGGACATCAGGAACTCATGCGTGGCATGTGCAGGCAAGGCGACTATTACCGCTACCTCGCAGAATTCGCGCGACGCCAGGAGCGAGAGCGGTCGGGGCAGCTCGCTCTGGAAGCGTACAAGGCTTCGTACAAGCACGCGTTCAGCACCCTGCCGTCGTGGCACCCCACGCGCCTCGGCGTCGCCCTCAACTTTTCCGTCTACTTTCACGACGTGTGTCGAAGCCCAGAGCGCGCGTGCCATCTCGCCAAACATGCGTTCGATGAGGCCGTCGGTGCCATGCACGCCACGCCAGAGCACACGTTCCGCGATTCCTTGATGATCTTGCATTTGTTGAGAGATGACATCATCCTATGGTCCGCAGAGATGTTGCAGGAAGGTGCGTACAGTTGTTTCTCTGTCATCGACTGGGAATGTGTTCTAACAACGGATTCCTGTGCAGATGGCCGGCGGGAGGAGGCGGCCGAAAAGACGTAGTTTCTCCACCCATCATTATGATTCTTTCGTTTCTCCTCGTAATGTAGCTTCAGCACTAACGCCCCACTTCCATCCATGTAGCATCAGGGAATCTGTTCGATTGCTCTTTCTTAGTATCCTGTTTGAAGAGTACGCATTGGATAACACGGATCCGATCTTGCCACGTCCATATGGTCCTCTTTCGCATCCCAGATAGGACAGAGTAAGTAAACAGAACCCCCGGTGGCAACCCTAATCCTCAACCGGCGCGCAGTTACCCTCGAGTTGCTATATACGGCGATATAGACTAGACCTTTTTGCTGGTCACACGAGCACAACACATTCTGAACAACGAGCCAGAAGACAGCCACGCGCCGGGGAAATTTGCTGTGAAGTCATCGTCCAGCCTCTAGCTCCGATTGCCCTGCTCCCAGTAGTTTAGATTACCTCATGGGTGCCCCTCCTTTTTCCTCTTACTTTGAAATTCAATTCTTGCCCACGACCAACCGCGCCCTTGGCTGGGTTGGGCTGGGCTGTCCGCCTCCCTTTAGGCGGAGAGACGAGGCGGGACCGTGATCTGTGCCTGTGACACTTGTACGATCGTGGAGGTCGAGGGCACGACGTATGCCTTGCGTATGCTCTGCGTAAGAGGGTGTTGGAGGGGTGTCAAGGGAAGGGGTCGGGCTGCGGTCTGGCCTGTCTGAGCCCGTTTTCAGGTTGATCGTGGTCTACTTGGCACCCATGGTTGTTTGTCATGCTCTGTACTTACTGCGCACTTTTTTGTGAATGACCAATGTAGTATCGTGGTGTGGTGGTGCCAGTGCCATTGATGGGCCCAGTCCGAGTCATGTTCCTGTCACTCCGCGCATCGCCTCGCACGTTTATCCTCTACTGAGCGTTCCGCAGCCCGTGAGGCACCGTATTGAACGATGCCAGCTGTCTATTACGCTCTCTATTTCAAGAACACGTCAACCCACTGATAGGACATTCGTGTTCAATCGTCCTTCAAAAGGCGGCCAGGAGAGGCATCGCAGATATTCTATTCCCTACTTTCGGTAAACGCCTCTTTACACTCTCGCGATGATGATGACTCGAGGAGTTGGGACGGCCAGCCTGAAGGCTGCTCTTGATACCTTTACGTTGTGGAAGAGCGTTACCCCGACTACTCCGTACGTTGTATTGCTGTATTGCTCCAGTTGACGCTCACCCCTCACTGCACCAAGGTCCGTAGCCTGTCAGCTTCCCATCGAGCTTCTCCAGGCCATCTTTCTACTCTTAGCAGAGCTGTACGCATCAGATAGAACCGACGACCGCTCCACTCGCCAATCTCGCCCAGACTGGGTCACCGTCACCCACGTCTGTCGCCAATGGCGCCTCGCCGCGCTTGGCCTGCACCAACTCTGGACCTCAATCACGCCTGGCCTCTCCATCTTATGGGCCCAAGCGATGATAGAACGGTCCGCCCCACTCCCCGTCCGCGTCGACATCCGGGTGAGCACCTCATCAACAGACGGCCTGCACCCGCTCGCGGCCTCCGAGTTGCTCTTCGCCGCGTCGAGAATACGCACGCTCCGCCTCGTCGGACTCCGCGCTGACGTCCTCCGCGTGCTCGACCGCCTCCGCAGCCCGTCCCCGCTCGAGGCCCTCACGCTCTCGGTCTACGACAGCGGCCCACCCGTCGACCTCTCCGAGTCCCTCTTCGGCAGCCGCGCCCCGCACCTGCGCCGCCTCACCTTCCCCGCCGACACGTGCATCCGCGCGCCGCTCTGGCTCCTCAGCGGCGTCACGGAGTTTACGACCGGCTCTGACATCGCGCTCTCAGAACTACTCGAGGCGCTCCGCGCGATGCCGCAACTGGAGGTCCTCCGCGTGCAGCACTGCCGCGCCGTGTGGGACGAGGACGATGCTGCGGGAGGAGGAGCGGCAGGGGGGGCGTCGGGAGCGGTGGCACTGCCGCATCTGCAGCTCGTCTCGTTCCGGGATACGACGCCGCGCCGCTTCGTGCTGCTCTCGCGGCGGATCGACGCGCGGCCGACCGTGCGCAGGCACCTCTTCTGGCGCTCGTGGGCCGTGCCGAGCTGGGAGCGCTGGTCTAGCCTGCTCCACGCCATGCGCGCGCTCGTCCCGCGCGACTCGGTCCCTGGCGCCGACGACGGCGGACTCCGCGCGGCGCGCGTCGAGGGCGGCCCGGCGCGGGGGTCGTTCAGCGCGTGGACGCGCTCGGCGTCGGCGCACGCGTCGCCGACTGGGCGGGAGGATGCGCTCTTCCTGTTCCACATCGACTGGAGGGGGAGTCCCGTCGATCAGCATCAGCGCGACGAGACGCTGCTCGAGCACTCGAGCCCGTTCTTCCATTTGGCGGGATTGTGTGGGCAGCTGGGCATGACGCACGTGCAAGACCTCAGCGTTGAGCCGGATGATGTGGAGCAGCGGGAGCCTGATGGTGCCGGGGTGCGGTTGACCGTACACTGGGAGCCGCTGTTCCGCGCGCTGGGGTCTGTGCAGAGCCTGAGACTGCATCGGGGGACGCCGTCCGTTCTCCATGCCGTGTCCGCCAACAAGACCAACACGCTTCTCCCCAACCTACAGAAACTCTACGTGGTGCGGTGCGATGTTAGATGCAATGCCGAGCTGCAGGATGGCGTCGGGCTGTGGAACCTGAAGAGGCTTGCTCGGGGCAGCTCGGATGTCGCGAGTTTTGGGAACGAGCTTGTTGCCGTTGTGCGTGGGCGGTATGGTCTGGAGGTGATACTGATTGGCTGTAGTGTGGATGGTGGAGCACTAGACGAGTTGCGACGGGAGCACGCTCAGGTGGATGTCGGGGATGAATGGGTGTATATCTAATCTAATCTAATCTAATCTAATATCATCCTGATTACATAAGACGAGGAGGGCATGAAAAGCAAACAATTTTCGTTTTTCAACTGACGCATGTTGTCCATCTCTTTCGATCTTCCAAGTGTACTTTGCTTGGACAAAGACCCAAGCCTTGCTGGCCTCGTCCGACTAAAGTTCTGCGATTCTCTAGACGTCTCTCCCTCTTGGGCCTCCACGTATTTGCACATATTTCCGTCTTCCCTCGTGCGTGAATCGCCCTTCCGATGGTATCTTCTAATTTGCCAGAAACAGCGTCCCATTCTTTCGTCCAATGTCTTCCACACCAAGCGACCTACCCTTGTCCTCGTCACCCGGGCAGATCAGCCTCGACCGTGACGGCTCTCCAACACGCCATCGCAGTTCATCTGTTGATAGCGATTCTGCCGCTACCGCTACAGCTCGAAGGTCACCAACTCTCTCTCGCGCTTACAACCTCATGGACCCCGATGCTCGCGAGCGTCAGCGCACGCTCGACGTAGATATGGCCATTCACCTCTCCCGTGCCCGTCAGGGCTCTGAGTCCGTTTCCCCCGAAGCCCCCCCGCTCGCGATTCTGGAACACATGGATGGCGAGCACGAGACACACCTACACCACGAGGCGATCACCTTCCCTGAACTTTCGTTGCACGAAGAACGGGAGCTCGAAATCGCACGTGGAGAGATTCCCCAACAGATGCATCATATCCAAGAACCCTACCGCGCCCCGCTCACGCCAGTCGACGAGCAGCTGGACTTGGGAATAGCGCACCATCTCACTCAAACTCATGAATCACACCTCCTCGGCTCCCTTCGTAACGTCGTAAGCCAATTCGACGGCACTTTGCCGCTCTATCAACCCCCCATCCTCCATGGTCGACAGACGTTCAGTTTTCAAGCTATGGAAGATTTTGCCACGGAAGAGAAGATACGGCTTGGCCTTTCGAGCAGCCCCGATAACCGTTTGGGCCATTTGAGGGTCCGCAAGCCCTCACAAATAAGTGTAAATGGCGACGTGGGATCAAGTGGTGGAAGCGGCACCGATTTCCGCCTGCCGGCACCTCACACAGGGCGTGAGCGGAAACTCAGTCAGAGTATTGCCCTGCCGCGCCGTCATGGGGGTGGCAAGATGGCACTTTTCGAAGGAATACCTGGACCTGGGGCACCTCCCGCGTCCCTCGCACGCGGGATCGCGCCACCACTCTCTGTCGTTCCTTCATTTGCCGACCTTCCATCCACCACGGGAGATGGAGTTGGCCACGACAGACCATACAGATTCTCCTTCTACTCCAACGCTTTGAGCGCGACCATTCATGCGAGGACTCTGAGTGAACTTCCTGCGGACGGCCAGTCGTTTGAAGATTTGTTCACCGGAGTAGGCGGTTTGGCACCATCCCCACTTGCACCTGAGCGCCAGGCCGGACCTGGACTAGGCATGCAACCGGCGCCGCCTTTCTCCCGCATTTCCCGTGAGGACATGAAGGTAGCTCAAGGCGAGAGTGGTGGCGGGATGCACAAAAATTTTGGGAAAACGGGCCCGGAGGGTCATACCTGGTGGCTCGACGTCCTCTCGCCGACGGACGAGGAGATGAAGATGCTCTCGAAAGTAATGTCACGCATACCTGGCCACTTTCCTCTAACTAATCGTGTAAAAATAGGTTTTTGGCGTCCACCCGTTAACGGCAGAAGACATCCAGATGGAAGAGGCCCGCGAGAAGATTGAACTCTTCCGGACATACTATCTCGTCTGTTTCAGGAGTTTCGACCAGGACCCTTATAGTCCAACACACCTCGAGCCATTGAACATGTACATCATCGTTTTCCGTGAAGGGATCCTCTCTGTGAAGTAGTCCTCCTCTCGGATGACCCGAGTTCTGCTAATCTTCTGCTTTCTGCTGCAGTTTCACTTCCGTCCCACTCCTCACCCGCAGAATGTGCGGCGGCGGATCAAACAGCTCAAAGACTATATCAGCGTCACGTCTGATTGGATCTCCTATGCGCTCATTGACGACATCACTGATGCGTTTGGCCCCCTCATCCAGAGCATCGAGTACGAAGTCGACAGCATCGACGAGCTCGTGCTCATCCTCAAGGAGGCCGAGCAGACCGACATGCTGCGCCGTATCGGACGATGCAGAAAGAAGGTCATGGGCTTGCTTAGACTCATGGGTAACAAGGCGGACGTCGTCAAAGGGCTTGCGAAACGGTGCAACGAAAACTGGAAGGTTGCGCCGACGAGTGACATCGTACGCTTTTGCTCTTCGTTCTTTCTCCGGCTTTTCTTACGCCCCTTAATACGTAGGGACTTTATCTCTCAGACATCCAGGACCACCTGATCACGATGACGCAAAATCTGAACCACTACGAGAAGATCCTCTCGCGCACACACTCGAACTACCTTGCGCAGATCAGCATCGAGATGACGGACGCAAACAACCAGATCAACGAAGTGCTCTCCAAGCTCACTGCACTCGGTACGATCCTTATCCCGATGAACCTTATCACCGGTCGGTATCCCCTCTTTTTTTATTTGCTCACCTCTAATCAAATATCGTAAGGTATTTGGGGCATGAACGTACACGTGCCTGGCCAAAACGTCGAGGGCTTTGCGTGGTTCGCCTCTCTCGTTGCCTTGCTTGTAACAATAGGTCTCGTCGGCGGGTTCTCTGCGTACAAACTTATGATCAGATAGAAACCACTCCATCTGTCTGATTCCCCATACTCTGCCCTCTATTTCCTATCTCATTTAAGCAAAATGACGAGTTGTTTTCTAATGCCTTATCAAATGAGGTGCATTTATCACGAGCGCCCCGCTGCGCTATGCTACACACAATCGTCTCCCGTGCATGTTCGTCGGCTGAACGTAACTCCCGGAGGAGAATAATAGAAAAAAATACACAGTCTATCTTGCTGGTCGTGGTCGAGACGGAGGATAAATAAATACAATGGAGTTTACAACGGAGCGAACCAAAAAAAAAAAAGCATGTGGAGAAACAAACAAAAAGCCAAAAAAAAAAAGATACCACGTGGTCCAAATTACAGGGGAGTGCCTTCCCCGTTTGTGTACGTGAGCTTGACCTTACGCTGCTGCTGAGGGGGTGTCGCTGGCAACGAAGCGGAACTCGTCCCGACGAATGGAATGTGACGCGTATCAGGCGACATGATCATTGCCAGAGAGGGCGAGAGCGTCTGCGTGGGCCTGTGGCCAGATGGAACTGGCGCCGGCGCCGGCGCGGACGACGAAGAGGATGACGTCGGAAGCGGGGCCTGCGGCTGCGGCGGGGTAGGAACCGGCAGTTCTGTCGTGGGCGTGAGGCGCTTGTACGGTGGGCTCTCGTACGGCGACGCGCGCTCCGAGGTAGCGTCTCCCTCTGGATATTTCCGCTTTCGTGATGCAGACGGCGGAGTCAGCGGTGGCGCAACAGCGGGCAATCGCACGTCATCGCTGACTACTGGGGGAGCAGTGGACGACGAGACAGACAGGCGCCGCGCTGAGGACGACGAGGCCGGGGTGGATGGAGCAGCAGATAGGGAAGGGGGCAAAGACGCAGGTGCTGGCGCGGGGACTGGGCGCGTCCATTTAATTTCCCAGGGCGGTGGTGGAGGTACGTGGGCCGCTGGGACATTGATCCGATGTGGTGGAGAGTATGGGTGATGAGGCGCACGCGGCGGAGCCGGCGGGAGAGTTCGCGGGTGATAGGAATGACCATTGAGTGGTGGGTGATGAGGTGCATGTGAGGAGGCACTAATCGAATGGGAAGGAGGACCGCTCGCCAAAATAGTGTCTGGCTGACCAGGACTGAACCGGATAAGCTCTATGAACAACGTCTGGGTATAAGGAGGGGGAAGCTCCTTATAGATGATATCTTTGCTGAATGTATCGAGCATCTTGACAGTGTCGACATATGTGTCTGGGTCGGTAGTCTCTGCTCAATCGTTCAGACATTAGGAATGAAGGCGTCCTGAATAAAGTGCGCATGACTCACTTATATCCTTTACACGCAGTTCTGCGTAACTATACGAACGGTTCTTCCGAAGACAGCAGAGTGGGCACACGAACCGATTGTCGTACTTGTTGTTGTCGACAGAGAAAAACACACAACTGCCATGGTAGAACTTGTTGCAGAGCTCACACGCGACTTTGGGGTAGTTGAGCAGGTAGGGTGTGCGTCCACGACAGATGCAGCGCGTCCCATCCAACCAGTCCTGATCGACGTCCTGGCCAAACGTAAACTTTGGCCGCCGACGCTTCTTCGTGCGAACAGTCACGGGAAGTTCGGCCAGGATGCGGTGGAGGCCCGCGAGGTCGAGGCCAAAGGAGACTTCCGGGTTCGGTGATACTGCGAATTGAATCTTGAATAGCTTGCGCATATAGTGCCGCACCTGGGGAAGGTACTCCTTACGCTGGTTGCCCGGTTGGGACGCGAACGAGAGAAACTGTCCAATAACTGACGTCAACCGATCCACGCGGTGAACAATAACATCAAGTTGCTTCCAGTCCTCCGAGTAGAACTTGGTGATGTCCGGTGCGTGCATTAACATTGTCGGCATGTAGCAGAAGTGCCAACTACGTTCTTTGTGCAGCGATCCGTTCCAATGGTGGTGATCGCAGAACGGACATGAACCACCGCTGCGTGCGCATTGCCCATGAAACCGCGCAAAACAGTGGTCACATTGCACGGCATCCGACACCGTACCCGGGGCTGGGGGCCGCACTGCTTCATGGCAAATGCAGGTGAAGAACTCGTCGTCTGGTGGAAGGTCGTCCTCAGGTCGCGTGGCGGCAAGCACATCCTCGAACAGCTCCTTCCCATGCGGCTCGCGGTGATTCGGACAGTACCAGGGCAGATTTTCCAGCCAGCGATAATGGGCAGTCACCTGTTCATCCAACTGATCAAATTTGGGTAGGGAGAATATGCCGAGGTGTAGCTTGGCATATTCAACCCACTTGAACATGGTGTCGAAGATATCCTCGTCCTCGTTGTGATCATATCGGTCGTGTAGCACCTGGTCGCACCGCGACTCGAGATCGAGCGCAAAGTCAGCCCGGAGCTTTAGTTGGCGTATGGAGGGGATGCTAAAGTCTTTTTCCGCACGAGTAACGAGACGCATCACATCCTGTACACGGGGCCGCGGGACGCCTTCCTCAGGCTCAAGCCATGCCCGTGCCTGCTTGTCAAATTCCTTTGCTTTGACACGCGCGGACGCGATCTTATCTAGGATCGTCAGGTCGATGGGCACGTTCGGGTCAATATCTTCGAATTCGTTGAGCTCCTCGATCGTCTTGTACGGCTGCGATAGCACATGACGCGCGCGCTCGTCCCAACTTTGTCCTGCACGCTGGCGTGCTTCCAACATCCGCACGTGCTTATTCTCTTGTGGGAGGTTGCACGCACGTGCGCGCGTCAGGTACTGGGCAACCTCTTCCAGCGTGAGGACGCTATCATCGGCAGCATCACTCTCCAGCTCCTTGATGAGTTGTTCACGAGCAACAAGCTTCTCCACGTCCACAAGTTCGTCGAGGAACACATTGATGGATGAACCTTCCAACAGAAGCCGCTCACAGTCCTGCAAATAGGCCTCGCGATCGCGTTCCGTAGGCGTCGCCGTGAGTAGGGAGCGCGCTCGCGACTTGATATCTTCGGCCTTGGCCGCATGGGACTTGAGAAAGCCAATCTCCTGCGTATCGAACCCGAGATCCTCAACCTGCCTCAATAGAGCATAGATCTCGTCTAAGCCCCGATCAGGACGATCACCAGGATCCTCTGCCTGGGAAGCTACGTCTCCGGTGACTGATGGGCGGCCCTTGGGTCGCTTCGAGCGCTTGCGGCTCTGTTTTCGGACAAGGAAAGTGTTCGCAGCGTCAATCCAGTCGTTTGCGCGGTTCACGCATTTGCGGATATTTGAGAGCTCCGGGAGTGGATGGTTAATGCGATCACCCTCGGCCAGGAGAGCGCGCAGCACGCGCAAAGGTGGGCGTGCGCTCTCTGCTAAAACCTTGTTCAGCTTCGCCTGCCAGGCCGAGGGCACGGAGGCCCGCTCCGCGACACGCATCTGGATGTCGAGAAGGTCCTCGTCTGAGAAGCGCTTGCGGAGGGTACGCTGTTCCATCGAGCATTTGCATAGCGAGTCGGCATGATCGACGCACGCCGCCTTGTTAGTGCAGTGACACGTGACCTGGGAGAGGTAACAGAAGGTTTTGCACGTGATGCACTGATATTGATCTTCCGAACGGTCTTCTTCTTCCAGAATCTCGCCGAGTTTCAGGGCACGCGCCCTGACCCTGTCACTCATCTCACGGTCAACCATCTCCTTCAAATTGTCATTGAGCCTTTGTCATGTGCGACAGAAAGTTCGTTTGAGCGCTCCCGGATCACCACGAGGCGCGACCACTTACCAAATGGCTGTTGCGATTGACTGCGATTGCTGCGTGATTGTGATGAGCAGTTCATCGTGTGAGAACACCGGCTGCTTTCGGTGCTCCCTGTACCGTTCCACACACTGGCGCCCATACGTCAGCCAGTTGGGGAGCGCAAAATTGACTGCTTCATTAAAGTTGAACTGGAAGACGCAAATGAGAACGTCCCCCGATAGGCTAGGAAAGAAAAAATGAACTTACTCCATGATTGAATCCGGCGTGATAAGCCTTGGGGAACGTAATGACAAGCTCTCCTGCACGCTGGTTGCAAGCATAAACCCGCACGCCCTCATCCGTTAAGCGCTTTGGGCTCATGAGCGTGACGAGCTGGAAGAGAAGGTCCGGCTGGGCCTCAAACAAGTCAGGCGCTTCCTTCTTAATTGCCGCCTCAAATTTCTCGGCGTCATCTCCTGGGATTCCATACCAGGTCTTTGTTTCACCCCAGTGCACTGTATTCGGAGTGAAGTGACGATCAGTGAAATCACACACGCCTTCCTGCAGATGGTGATATGCTCACTGAAATTCACGGAATAGGTGTAGTGATCCTGTCATGTCAACGTGCGTCAGTGGTAACCGCGATGGATGCAGCGGCGCGTCACACCTCATTATGCCAACAAAAAGTGGAGAAAATCATGCCAACATACGTCCACGGTACAGTCATGCCGGAGATGTCCGACTTGATGTATCGCAGAAGCGAGTCGGAAATGATAGGAATAATGTTTAGGTTCCAAGGGTCCTTCGAGTACGGGTTCATCGGATGGGTCTCGAGAGTGGGCATAGCGCTACATGATACCGGGGGGGAGGCGGTTCCATTCAGTACTTTCTATCGCCCGGGGCAGACGAACGAAAAGTGATTACCTTCCATGTGTGGTGGAATGCACATCGGCACCGTACTCAATTTCTACCGTTTCATGCGGCGATTGGACGAGCCGCCAAAACTCGCGCTCGACGTCATTCTCTGTCACGCGAACGTCACCGAATATAGTGTCGGTGATGTCTTCCGAATCCGCATTGTCCGATTCAGGGGGATGCGCTTGAAACCACCTCCGGCGGAACTCCCGGTCGCGTGCCTGAAAGCTAGACAAAGAGTGCTCCTCGCCCTCGTCGAAACCAAAGTCCCCCCCAGTGCTGAATATGCAAGTGGGACAATACCACTGCCCACGCGGCACGGTTGCTAGCGGGGGATCTAAGCAGAACATGTGAAAACCTGAAAAGACGTAAGATTGATGTGATGTAGGAACCAGAAACAGAGTCGAACTTACCGCAGTCGCAGTTATCACAGAGAAGCATTTCTTCGCCCCTGTCGTTCTTATGACATACTTCACAAGGGAGCTGCATCAAGAAAACCCCAGAACGGCTCAAAACATCGGTAACAAGGGGAGACAATACAGTGGCTGCGTACCTCGGAGGAATCGACATCGTCGTCCTTTGTGGATTCTGCAATTGCTGTCCGATTAGCCGCCTTCTTATTACCTGCGTCACGAAATGAGAAAAGATTAGCAGCGATCAAAGTCTGATCATCAAGCCGACTAACGTGTCTTCTGTTCCGACAAAGCAGACGTGCGACCTCTGCGACGGCGTGGCGCACTCTCATCTGGTTCTTCCTTTACTTCAGACTCCTCGGGGGGCTCCGAGAGTGGGCTCGATGTCGCCGTGAGGGGACTATCCGGAGGGCTCATGCTTTCATCGCAATCAGGGTTGGCAGAGATTGAGGTACTACTAGTAGACCATGTGCGCTTCTGCGTATTTGTGTGAGTGCGCAGTTGTGAGTCACCGCGCGGTGCTGTGGCGAGAGGAGCCAGTGGCGAGGCTCGCACGTGCTCGCACCAGTGCTCGTATGGGAGAATAACGCGAGTGTATGAATTTTTCATTTGCGTAGAGAGACCAGAAATTCCAGTGTAGCCCAGATGTCGGCCCAAATCGGCCCACTTCTTTCCCTTTGTGACCTGCATACCGGAAAAAAAAAGTAATTAAGAAACATAAAATAAAACACCATCATAAGGTTAAACAATTAGTCTCACTGCGTCATAGCCTCCAAGTTCTTGGACCTTCTTGCGTAAGAGCCACAGATCCATGGGCTTATTATTGATGGTAGGTACGGATACTCTGGTGTTGCCCTGCTGCTGATGGAACCGGTACAATCGCTCCAGAAAGTTTATTTTTGCACGGGACGACGCCTCGATCGAATTGAGGCGTTGCAGCCGTGTCGTAAACCTAAATTTCTAACGACGATGTCGCATCAGCTCGTCGCTCTCCCCCCCCTCGTAACAAATATTGAAAAAAAAAATTTCACTCACCTCCGTGTCGGTGACAAAAGGCATGCGCCAGGTCTCAGGCGGCACAATCTTTGCTATCCCAAATTCTCGAGCGTGGGGAGAGATCTCACGTATGTAAGACATTGGGTCTTTGAATTCTTCGGGTGTGGGGTAGAACACAGGGCAATCTTGCAACCCAAACGGTCGCTCCTTCTGTGGTACCTGTGGTGATACTGGAACGCGGCGAGTGCGATTGGGTGTACGGACGGTGCTCATGTCAAGGCGTGGAGCGGCGGGGAGGGGCGCCGCATCCGAATGGAACAAGGTCGGTCCGGTGGGAGGGGCATCATCTGCGCTGTCCGCGTGCGCCACACTCTGCAGCGCAGCGAGCGCCTCCGTCTTGGACCTGCGGGGCGCCCTGCGGCCAGCCGGCGCTGTGGTCGAGGAGGAGGAGGACGCGGCAGAGGTAGGTGGTGCAGCTGTTGCGACAGGGGAAAAGGGGGGCTTGACCGAACCAGACGGGTGGGGGATCGGAAGGGCACCCTGGACGGGAATTTTGAGAGAAGATATGAACGTCGTGGGGGGTTTAGACGGCACGGGGGAGCCGACAGGGCTGACGAGGGGCGTGGCAGCATCGGTGAGCGCCGTGCGTGCACGACGGGGAGTCCCGCGGGCTGATTGTGACGGGGAGGACGAGTGCATGGATAATAAGGCAAGAAAGGGAGATTAACCTGGAAAACCTGGGCGATGCAACGAGATGGTCAGTATGTGGTAGCGGTCAGACCGTTGGCTACCACAGAGTCGTGGTGGAAGAGGAAGCGAAGTCGTCGCCCTGTGTGTGGATTGCAGGAGCGGGCCTTGAATTTGGCCACCACCCACGATGGGCACTGCTTCGGCGTGGGAACCATTCCGCAATTTCCCTCGCCTTCTCCAGCCCCCCTACCCATTCAACTCGACATCCCTCCCTGTCACACTAAAAATCCTGTCATACCACTCTTATGGTCTCCCTCTCGCTCCACATCTCCCCCGCCGATTTTTCTGGTGTCGCCTTGAGGACGGCATGTATCAGATCTGCCTCCGCAGGCACTATCCAAAAGGGGTAAGCGCGGGTGCCGCTGGGGCCCAACTATTACAGAAGCCCGCGCTTGAGGCTCAGGTCAACCCAACTCAGTTTCTTGGCTCCACCGCCCGAATATCCTCACCAAGCGCCTATCCATCCCCTTCCCTTCTCTGAAACCCTCCTCCCTTCCATCTTACCATCTTAAAACACCTCTCCGCTCAAACATAACATCTGTTCCTACAAATCTCAGAGGCAAGCTTATTTTTTGGGATCATGCCCACAGATGGCCCATAGCTGGCGATCGCCGGAACCTGTTCCTCGATTGGGCGACCTTCCATAAAGAGGGTTCTTGGTGTTCACAACCAAAAGTATAATCGGATCGATCCAAGTACTGTGTGTATATACGTCAACGTGGAGTCTGTGCGCGACTCACTGTGAACGTGGCCAACCCTACTAGCTCATCCATCACTACATCAATCGAAACACGCTGCCACTGGCGGGAGCCTAGACGCCGAATCGTATCTCCATGAGATTGATGGATCATGAGTCGTTATCTTTTTCCAAGTTCCCAGGGTCATGCATTTTATCCCTATTAGTATCTACACTCCATGTCCCAGAATCGCAACCACCTTTGTTTAAGTTTTGTGATCGATGCCGCCGTCGCCACCGCCGCCCGCGGCGGCGCGGCCACGGCCCCGGCAGCTCTTTCCTTTCTCGGAAGGCTCGCTCATTTGCGCTATACAAGGTGACGTGGATCGCTCAGCTCGTTTATTCGGATTCGACCCTCGACCCACACACGTCCCCACATCCTGGCGCAACACAAAACATGTCAGAAAATCGGCAGTCAAGGAAATTGATTACTTGAACCCCCAAGTGTAGCAACTTTCATTTCATTTGGAACGCAGACACTCAGGACAAGAACAGCCTGCCAACTTTAACCTTCTCGTGCACAACTCAAGTGGACAACCGACAACAGGGAAGTGGAATTACGGAAAACCGAGGTACGGTGGATGGCAGATGCGAGGGGGAGTATGGGGGAAGAGGAAGAGATGCAGACAACAGAAAAAGCAAGCGTGCTTTACATCCGAATTGTCACGACAGATAGGACATCCATCTCAGACAGCGCGCCTGAAATTTACGAGTCGTCACCGGCAGGATCGGCGGCATCATCCTTCTCAGCCTGTTTGTCTGCCAGATTCATCAGCACATCACCTTTGTGTATGGTAACGGGTACAACGAACCTGAGTCCTGCATATCTGAGGTCCAAAGGGTGAGGTTATCTCGGAGCAGCTGCATGATCAAAGTAGAATCCTTGTAGCTCTCTTCAGAGAGCGTGTCCAGTTCAGCAATAGCATCATCGAATGCTTGTTTGGCGAGATGGCACGCGCGGTCGGGACTGTTCAAAATCTCATAGTAAAAGACAGAGAAATTGAGGGCAAGTCCGAGACGAATAGGGTGTGTTGGGGGAAGTTCAGTGACGGCGACGTCGGAAGCAGCCTTATAAGCTTCAAGAGACTTGTCTGCTGAATTTTTCCGCTTGTCGCCTGTGGCGAACTCAGCAAGGTACCGGTGGTAATCACCCATCCTAGTACGAGATCAAGTTAGAAACCGAGAATGCTATGAAACACGCAAACTCACATCTTGTGGTAGAATACCTTTGACTCGCCCGACGCAGCGGAGGGGATGAGGTGTTTATCGAGGACGTCAAGGATGTCTTCGCAAATCTTTGCAAGCTCCGACTCGATCTTCTCGCGGTAGCCCTTGATCATCGACACCTGGGCCTCATTACCCTTAGACTCTTCCTTCTGCTCGATAGAAGACACGATCCGCCAAGACGCGCGGCGCGCGCCAATAACGTTCTTATATGCAACAGAGAGCAGGTTGCGTTCTTCGACGGTAAGTTCTTGGTCAGATGAAGCGACACGCTTCATGTTCTCGACCATCTCTGAGGGGAACAGAAGGGTTAAGTCGCGCAGACCTATTTAGCGGTGAAGGAGAGACGCGCCTTCGTAACGCTCCGCCTGCTCGGCGAGCTTAGCAAGATAGACGGAATCTTCACGCGTCTCAGGCATGTCTGTTCGCGTTGATCAATGACAAGTTGAGGATGAGCAAAAAAGTGGGACCGACTTGTAGAGGTAGGTGTTAGAAAAAGGGAAGGTTAACTGGAGGACAAAGTAAGAAGGAGCGGGAGCGGGGGGGTTGAGTTACGACGTACGGGCAGGTTCTGGTGGTTGATAAAGGGAAAGGAAGACACTGATGGTTGGCTGGGAAGAGAAAGCGCGCTCGATTAAAACGGGGCATCTGGGCACAGGGTTTCCGCGCAAACTGGGTCCAGGGTTTCCACTAGGGTCAAGGGTTTGCTCGATTAGGAAGTTCTCACGCTCACTCCGACCGCTCCTCATTGTTGTCATTGTTGTCTCCTAGGGTCCAGTGGTCACCCTCCTGCGGCTCTCCAGTCACAACGACAATCCGCAATCCGCCTTTTCGTTGACTCCTTAGCGCTTAGCCCTTCCTCCTGATCGCAAACTTCATCTCTTTGTTTCTGTGCAAACAATCTAATCTGTCCACGGACGTGACTCTGTCCCTCGTGACCGTAACACGGATGACAGTCACCCTTCGCAGGCTTGTCGGCCTTGAGCGCAGCCACCAACTGCCGTATTCTGTCCGTGGTAAGTTTCGTCCAACAGCGACAAACTGTGAGAATCCCGTCCCATGTCACCTGTCCCGAATCGTGAGTAATGCGATCGAATGGTTATGAGTTTTCAAGCCGTGTCATGGACGTGCGAGCCGGCTGACTCCTCCGCCCTGCCCTGAGTCAACTCGACCTCACCGACGTAAACTACATGGAACTAGTGTTGCGCGAGAGTCGAGTTAACTCGGAGTTACCAGAGCTGAGTTGTCTGAGAGCTCAACTCTGGCCGCCAGAGTCAACTCTGAGAGTAACTACGGAGTTGACAGGTGTTACTACATTTAGTTTAGAGCCAGACATAGCCAAACAATACCACGGACCCTGGGCATCAACACTTTTCACAACGCGACGACATTAAGCTGTATCAAGTCCTAATGATCACTGATTCCTCTCTACTTTTCTTGCATGCCTAATACTTGTAACTTCGAGTGTCCCACTGTGTGATACTTACCCTGTGACAGATATTCAGTTCTGCGTCTTCGACTCGACGACTCCTGGAGTCCTGAATTATTCCCATGGCTTCGATGGGTTTCTTTAAAGCCGTCGATGCTGGCTCACACTTGTCGCCTACTAACCGGCTTTCTGGTATGTTCCAGAAAGCTTTTACTTACGCTCATATAGTGTTGAAGGCTGGGAAGGAGGGAAAGTTGCGAGATCTTTATACCAATTGGACCATAGACTCAAATTAGTAGACAGTATCAGAAGCGACAACAACGACAATCCTCGCGCCCAAGCTCTCCATGTTCCGTCACAGGCGTGAGCACCGAGCACGGCCCAAGGCTGTTGCTCCGGCTCCGCTGCGATGCCCCGCCGCCGCCGCCCGCCGACTCGGCTCCACCAACGCTCCCACTCCCGCTTAGACTTCCCCCGCTGCCCAGGCGCGCCAATGATGCGGATGCGGATGTCGCATGCGTCGCTGGGGGCAGAGATTGTGACTGGCCCCGTGCCCGAAAAGAGAGTCCCGGACGAGCTCCCCAAGCTCCAATGGCGTCTGGAGCCGGTTCAGACTGTTGCGTTGACGTCGATGTCACTGAAATGTCACATGCATGTTTCTGATTGGTGGAATAACCGGACCGATATCCAACCAACTCGTTCAACTCCGGAGTCAACTCGTGCGCAACTCTTCTGACACGGAGTTGGACATAGTTACAACTCAGCTTAGCTCAACTCAGCTCCGGAACAACACTACATGGAACATACCCTATGTGGTGTTTCGTAATAGAGGTAGTGTGGTCGCCTCAACCCGTGGAGAAAATGTGCAGAGGTTCGGCATTCAATTCATGATTCCATTGCGGTCGAGCAGATGTCCCGTTGTCATAGTGCAGAGTTATCGTTGCTAAAGGTCCGCGGGAACCTCCGTTGCGGCCACACCTTTCACGGAACCAATGTGACGCAACAGACATCGCCGCGTTTGGCAGACCTTGCTTTCTTCATTGGTGTTGACAGGAGGGCATATTGCGAGACCTCACTCACAGTCACTGAGATACCCGGTGAGAGAAATCGCAGACCTGAGAAATACTACTCGTGGCTCAGGTTGCCGTGTGCTGAGGGTTGCTGTGCTGTAAACGTCGGAATTGGAGCAAACACCAAACTGTTGGCCACGTTCAAAGAAGAGGGTTATTGAGTCCAGGGGTGCAGTGAGCGTTTACAGAGGGTTTTTTACCAACCATTACAGTACTGATGGGCCCCCAACAATCTGGTACTTCCGATCAATTCGGACGTGCCCAAGGAGCACAGGGCGCGGAGGGCCAGGAGGCGAAACGCGGTGTAATCTCTTTCTGGACAAATCGAGCAGGTGTTGGGGTGATACAAACAGGATAAAATCTCGATCTGGTCTAGCAGAGCCTTTCTTTTTTTTTTTTAGGAGCATTTTATTCCTAGTTTTGTCTACTTTTTACAGTTGACTACTACTAAGAATAAGTGCCATGCAGCAGGAGATGATCATCAGCCCTCCATGGCCGCTATAGCCAACCACATGAGACAGTTGTGAGGGAAAATGCTGTTATGCACACCCCAGTTTGGGGTGGATTTTGGGATGTCCTTTCTTTCTTTTGCCAGGACCTGTTCCTGGGTATTCTTGTAGAACCCTCCTTTCTGTTGCATTTTGTTGTGGTAATGTTGTGTTATAGTATGTTGTTGATTCATCATGTTGGGGCTGGGGGGGAGCTAGGTGGCCTGTCCTGGTGTAGGAGTCATCTTGGTGTAGAGGTCCCCTTGGTGTGGGGTAGTGTCAAGGTGTTGACTCTTGTTAGTGCTGAAGCCTTCAAGTGATAACGTGCACCTTGATTATGGGCTTTTATGCAGCAGTCTCTTGTGTCCTAATGATATTGATAAGTTCTAAGGCACTGCAATGGCAATACTTGTCTTATGCCCAGAGCGCCTTGTTGGCCTTGCAGGTAGACTGGCTGTGTCACTGGCACACGAGAATGGATGGGTTGGCGTCCGTTGGACTGCGGTAAGTTCAAGAACCGGCTATGCCCCATTGTATGCCTATGTACCACCCCGCATCGTTTCTGATCTGTACAAGTGAGATTGTACCTTACCAGGGCTTGATGTCCTGACCTATTGCTAGCTGTCTGACTACCGCCGCGCCTCTGATTGATCATAGTTATCATCCATATGAGGCTTTATGGGAATAGCCTACCCACTTGTAGTATTTATAGCGCTGTACCTAGTTACCTGAGACTCTAACTTGAGTCTTCTGTCTCAATACCAGGTCGTTCTCGCTACAAGTCGAAGTCGGGTGTACTCCGTCGCCCTTGGTTCGACTTATTGCTCCACTCCCGGAAGATGTACGGGTGCATGCTCTGCTTTCTCATCGTAACCTTCGTGCTTCTCCTTGTGTTCACTATCGGACTATCAGGTCCGTTGTAGCAGCAGTGACAGGCTGGCTTATCAGGCCCAAAGTTTGAGGAGACAGGGAACCTTTGTTTAAGTGAAGCGTAGGGCTTCACCATCGTACTTTAGCAGCTTATATACATGGAGGCACTACTACAATGACTAAACCCAAGTATCAGTAGTAAGTGTCCTTCGTAAGCCATTCCCAATCCTAATACAACTAGTCAGCATCAATAAGCGAGACTAGTAAGCCGATTCGTCAGTCCTCAGTCATCAATCAGTAAGCATACAGTAGGTATCCAGTCAGCGATCCCAATATCTGAGTCAGAGCCATACCTGATTACATGAGAGGCAGAGATGAAGCCATATACCAAATACAGTAGGAGCTTTCCCACGGGTTGCTCCAGTCCTTTGCTAGGGCGTTACGCCAAACTAGCTCTTGATCCTAGTAAAGCAAGTGCTCCCAATACTGTCACATGCCTTCTCCGAGGTACTGAAAGTCCATAAGTTAGCCCAATAGGTCCCAAGTCCTTGACAGGTAGCATGAGCTGGGGGTGGATGATGATGCATTGCAGGCAGAGCTTTTCTCATAATAGCTTCCTTGTTTTGGCCACCAAGGATGGCCGATCCTCATGTTGTGGAGCCCCTGCTCAATACAACAATTGCAACTGGTTCTGTTATGTATACAATTGCAGGATGGACATGGTAGGAGAGCAAAATCATATATGATATCTTTCTCTTCCAAAAATGAAAAGAGAGACTGTCCACTTTGCAATGTGGCATGTGTGATTGCCAGCCAAAAGAAAGAAAAAGTGTGTTTGGAAAAATTATCCCATTCAGGGACTATGTTACGATCCGCTGGAACGGACCCCACTTTTTCTTTTCTTTCGTTCTCGCGTGACCGATGACCCTGTGACAGACTAGACTCATGACTCATACCGACTGACTCATATATTGCGCAGCACGATCGATACTCAAGTACCTCGTTTTATATCTATCACCCCTTCACTTAAAACTTACGATTGATGTACTTGACACCTCGTTTCACTTCTCAGACTCGTCCCCAGTGTCCCTCAGACTCGTCTCGTAGTTCCCTTACTTCACGCATGGACCATGCCTCGTTACTATAAAAGACCTCTACAATAGACAGTTAGGCCTTAAGCCTGACTTAGTTGAACCTGTATCAACAAGCAGTAGTCTTCAGGGATAATACCCAGTTGAACCATCTTCTCTCTGTACCTAAGTCCACGTTGTGACTTAGCGTGAACCCGATCCCTTCAGACTACTTGAGGACCTACTACCTCTGTGCAGGTACGACGAACGACTGACCGTGACACCGACCCCCAGCTGTGTGGGATACTAGATGGCACACCCGCTAGTAGTCGAATTAGACCGTGGACACACCGCATTTTACTTGCATTGTCAGATAGAGCAGCACCAGTGTGCGTCAGGCTCTCGAACCAAGTCTTGGACCACTATCCAAGCCCAAACCGCTGAGTAGGGAGACCAGCCCCCGAATGTAGAGCGTGCTTAAGCACCCGAACACCGAACCGCCAACGTCTGGCCTTTACGCACCGCAGGGTGTAACAGACTAGCCTGATTTTCTGGTGGCTTGCCTCAGCCTGTGGAGATTTCATTGGTTTGAGGATTGATTCAGACATAGACAGAATAGTTTTAAATACCCATTTGGCATAAGATGCACCACTACAATGCCAGTCAGGCCAGTACTTTCCATCCTTGCACGGCCTTGTGCTGACATGTAAGCATGGCAAAAGCTGCCAGTGAAAGCTGTCAGCAATTTCCAGGGCAATTCTTTCCAAGTCAATATCTGATATAGTTCCAGCCTGGATTGAAATACAGATGAATAAAAATCATTCAGTGGTGCATGTATGTGTGTCTTGCATGGCTTCTTCTCTCAGTGCCAAGGATGCTTCAAAACATCCCCATATTGACATTTTCAGGGTCACCCAGCAATTTTAAACACGAGAGAGTGCATGTTTCAAATTTTGTCTCAATTTCCATTCCCAAACAAGGACACTAATTATTTTTTCAATGCGATCACATGCACTTAATTTCATAAAAACCAGTGCAAGACTTGCACCGTACTTTTCTGCAGATGTGAAATCAAAAAAGACAAAAACGATGGTCAAAACCAATATTGCCTACAAGTTCTGATGCTTCTCGTACCATATTTGGCTACTGGGTTCTGAGCGCTTCACGAAACGAACTGAGCGTCTCGACAGCATTGGGATTGAATTCATGCACCACTATTAATATTGTACCCGTACCGTTCTGTATCCAAATCTCTTCATGTGCCAGTTACGTGGTTTTCTTTTTAATCCTACAACATTGGGCACGCCTGGACCCCGTCATCTGTGAAACCCATCATACCTGATCCCTCATTTGATCGACAGATAAAAAGATCATGGCTGAGTTTTCCTTCGGGCTATCTTTATCCGAGTCCCCCACTTGGGTATGCCACACCGCAGGAGTATGCCGGCGCTCCACAGGGACCTGGCGGGCAGGCCAGGTACCAGCCGCCTCTGTATCCGACTCAACCCCGACAGGCATGGAGTCAACCGCAACAACCGCACCCACCCCAACAATGATGCGGCTATCAGTCACAGCCATGCCAAATACCGCAACCCGGATTATCAGGCAGCTCCGCCATACCCCAGCTCGCAGGGCTATGGGGCACCGCCCCAAAATCGGTACGGATGTTCCCCGCCGTCGGGTCAGTACTGTGGACCGCTTCTATAGGGAGGGTGTGGCTCTCTGCCACCTCCCCCAGCAGCAATGGGGTCTGCCGCCCCAAGGTCAACAACAGTGTGAGTCTAGGTCCGGAGAAACCATCCCCAGCCTGGGTGGTCTTTACAGTAAAATTTCGGGCTTTGCAAGACGATTAAGAACTCGAAAGTCACCGATCAGTACGGTAAGACGCCGTTCAGCGTCGTGTCGGACAAGAAGCACACGAAGGTGCTTGCCTCTGATGGCTCTATAATCGCAGCGATAGACTGGAGCCATTCGAGTCCGGCTATCGAGAGTCCGCTCTTCAATTGCCAGTGGGACACGGAAATAAGCAAAGATCAAGGAATGGATACCATCGGCGGGACCAAAGTCTGTAATACGCTACCACTTGGCGCCTTCTTTTCTCTTCTCTTCCATCCGACCTATACTGATCCGTCGTCTTTTCTGCTCAGGCTGTCCTCAGCGAGCGCATTTTTAAGCACGGTAACCATAGTTTCCGCTTGGTTATAAAAACTGAAAACTAGATCCACGTACGTATCTCCTCGGCGTCAGTACCCCTTTTCCTGTGAAAAGATCTACTGACCGCTTCATGTGATAGGTTGGGTTTGCAGACCGTGCAGGCCACACTATCCTCTTTGGACGTGACGAACCATCAGTCCAGGTGGTGCCCGAAGGGTTCCGAGATGCTCTCGTTATTCCTGGGTTGTGAGAGATTTGTATAACCCTACTCATGATCATGGAGACTGGGCAGAGTCTCGGCGAAGGAGGAGGACTCTTTAACTCCCGGGCGTTCATGAACGTCCACTAGTATCGCGAACGCCATTACTGGCAGCTTCTAAACACAGCGGTGCTTGTTTGCACTTCTAAATGTGGATAGCTAATATGGGTCTGGTTTCCTACTAGCTGTAGCAAACAAGAATGTGATAAGAACCATGTATGTACACGATGCTACGGGAAAATCACCCTTCATGACAGGATCATGTCACATGGTTGTCATGCATGTTACTGCGAGAGGCGAGCTGGCTTACCTCCTTTCATTCGAGTTCACTGCACGGAAAAAAATGCTGGCGAGTGTCTGTGATGACTCTTACTCGAGATTAAGGTAAGTCATGGTGCGGTGGCAGTTCCGGCGCCGAGGAAATTCGACCCTTTCTCAACGTAAATCTGAGCAAGTGCCAGTTCAATTGTCAGTTGAGTGGCCACCGTGACGGTGGGCGCATCAGACCGGACAACGTGACTGAAGCCGCCTGGGCTCGTCGTTCAAGTCAACAGGTTCGAGTTGTTGTTGCGGTCATAGTTCATACCGTTAACACAGCCGACAGCATCAGCGCCCACTGCAGCGCCCATCATTCGTCAGAAGGGATTATGCCCAGTATGGTTCATTATGACGACTCACCTTCAAACTTGCGGGGTGGCCGCGGCCCGCGGACTCGGACGCGGACGCGCTGCTGACACCGAGAGCAAGCTCAACAATTAATGACAACATCTTTGACGTAGAACTCCAAAGGGAGATGGCAGGGCCAGCTCCGACTTGCCAAACTGAAGAGAGACCGGAAAACAACTTGAAGCCTGAGGGCGCGGGGGTCTCAACACATCAGCACAGAGGATATTATGTTGGCTACCAACTGAGCGTCTCGACATCGTTGGGATTGAAATATGCTTATATTGTGTTGTGCCGGGTTACGCGGTTGTCCTTTTTTTGACCATATTCTGTCATTATTCGTAATCATTGTGAGACCATCACCTCGATCTCCATTTCATCGATATATAAAATTCCCATCTTTCTTTATCTCTCCCTTCCTACCTTCTCCCGGCCATGTCAGGTTACCAGTACGCCACACCGCAGGGCCAAGGCGGGTACCAACAGCAACCTCCATATCAACCCCAACAAGCATGGAGCCAACCACCGCAACAATCGTATCCGCCTCAGCAAGGCGGGTATCAGCCACGACCGCATTCACCGCAATCCGGACATCAGGCAGCACTGCCATACCCCAACTTGCAGGGTTATGGGGCGCCGCAGCAAAACCACTACGGATCGCCGCAGCCGGGCCAGTACGGATCGTCCCAGCCGCCGGGTCTGTACTACGGATCGCCGTCGCCGCCGGGTCAGTACGGTGGACCGCCTCCACAGGGATGGTATGGCTCTCCGTCACCCCAGCAGCAGCAGTGGGGTCCGCCGCCCCAATACAACCAAAGCGGTCCGAGTCCGGTTCCGGAGAAGCCATACTCAGTGGTCTTCAAGTTTTCAGGAACGGAGGAGGGACTCTCGAACTCGACAGTGAGGGATCCGTCCGGTAAGACAGTGTTCAGAATCGAGTCGGACAAGAAGCATACGAATGTACTTGCCTCGGATGGCACCATAATCGCAACGTTAGAGTGGAACCACTCGCACCCTACTATCCATCTTCCGGTTTCGGGAAACAAGAAAATGAAGATCACGGAATGGTTCCAAGTAGAGTCCGTAATGCACTGACGCTCGATGTCCTCTTCTCATCCATCCGATCTGCTGATGCATCGTCTTTGTGCCACCCACAGAGCCGGGTGTACTTTCGAACACGATAACCAGACCTTCGGCTGGGATAGGAAGAATGATACGTTGGTCCATGTACGTAGGGCCTCAGCCTTGTCCCTTTCCTGTAAACGCATCTGCTGATTGCTCCGTTCAATTTTGATAGCTCGAGTTCGCAGACCGTCCAGGCCATCCTATCATCATTGCACGTGAGAAATCATCAGGCCAGGAACTCGAGGTGTTCCGGGAAGCGCTCCTTATTCCTGGGCTATTGGAGCTTTCAATAGTTGGAATATTTATCCTGGAGAGCAGGCACGATATCAACAAGGGAGGAATGAGAGGACTCTTTAACAAAGACCAGTTCATGGAAGCCTTCGTGAGCCATACTATCGAGAACGTCGTCAGCGGTGCCTTGGGGGGTGGCTAAATACGGGTATTTTTTCTTGTTCAAACGGGGCAACCAAGGAAGTGGTGAGAATCATGTACGTACTGTGACACGATGCTACGTCGCCTGCCATGATGCTACAGCGCGGCATATGTTTGTATATATGGTACTGCGGTAGGGGGGCTCGGTTTACCCATTTACTCGAGTTCGATGCAAGGGATCTAAAATTCCCTGAGTGCGTGTGGTGACCTTGGTAACGATCTAGTCAGTCACGAGGAAACATTTTCTCAATGTACAGAAATATCCGAGCCGTTGCCAGATGTCAATTGAGCTGTCGGCGCATACTCAGGCTGGCACGATTATCATAAAGTGGCTTCGGCTGTCTTACAGTAGTTGATTTTGAACCATTTAATGGATACATGCCTCAAGTGGTGGTCAGTGTGGCCTACCGATTAGGAGGTGGAACGGGACAAACGTGGACGAGTCGTTTCGGAGGGAGTTCTATGGGCTGCATTCTTGGACGCTGGAAAGCTACCAAGCCAGCTGGGAGACAAACAACATTATCATTCTCGTTTTACAACACGAGAATGGAGAGTTGGGTTGGAGAGTTGAGGGATGGATTGCTCGTAAAAGGATTACTAATAGCAGGCGAGAGAACGCGCACAACAACTAGTACTGTTGACCAGTTTTCCTATATTCCATTCTCCCTTTAGAGATGCCGCGCACCGTCATTTGCCGATGACACATGAACAATCACTTTAAGCGCATAGCCTTCAGGCACCTTTCTCCACAGCCCTCTAAATTCAGCCTAATGTTTCAGTCTTCGAGGTGGGCTACCTGATTCTACACGCACTCTTTTGATCAAATTTTGATTCTAGCTCAGGTTTTTATGCGCGCCCAAGTCATGCGGATGACTTGAACCTTCATGACATGACTACAATTGCCTCCGCACTCAGCCACGCGGCCGTCCTAGAATGTCTCGGTGCGCTCTATCACTGACAAAACCACCTCACTTTGCATCTCTATACACGCATCAATCAGAGCCGGGTCAAAGCTTTGCCAGTGCGGCCATTGGTCATGCGTTATGCCGGCCTGGAACGGAAACCAGATCAAGGCTCACCAATTACTTGTACGCGATCGTTTCCCTAACCCATCTCGACTTGCGCCATACCCCAAACACCCAGTCACGCACATTGAAGATGTCAAGCGGCGACATTCCCACAGCCCCGGCCATCACCTTTATCGGGCGCTCCCAGCGCAATGTCATGTTAACTCGCACCGTCATCTGTCTCCGTCGATGTGCCCGACGCGATCGCCGGACCAAGCGACACACCATCGCGCAGGCCAAGATTCATCCCTTGACCACCAACGGAAAGGGGTGAATGTGAGTGAGCGGCATCATCAATCAGGTATACTCTTGCACCATTCTTGTTGCGTCAAAGTGCGTAAGAACGTATCCGCGACAGCGTACTGTATCTCGTGCGGAAGCGAGTCGACCACACTACATCAGCCACCTTGATTGCGCGCCAGTTCTTGCTCTTGTCGCATGAGAGCGAGCGCGGCCTGTACTTCTTGTAACCTGTTGACAGTATTCCACCGATGACCTTGATGGAGGTGTCCCGTCCGGTAGAGGTACGCCGCAGGCCAGGCGGTAAATTTGATTTCCGTTGGCATCCTTTGAGCCTGCAGTGGCATACGGCAGGTGCACCAAGATGCAGAACCTCTCTGGGCTAAGGAACGCAAAGAGCTTGTCTGTGACATATGGCTCTCCATCGAATGTGGTGTCTGCGATAACCATCTGTGCTAAAGTATTGATGGCCTCGGGCTGGCCAGGACTGGTACCGGGGTCCCCAAAGCCTACGCCAGATACTTGGCGCACCTGACATCCATGATTGGGGTCGGCTTAACGCCCAAATGAGTGGGAAACACGTACCACAGATTGGGCGCCATCGGCGCCGATGACATACTGCGGTGATAGACTGACCATTCTCGAACACAACATCCACGACACTCCTATCTTTCGAATTTTCGCGCATGTCGACAACTTTGTAGGGGCGATATACTGAGACACCAAAATCCTTCAACTGTTGATTGAGAACACCCTCGGTGATACGTTGAGGGAGAAGGATGTAGTAGGGGAAGTTGGTCTTTCCAAGTAAGCCGTCGTTGAAGTCAACGCCCATAAAAAGATTGTTGTCGCGGTCGTAGTACTAGTAGCTCATGGCTGCACCCTTGATCCCACTTTCAATCAAGGGATTAGCGCAACCGAGAACATCCAACGCCTATCAAGGGATTGCTTCCAAGATGCTCACAATGATGACTAACCTCCTAAGTTGCGGCGTGGGTGACTATGGCGCGAGGCGCTGACGCCAAGAGCTTGCTCGTCTGAATCGACGACGACGACTGCGTCTTTGATGCCAGAATTCCAAAGGGAGACAGCGGCTGCCATGCGGCAGGCCCTACTCCAACAATGAGGATTCCTGTACCACACGGATGAGTGACAGCTGGAAACGTCGAGTGTACGTGGGCGCAGTGCAGTACAGAGGATAGACACGGAATCTTACATAAGTTGTCGGGACGAGATCGCTCCGGGCCATCATTGATACAACACTACAGACGAAATAGAAGCCTCTGGGAAAAGTGTTTTAGATATCGACGCAGATAACTCCGATGGAGGCGGAAAGTCTATCAATTGAACGAAAGTGGATACTGTCCGTACTCGCAGGAGGTGGTGACCCGGTAGCAGGATAAAGACCGGTGGGTCAGTTCGGGTGGTGCTAAAGAACCCGAACTAAGCCAAGCAATAATCGTACTTACCCCGCAGAGTTTAGCTCCTCTGAGTACGTCCCACGCTGAGTGAGTGGGTCGGTCGTTTCAACTTTCTACGGTATCGTTGACCATCCTCGTCTTCGTCTGAAATGTCATACTCGCGGCGCCTCACACCGCCACCAGGTGATTATCACCGAATTGATACGTATTTCAATTGCCCTGGTAGCCTGGGAGCACGGATACAGATTCGCATCCCAGGCGTTTTTTCTTTGCTTTGGCCAGGATAACAATAACCTCCCAATGGACTAGACTGTCCGCCTCCGTCGGAATCACTGCCCCACAATAACTAAACCATTTTCCCAGATGCTGCGCCTGTGCCTCGAGCTCCCCCCCCTTCCGACGACTTATGCAAGATTTCACTTTCGCGACTACCCCATCACGACGACCAACTTGCCCTCTGTGCTGATGTATAAAAACCCCCGCGCACCGTGACTTCAAGCGGTTCACTCTTCATTTCCAGTCTCATACGATGTCTCTTCCGTCTAGCACCAGAGTCCTCGTTGTTGGAGCAGGGCCTGCCGGCATGGCGGCCGCCATCTCCCTTTGGAACTCTGGCATCAAAGATGTAGTCATCGTCGATTCAGACGAGCAAGCTCTTGGCATCAGCAACGCGTCTCGCGCCATAGTCATTCATGCCGCAACTTTGGAGGTGAGCCATCATGATTGTGAACATCTTGGAAGTAATCCCATCTGATACGTGATAGGCGTTGGATGTTCTCGGCTGCGCTAATCCCTTGGTTGAAAGTGGGATCAAGGGCGCAGCCATGAACTACTACGATCGCGACAACAATCTTTTGATGGGCGTTGACTTCAACGACGGCTTACTTGGAAAGACCAACTTCCCCTACTACATCCTTCTCCCTCAACGTATCACCGAAGGTGTTCTCAGCCAAAGGTTGAAGGATTTTGGTGTCCCAGTATACCGCCCCTACAAAGCCGTCGACATGCGCGAAAATTCGAAAGATAACAATGCGGTGGACGTAGTGTTCGAGAATGGTCAGTCTATCACCGCCCAGTATGTCATCGGCGCCGATGGCGCCCAATCTGTGGTACGTGTTTCCCATTCATTTGAGCGTTAAGCCGACCCCAATTATGAACGTCAGGTGCGCCAAGTATCTGGCGTAGGCTTTGGGGACCCCGGTACTAGCCCTGGCCAGCCCGAGGCTATCAACACTTTAGCACAGATGGTTATCGCAGACATCATATTCGATGGAGAGCCCAATTTGACAGACAAGCTCTTTGCGATCCTCAGCCCGGAGAGCTTCTGCGTCTTGGCGCATCTGCAGTATGCCACTGCAGGCTCAAAGGACGTGAGCGGAAAGCAAATCTACCGCCTGGCCTGCGGCGTACCTCTGTCCGACGGTGAACCTCCATCACAGTCATCGGTGGAGTACTGCCAACAACTTATCGAAAAATACGGTCCGCGCTACCTCTCATGCGACAAGAGCAAGAACCCAAAGGCGGTCAAGGTGACGGACGTAGTGTGGTCGACACGCTTCCGCACGAAATATGCCCTCGCGGACACGTTCTTCACAAACTTTGGGGGAAAAAAGGATGGGGCAAGAGTATGCCTGATTGGTGACGCCGCTCACATTCACCCTCCCGCTGGGGGTCAAGGGATGAACCTTGGCCTGCGCGACGGTGTCTCGCTTGGTCCGGTGATCGCGGCGGCACTTACGACGGGCACGTCCACGGAGACAGACGAGACAGTGCGAGCGCACATGGCATTGCGCCGGGAGCGGGCAATGAAGGTGATTGGAGTTGCGAAGGTGATGGCTGGGGCTGTGGGAATGGCGCCTGGTGTGCGAGAGAAGTTTTGGTGGTCGCCACTTGACATTTTCACCGTGCGTGACTGGGTGTTCTGGGTATTGTGCAAGTCGAGATGGGTCAGGGAAACGATCGCGTACAAGTTCAGCGGAATTGACGAGCCTTGAGGCCGCACGTCACGTCTTCGTTTGTATACTTTATGCTGTGTGTTCGTAATACTTAGATGAATAAACGTGTATCGCACCCATTCATGAATGACAGCAGGGAATGAATTAATCTATCCATCCATCAATGATTCGGTTTGAAACAAAGTGGTTGTTCCCGAGCCTGAGCGCGCGTCATCCCAATGCAGCAGTCCATCATCATAACACAGACGATACTTGGTCACATCTATCCCACTTCGTGCTCTATACATTCTCAGTTTCGAGTGCCAACCAGATGGTTGTGTCACAATCATATGAATTACCAGAGAGCAGTCAAGGAATGAAGCGCCTTGTATCCGGGACCTCACATTCACCAAATCTGTGACAGAGAGGGGTTTGTTCACGCGCGGGAAGTGAAGAATCATAGCAAGGGGGTAAGCTACGCAAGCAGCAACAAATGAGACGACAGCTAGCTAAAGAATTAACAGACTTCGGTGCTACTTCCTGTCAGGTTGAAAGAGACAGCGGATATTTTCCTACTACGGCGTCACAGAACGGCGTCGCTTGCAGCTACGATATGGCCAGTTGAACTCCATGGACGTCGGAGACAGCGGCCCAGTCTGATGCCGACATCGCATCTGGCAACCCCCTTTCTCTTCTCCCCAGAATGACATCGAACCAGGGCTTCCGACTCGTCTTCACTTCTCACCACGACACTTACAGCAGTTCAGTAGCCTTCACGACGCACGCAAACGTGTGACGAGTGACTGTCACGCAGTCTCGTGACGCGAGAGCGAGATTCTCAGCACATGCTATGCGATTATGCCAATTATACCTTTGATTGAACGGTTTTCTTTTCATTTTCTCTTGGCTACTGACCTCAGTATACAACTACAATACACTCCTTCGTATCACCTCGGCCTTTGCTTCGAAAGGCTGAGGTATGTCACTCTTTCAATTGTATGATTCTCTCTTACTCTTACTGATTCTGTACCTAGCGCGTTCTCACAGGTTAGCTTACATCATTCGGTCTTTGCTTCGAAAGGCTGAGCGCGTTCTCACATTCACTTGGGCATATATATTCCCTTTGTCTTCTCAATGAAGGTTTTTGGCAGCAACAGCTGGTTGCCATGTACCCACTCCGAGTCCCTCTTTTCCCGTTCCTCATTGCACTGGCCTTGGTATGCCTCGCTCGAGCGGTCTCCCTCGACCTCAAACTCTTCCAAAGCGTCACGCCGCCGCGCGACTGGAACGACATTGGCCGTGCCCCGGCCTCGCACGTCATTCAACTACGCATCGCGCTGCCCCAACCACGCTTTCCTGAGCTGGAGAGGCACCTCGCAGAGACCAGCGACCCATCCCACGCGCGCTACGGCGCGCATCTGTCGAAGGAAGAGGTCGAGGAGCTTGTCGCCCCCCATCCGGGCAGTGTCGATGCGGTGCATGGGTGGCTTGCCAGCCATGGAATTCAGAGGGAAGCACGTCACCAATCGCCCGCAGGCGATTGGGTCACTATGCGTGTGCCCGTTGCGCAGGCGGAGAAAATGCTTGAAACTGTACGTCACTCCCTCGCTCACCGCGGCCTGATTGGAAAAGGTGAGTCGAATACCCAAGCGGCGTTTGTAGGAATTCCGTCTCTGGAAACATGTTCGAGACGGGGATGTCCTCGTGCGCACGACCGAATATAGCCTACCAGTGCGCCTTGCCCAGCATGTCGAGCTCATCCAGCCAACGACGTCGTTCCTTCGTATTAAACGGCAGCGTACGAACTTCCATTTCTCCCCCGCTCCCGAGATTTCCTCTATCTCCGCTGACGAAAAAATCACTGTCCCTGGCTCTGCCGTGACTGTCCATGCGAGCTGTAACAAAACCATAACTGTTTCGTGTCTCAAGCAACTGTACAACATAGCTGATTATGTCCCACGGGCAACGCACAAGAATGCGATCGCGCTTACCGGCTATCTGGACGAATTCGCCAATTATGCGGATTTACAGCGATTTTATTCGGATCAGGTCCCCGCCGCCGTGAACTCGACGTTTGATGTCGTACTTATCAACGGTTTGTGTCACCTTTCTCTTTATAAGATGACGAGCGACGTGTTTCGATGCTGCATTTGATGTAAAGGTGGCCTGAATAAGCAGACGCAGGCAGGAGCCGAGGCCAACTTGGATGTGCAATTTGCTCTGGGGATCTCGTTTCCTACCCCAGGCTCGTTCCATTCAACTGCCGGACAACCACCATTCAAACCAGACGAGGATACGACGGTTGACACTAATGAACCTTATATGGCGGTATGGATGGACCCGTTCTGCGGTCTTATCCTGTGGCTCTGAGCCGTTCGCTAGTGGCTGGACTTTATTCTTGCACAAGAAAATATTCCCCAGACCATATCAACAAGTTACGGTGACGACGAGCAAACAGGTGAGCCTCACTCTTTATTCAGGTTGTTGAATTTTTTGTTAATCGACTGTGTCGATGCATAGTACCGGTAGACTTTGCGCGTCGTTTATGCGCGGGTTTTGCTCAACTTGGTGTGCACCGCATCTCACTTCCTTTGTGTCTCATGCTCAAACCGTTGCTTTCTAAACGGCCTTTGCTAGGTGCACGTGGGATTTCGCTGCTGTTTAGCTCGGGAGATGGTGGCGTTGGAGATGGTGACCCGAACCGGGCGACGCAGTCGTGCTTCACGAATGATGGCAAGAACCAGACTAGATTTATACCCAGTTTTCCCGCAAGTTGCCCATTGTAGGCCCGTATCTTTTGCGTCGCCCATGTGTTCACAATTGACATGGTCAAAGTGTGACTACGGTCGGCGGGACCACCCACATTCCTGAGGTGGCAGCCGACTTCTCTGGAGGCGGGTTTAGCGATGTCGTGAGTTTAATCTTTTGTTCGCTCGTGACGAAAACCAAGGAGGGAACATAGTTCCCGCGCCCGAAGTGGCAAGAGGCTGCCGTGACAAGGTTTCTCACATCGCTGCCCAAAGGCACCTACGCGGGGCTCTTCAACACTGGAGGACGTGTATGTGAGCTCCGATTGTTTTGGAGTTGAGAAAGCTCAACGTGCACCCGTCGTTTGCTGTAGGCGATTCCGGACGTCGCCGCGCAGGCGGACAACTTTCGTATCTTCTTCCGAGGGCAACCCGAGTACATCGGAGGCACGTCCGCGGCAACTCCCTCGTTCGCTGGTATTATCGCCCTGCTGAACGACGCGCGGATCGCCGGAGGAATGCGCTCTCTGGGGTTCCTTAACCCGCTAATTTACTCGCTGAATGGGAAAGGGTTCAACGATATCAAGGTCGGGAACGCCCCGGGGTGCGGGACGCCGGGGTTCAACGTGAGTAGCCCACTGTTGCATTCTCATCTTGAGCGTGGGTCTTACTTGGCGCCAGGCGACAGCCGGCTGGGACCCCGTGACGGGTTTCGGGACGCCCGATTTCGACAAGCTGAAGGAACTTGTTTTAAGTATTTAAGGAAGAGGTGGTAGCGTGGTCAGCAATTGGACTTCGGAGCGGGTTTTGGGGGGAAGCATTGTCGCAAAATCGGGAAAATTATAATAATAATAAACCCGAATATATTATAATGACCTTCATTAAGACATTATATGACATTATTAGGACGTTATGTGTCATTATAGGCCATTTCCCTAAATTCTCCCGATTTTGCGACACAGAGACTCCCAAGATTCGTCCCTGAGAAGATCTGACGATTAGGAGTCGAGGTACCGTGAAGGGTTGTGTCCCAGAGCCGGAAGCCTTGGTGTGCGGTGCATAGGCGAGAGTGCAGGGAAGGGAGATTCAATTCAAAGGTGTGATTGGATCAACAAGGCGCAAATGCCGTGAGTTTCGGGAGCCGGTTTATGAGGGACCATCATTCAAACTTGTGCCAAGTTCACGTAACGTGTCCTTATTCTACTAATGTCCTTTCTTCTCCCGTGCCAGTCTCCACGCATTGACCTAGTTTGCAGTTTCTTCTCAGCATTTTCTGTGACATGGAGAACCGTCTCACTGGCAATGGCCGGGTACTATCTCGATAGACTCTCAGATCTCAGTGTTTGAGTTATTGGCAGGAGTCACGTACCCTCGATCCCACGGTTATCGCCTCAATGGGACCTGATTAAGGGGCACCAGTCAATGAGTCCTGTACTTAAACCTGGACACCTGTCTCTTTCTTTTTCTCCTCAGCACCGTACGCCCTCGTTCGTTGGCGACGATGCATCCACTCCTTTCTTTCTTCACCGTTTTCCTCGCATCCTTCCTAGGCAGACTTCAATTCTCCCTGGCCGCGCCAAACCACTCTCTCATCCCGAAAAATCCAAAATTGAAGGATGCCGTCTCACCTCCACCCTATTGGATAGACCTCGGCCGCGCAACGTCCACTCACTCCATCCTGCTTCGTATTGCGCTGCCCCAGGCACGTTTCTCAGAGCTTGAGCGCCAATTGTACGAGATGAGCGATCCGTCTCACGCACGATATGGTCAACACCTCTTGAAGGAACAGGTCGATGAGCTCGTCCGGCCGGATCAGCATAGTGTGGAGGCTGTTGATGCGTGGCTGGCTGGATATGGCTTAATAGGAGATGAGGCTGTTCAACGCTCTCAGGCCGGCGATTGGGTGACCATCCTCGTGCCCGTTGCCGTAGCGGAGGAGATGTTGGATACGGTGAGCTCCTTGTACATCCCTTTTTTTTATTTCTCACACTGTGGCACATCTCTCGCATGTAGGAGTTTCATCTTTGGAAAAATACCAAAGACGGCGATGATGGGGAGACGCTTGTCCGTACAACGCATTATAGTCTTCCGGAGCACCTGCACGCGCACATAGAGCTAGTACAGCCTACAACGTACTTCGGCCGCCCCAAGGCGATGAGCACAAGCCTCCACTTGGGTGTCGCTGGTCTCATTGATATCAATATCACATTACCCAACAACAACCCTCCGCCGCCGCCGCCGCCGCCGCCTCCTTCTAACGGGCCCTCTCCTCCATTCACGGACCCGGTTCTGGGCACAAGTTGCACTCAGGTCGTCACTGTCTCTTGCTTGCTGCAAATGTATAATGCATCCTGGTATCAGACTGCCGCCGCGGACAAAAACGCGATCGGGGTTACCGGGTACCTCGGCCAGTTTGCAAATGAGGCAGATCTACAGTCGTTCTATACTCTTGAGCGTCGAGACGCACTCAACTCAACGTTCAACACCGTTTTGATCAACGGTGCGTATACCCACAATGGGCTTTTTCGCCATGCACGTTAAGATGGCCTGACGCTTGTGTTTCGGGACGTGGGTAGGCGGGCAGGATGACCAGACCCTACAAAATGCTGGTATAGAGGCAAACTTGGACACACAATTTGCCTTTGGTGTCTCGTTCCCGACTCCACGCACGTTTTTCTCAACTGGGGGCAGTCCACCCTTCACTCCGGATGCCCTGACGCCGAGCAATTCGAACGAGCCTTATGATAACGTGCGCAGTTTATCTCCTTCCTATGCTTTCCTGGATGAACTTACTCTCGGTTTCGGGTGTCTTCAGTGGTTGCAGTTTGTGTTGGCCATGCGTGATGGGACTGTGCCCCAGACCATTTCGACAAGCTACAGCGATGATGAGCAGACAGGTAAGAACAACCTCCCTTCCCTCTAATGCGAGATACCCTCGGTTTATCGTGATTGCTTATGTGCATTGTTTCTAGTGCCCGAAAACTATGCAGTCCGTGTCTGCAAGGAATTCGCGGTTCTTGGTAGGTCGCGTTTGCTAGTGGCGTAAATGCCCACTCATGCTCGTATTTTCACTGTGCAGGCTCTCGTGGCTCGTCTATCATCTTCTCATCAGGCGATAGCGGCGTAGGTGGTAATGCGAACCTCCCGCCGCCGCAGCAGTGCATCTCAAATGACGGCAAGAACCAGACCAAGTTCATTCCGCACTTCCCCGCGTCTTGTCCCTAGTGCGTTGGATTCCCGCCTCCCTCCCCAATTCTCATTTGACATCCCTCGACAGCGTTACTACGGTAGGTGGGACTTTAGGATTCCCGGAAGTGGCGGCTCCATTCTCGGGTGGAGGTTTCAGCAACTACGTAAGCACCTGTGGTATTTATTTCGGTTCAACCACCACAATGTTGACACGGAAAATCTAAGTTTGCTCGTCCGTCCTATCAAGACGCGGCTGTCGAGGCGTACCTCGATCAGAATAACCTGAGTGCCCAATACCCAGGGCTTTTCAATTCGTATGTGCTTCCCTCACCCTTTCATCCATCCCAACCTGATGACTTGTTTCTACCTTTTCCTATAGCACTGGCCGAGTATGTGTACCCATTTCATTAACACCTTTGCATCAGCTAAAGGGGTGTAACACTCTTGACAGGCCTACCCAGACGTCTCGGCTCAATCCGTACGCTTCCTTATCTGGTTCCGGGGCCGAGGCGGGCTTGTCAGCGGCACTTCTGCTTCCACGCCAACCTTCGCTGGCATCATTGCGCTCCTGAATGATGCATCCATCGCCGAGGGCAAGCCACCGCTAGGCTTCCTCAATCCCATGCTCTACTCGATAGGCGTCGACGGCCTGAATGACGTGACTGAGGGGAATAATCCTGGTTGTGGTACGCCAGGCTTCAACGTGCGTCGCTCGTCTGTTTTTTTTCGCAATTTGGAGTAATTCATTGACGTGCCTGTATAAATATCTCTTGGGTGGGTGGTGTAGGCGTCAGCTGGTTGGGACCCCGTGACGGGCCTTGGGACGCCCAACTTTGGCAAGCTGAAGGATATTCTGAGCTCCTACGAACCGCCGGAGCCGACGTTGTTGGGCAGCCTGCTCGGGGCGCTCGGCCTGGATAATCTCTTGGCGGGCATCTCTCTCCAGCTACTGTAGAAATGGAGGCAAAACAGGAGCATATGTACCTGTCACACTAAACTTTCGGGTTGACTTGCGCTATTGGGTATTTTGCTGTTTTCGTTTTTTGGGTTGTCATTGTGATTTCTGTTTTACTTCGTTCCTTCCTGTCATACCGGGCTACATTCCTTGGATCTACCGCTCCTTTTCGGACTTTTGCTATACGCTACACGCTAAATGGACTGTGTAGAAACACTAGTAAGATTAAAAAACCATAACTCTGAGTACCTGAATACCATTTATCATAAATTGCGTTACTCGACCAGCTTAGTTGAGTAGCAGAAGGGGTCTTCATGAGCACGTACAGTATCTATTTTATCGATCGAGGCACTGGTCAACCGGTTGAGACAAGTCGGTACGGCAGGAGAGTAGTTGCAAAAAGCGAGACAAGTAGCAAAAACATGAGGAATGTACAGAACTAGAAGACGACCGTGGTTCGAGCCCGTGGAGAGCTAGGTTACTTGCGCATGCGCTTTTTGAACCGTTCCATTACCTGCTCGTCCGTCGCCATCCGCGGCCCGCGCGCACGACCGTCCTCCTCGTGTGCGGGCGGAAGCCCAAGCGCTTCACGCCTGGCATCGCGAATGATGTCTGCGTCGGATTTTGCGCGCAAGGCTGGGCGGTAGACTAAGTGACACAAAAAAGAGTTTCTTAGCGAGAAAAGTAAAGGCAAAGGGACGCATGAAAACGCACAACGTGTAGCAGCGAGGTGTGCCTCATCGTCGGGGGGTGGTTTGCGATCGCGCGTGCGATTCTGCGACAGCGTGACTCTGGCCTTTTCCGTTTCCTCGATATTTCTCAGTCGCGTGCTAAATTATCGAAAGAAAAGGAGTCAGCCAAAGCTGTAAAGTAAGGAGAGTTGTGTGACGCACTTGATGCCGAGATCGACCTCAGGTATGGCTGTGAGCATCGAGAGCGAGTTGGTGACACTGCCCTCCTCGCCGAGTTTGCGCTCAACTTTGTATCGTGGGTCAAGATTATCAAAAAGGTCATCTTGCGCGTTTGCTGCGGGTTGCGCGCCAGTACTCGGGCCAGCTGCCACCTCGCTGGTGGAGCCCGTCCCCGCCTCCGCGCTCGTGCCCGCCGATTGTTGCTCGCGACTACGACGGAGTTTCATATTTTCTTCAATGTACGCCATCCTATGCGCGGAAATCAACCTTCAGGAGAAGAAAGAGATGGGGTTGTGGAGAGTACATACATGTGCTTGTCCACGTCGAGTGCGTTGGTCTGCTGCGTAAAGTTGTTTGCGCGCACCGCACGACGCATCTTTGTCGCCTTGTCCTCTGGCTCACTGAAAAGCCATGAGTCGAGATCAAGTCTATAGGTAGATGTACCAAGGTGGCAAAGGACGCGCACTCAGAGTCGGATTCATCAGAAACCTGCGCACCGGGCCTGAGACCGCCTTGGGGCATGTCTACTTCGTCATCAGGCTTGCGTCGACGCTTCTTCTTTCCGTCTCCCTTGGTCAGTTTTGATGCGTCAATGCCTTGCCGTACACGGCGAAACTTGCGAATCTCGAGGAGTTCAGAAACACTGTGGCACTCGGGTGCACATTAAACGAGATGGGTGGGGTCGAGAGAAGGCAAACATACGGGAGATCTGACTGCTCTTGCTGTGCATCTGTGGGTGCAGAGTCTGAAGGGTCCGGGGAAGGATCGCGGACACGAGTTTGAGGTCTTGTACGTTTCTTAATCATGAGGTTCGAGGAGAGAGAGGAGAGAACCGGAATTTGCCGTGTGCAAGTAAAGTACAGCGCTCTTATCCATCCTCCGTCCCACTGCCCACTTCTCCACCGCCCCCACCCCCTGACGCTCTCGGGCCTCCAGCCCCGGGGCTCACAACCGAGCTACTAGGACTCGCCGCACGGTCCTTCGTATTCAACAAACTCTTGAAGAAATTCTGCAGCACCTCATGTTGCGTCTGCCCAGTCGGACTCGGTGCGCTCCCGATGATCGGCGACGTCGGGCCCCCTCCACGCTTACCCACGCCAAGCGTGGTTCCCGTGCCGATGCCCTCCATCTCGGCGAGCGCGCGCTCAACAGTCGGCAACGAGAAGGATGACGAACCCAAGGGCCCGACTAGACCCGCCGCGGGCGGAGCGGAAGCCTCCACGGGACTGCGGAAAGCGCCGCGCGGATCGCGGTCGGTGCGGCGCGCGTTCTCGTCGTAGTTCTTCGCAAGAAAAGCTTGTTCCGGCGTGGGGTTGTTGAAGGGTGGGAGTGGTGTCGGCTATCACGGTCACCATTAGCTCCAGGGTGCGGAACGGAAAGGCTGTAGGGAACAACACATGCCTTGGGGCCTTGATCCTGCACGAGGGCCGCGTACTGTTTCCGCGCGCCTCCTTCGCTCGCTCGCTCCGCACCAGGTTCGGAAGAGAGGTCGTATTCCCATGCTTCACCCCACGCTTTCCCGTCAAAGCCGTCGCGTAGTACCGCGATCTTGCCCCAACTGTCCCATCCTGCAGGCACGGCAATGCGGTCACGGTCCAGTGTATTTGGCTTGTGCAAGAACGGAAATGGGTTGCGTGCTGGCGCGGCCACCCCGTCGAGTGCGCCGTCGGGAGCGGGAGGTACGAAGAGGGCGTGCAGCGCGTACTGTCGCAAGATATTTAGTGTTGTTGGTTGCGGCGTCGTGTAGAATAGGGCCGCGCCATCTGGAACGGGTCAGGCAGATGAAAAGAATGAGAATCAGACCGCGTACACTTGAGGCAGACTGTGCGCAGTATCTGCATGATCCCATCTGTGCGCTCCTCCCACTCGTCCCCCTTTCCCTTGACCATACCCCCCATCCCAGATGTCCCCGCGCCGACAAGGTCGTTGTTATCATCGATCAAGTCTGCTTTGCTGCACACGACGATGATAGGCACGCCCGCTGCGTTGTGTGTGAACGTGCCTGGACCTAGCGGGAGGGTGGTGCCTTGCAGCGTGCTGGACGTCGCAGGGAGAGGCTCGGTGGAAGGCTCCGAGTAGTGTTGGAGGTGTGCCTGCCCTACGTAGGGAAGCGGTCAGTGGCCAAAAGAGAGGAACAAAGAAGGACGGACGCACAGCGCTCGCGGTGCTCCTCACGGATGACTTCAAGCTCGCGCGCTCCGTCTTCCTGGACCCAGCGCTCGATCCAGGAGAGCCATGTGTGTAGTTCCTCTAGAAAGGACCATGGTCGTGTCCAATCCAGCACGATGATGACGGCTGTATGAGGGAGGGCGGACTGTGGATTCAAGAAATGTGATACGAGGGCAGTATACGAAGGTGCGGATGACGGGACTGTGTATACGGACAACCGGGCAAGGATGTCTATGCGTGTGTTGTAAATGGGTGATACATAGAGGAATCAATCCAAGGACAAACCTTCCTCTCCTTCGTCACGTATATCAGACCAGTCATACCCTAATGCAAAATCCGTGCGTGGCTCATCCTTGTTACTGTCAACAGCGGGCTTTTGGAGGAGGGCAGATACAAGTGTGCTCTTGCCGGTTGAAGGCTGGCCAAGAACGAGGATATTCTTTGCAGGTATCGAACGCGAGGAAGAAACGGAATCGAGGATGCTAAGCCAGAGATCTTGTGGAGGTGCGTTTGGTGAGGATGAACGCGAGCCTTGGTCCATAATCGAGTTGATGGTCAATGGCAAGGTCTTTGATATCCTCGCGGAGATTGAACACTCTCATTCTCATTCAACAACCACGGCGTACAAACCAACGATGGCAGAGGCAGTCGCAGTACCCGAGCACAAACTTTTTGAATCGCCCAATTCACGCTCGATAGAGATCTTTGACTGGACCGTGACCGCCGAGACAGGTCCAATCTCCAACGCGACCTACTGTGATGCACTGCACGCTACTCTAGGAATCCCGCTCCCTGAGATGACGTTTGGCAGCAACTTGCTGCGGATAACACACCGTCCAAGTGGGTGGACGTACGCGTTCCGCGCGGAGGACGCGCTCAGAGGAGTGAAGAACGGACCGCTCGAAGCAGGAGACGGAGGTGTCAAAGTTGGCTATGCCGACGCTTGGCTCAAAAGTCGGCGAGCATCATCGCATCTTGTCGTGACCCAGTTGCACACCGCTCATCCGTCCATCCCTCGTTCGTAGGACAGGCGCAGACTCACAAATGCCGATGCCTGAAACGGTTGAAATGAAGCCTTATGACTGGACATACACGACGACGTACGCTGGCAGCCTAGACGATCCAGGCTCCAGAAATGTACAATGGGACCCTGCAGAGCCCACTAACGCACTACATGCGATCCCTATCGCCGAGCTCTTACGGCCCGACCCGATTCTCTTCTACGCTGAGATCCCTCTCTTCGACGACGAACTGCACGACAACGGCGCGTCCCATCTCCTCGTCCGAATAGTGCGTCCCTCCTCCCACCCCTACCCTTGATCCGAACCCATCCTAACGGAGTGGGAAGCGCGTGATGCCAACGTGCATCTTCATACTATCACGCTTCACGTTGCGCGTCGACAATGTGCTCTTCCGAGCGCGGGATACGCGTATCTACCACTCATTTGCGTCAGCGCCGCCGCTCATCGTGCGCGAGACACGAGGCTGGGAGGTGCCGTACGAGCACGTCAAGCGGGTACTGCTTGCATTTCTTTCCCCAGCTATGCTAACCCTCAACTGACGCCTCCCTTGGGCGCTCCCTGCCCGTTCCAGTCTCTGCCGCGACGGAATGACCTGATGCCATTGACGGACCCGAATTTCATCTGCAAGGTACTCTCAGACATGCCGAAGGAGGCTTCGCAAGAGGCCGGTGCTGGCACTGGCTGGCGCGGTCTTGGAGATGTTGTGCAGGTTGCTACGCTGCAATCGTGATTGGGAAGGCGAATGCTACTTCAGATTGTATCAATACACTACTCGCGCTTATGGTAGTGTAGTCCCACGAGTGGCAAGTGCCTCTGTACTTTTAATGAGCTGAAGCTGGAGGACTTGTATATCCTCGCGGCGTCCAAGGACACCTGATATCAGTACCGCTAACGAGATATGTGGGGGCATCCCATTGAACCGTCCTATCCTTCCAAGGCTATGAAACAGACCAACAAGAGCGAAGGACGTGCTGTATGTAGTTTTTTTAATCCAACGAGTGCCATATTTCATAGAGAACAAAGTGCGACACGTCAATCATCTCATAGTACAAGTACAGTAACACTAAGACCACACAATCGAAGCCGCCGCGCTCGACGAAACATTTTCGACCCGAGGGGATTGGAACGACAGCGAGAAATAGAGAAAAGGAGAACTAGACATGTGCTGTTCATAGCATGAGTGTTCGTTTGTGTAACTGGGTGACTGACGCACCTTATCTAGCCTGGGTTCGCACCCATCTGAGACAGCTTGGTCCTGCAAAGTTCCGGACACATTTCCATCGGAAAGAGTCTATCGGCGCCCTTAACAGGGTCTATAGATTTGACCTCCATCGTCCCCGCGTTCCTTCCATCCAGTTCACCCGTCAAAGTCGCATAATCTTCGCTCATAATCTCAACCTCGCACTCCTTTCTCGCGAATTCACCGCGCGCAGAATTTGAATGGCCTACATTCCATTCTGCGTTTTTATAATTGAGAATGAAGGTCATCGAGTCTTTGAACCTGTACCGCTTCTGGTAGAAGACGAGACGTGAGCGCGGAGGTACGTTGAACGTCACAGTTATGGTCCGTTTTTCCGTGGTATCAAAGTTCTTGTCATGCCCTTCGATCGTCACAGATATCCCTTTGTATGTTTGCGCCACGGAATATCCAAAATTGACATCGTCGCCCTTCGTTATCTTGAAATTCGTCGAGTACGTGTGAGTAAATGTTTGTGTTGCATCCGTATTGTTCTTCCAGGTAATCGTCGAGACCCAAGAGGTGTCGATTAAATATGTATCGACCGCAGCATATAGAGCCTCATGCGGACCGAGGACATACACCGCCTGTCTCTTGGCATGGACCAATGCATCGCCGACGGTGGGTTTGTATACAGTGTATTGATACAAGTCAGTCTCAAGCTGCCCAAAATCTGCCGTGAATAAACAAATATAGATATAGGGGATGGTAAACCTTACCGCTGCCATAATTCAGCTCCGATATCTACGAAGTTCCAAGCCAGTGAGGCAGCGAAGCAGAGTTGACGGAAGGGTACCTTGAGCAAAGGTGAGAGCACAAGGAAGCCGTCGAGAGTCGGCAGGTGCAGAAAGTGACAGGGGTTTGGAGGCCTGAAGGGTGGGAAAGAGGGCGGAACTAGCTCTGAGGGCTTGGAGATGAGCGTCGGGTTATGCGAGATGGTGGACTAGGTCGAGGTGGGACTCGGAGGGCGATGGAAAATGGCTCTCGATGCCGGTAGTTTTTGATAAGAAATGTCAATGGGAGGACTGAGGAAGTTAAGTGTTGAGGGAGATCAACTGAAGCGTTGTTATCTTGATGGATACTAGTATGAGGGAAGTGCGGCCTCATTTATATTGCCCTCGTACTGGTGTCGTTACGCAGCCCCATTTCCACGATCGGACTTGGTAAACAGCCCTGGGGCTAGCCCTCTGCATACGGCGACAGTATCAATTGATACTTCCAAACAGATTTGTCCCTTTCATTCACATGGCCATGTGAGTGAGGTAAGGTTTACTTGAAAGCACGCACGCCACGCACCTCTTAAACTTGAAGTCTCGAAAATATGAGGCCAAGTACAGCTGATTCATGCAATTACTCAGGCTTATCTCACCCATGACCGATGCATCGAAATGTATGGTGATCGGCGAAGGGCGCAAAATGTTCTGATGAGAATCTTCGATTATCGAGGTGCATCAGGAAACCTGCCACTGCCACTTACTTTTTTGGACTTGTACGAACTAGTACGGGTTCGTACGAGTCCAGTCAAAAGCTCGAAAAGCTGAAAAAGAAGGGTTCTTTGTGCTTGTTTCCTCCTGAAAATGAATTTGTGAATGAGCTCTTTTTGAGGTCTAGGTTCCTTTTAAAAGGTTCAAAAGCTCAAAAGCTGATGGATATTTTCTTGATGTGAAGCTGCGCCGTAATTGACGGGTTGAGTATATATGGTACCATTTGCCAGTGACGGTCACGGCATCCACGCCGTTGAGGGCTGCATCCCGAGTTGGATGGCACAGTGTACAGTATGGTACAGCTGCATGCTGTCTCAACCGCCGTGTCGTGATGCCCACTGGCACAGATTGCTGTATAGCACCTGGGATTGGAACTGGCCCGTTGTGTAGTAATTGTTCCTCTGTTTCACTCCCTCGTTTGTTCTGTTGTCGTGTCCTTGTCGCCACTGCCGTTAGTAGTGCTCTCGTATCATCGTGGATTTCCTCTCTGATGTACAGTATTGCCTTGGATTTGTCCCACGTGGTGCGGAAGGTTTGCAAGATTCTTGCTATCTTTGTGTCGTACTTATATACTGGGGTTCGACACCCCAAGTTCAGTGTCTTGTCTAGGTATCTGAAATACATTGTTCTTGACCTTTCAAATTCGTCCCAACCCCCTTTCCTCTCTCACTTAGCGTCTCTAGGGGCTAGGAGTGTGCAACTGTGTAGTGTTCGCCTCGGTGGAGACCGCCTCTCTCTAGCACTGTGCTAAAGGCCTGTAGGCTCCATAGGCTCCATAATGAGCACACCCACCTCTCTAGGCTGCGGGTTGTCTATAACCTTCCTCGCTCACGCCTGGCGCAGGCAAGTACTCCTACTGACTCTGCGCCAGGTCATGGCTAGTACTAGTGCTCAGGAGGTGTGGATCGTACCCCGTCTACATTAGAAACACTTCGTCCCACTGCAGCCACCTGGGCCGTCTCCCTGGACCCAAAACCGGTACTCATGTAAAGCCTTGCGATGCTCGATACGCGAAGTGCAGTTGCATATTGGCGTGCCGAGGTTGGTGCACCACCAAGTTCGTAAGCCAGCGCGATGCAGCAAGTTCTAAGTTTTGTGTGGCCATTGTAGACCGCCTGCCCCTGGTGTATCCGACGGTAGCGGAGCCATTTCCTAGTTCGACAGCCGTCTCATGTAAATGTGACCAAACTACCAATGATAGGATACCAACTTTCATGATGTCCCAGACGGCCAAATAAGGCGGGTGTCCATCGCGAATATCTAGCATTTTGAAGCCGGCGAGCAAAAATTGCGCCACCTCAGCGTCAAAGCTACAGTATAGAACCGACGCCACACATGCAGGCAGTTAAAGCAGGGCGGTGAAACGAGAAAGTTGGGACGCACTACGAATTGGAGCGTCCGGGATGCGCAATCACCAGTCGCGTCAGGAATTGCTGCACAACGTGGCTTAGCTCGTCGCAACACATGACGTGAGTGAGCCGGAGCAGGGGCGAACGCAGCACCACGCCGCACAACAGGATATTGTTGTACCACTCGATGTGAGATCCCTTTGGGGGGGTACTACCGACAAGCTGCTTGTGTATAACGGATGTCGCGCCAGCAGGGACGTGCCAAACGCCACCTCGGTCAGCGAGATTTGTATCGGCTCGAACGTGACGACCCAGCTAGCGCGATCGGAAAAACTGCGATGGATGGGTTTCGATGGGGTAAGGCTTGGCTTGGCGGGAGTTGCGGACTGTTCGCCAACTTCCTCATCATATCGCGCCGGAAAGAGGGAATATGCGCCATCAAAGGTGATGACGTCTGTGAATGCTGTAAAAGCCGGTTTGTATTAACTCGTGGTCTGGGGAATTATGCATGACGCACAGCTGGGAAGGTTTCGCGGCTTGTCTACAATGTCGAACGAGTCGGGCTGGCTGGCGTGGAGTATAATCTCACGTGCAACTCCTCCCGTCTTGAAGAACAGGTACAGGTGCTCGCGGATCTCCACGCCGTATCCGGCGTGCATCAAGAAGTCACTCACAAGAGGGGCATGCGACCTGTCTACATATAGGCTCATCACTCTGCCCGTCTGCAGTGCGCGGGATAGGAAGTTGCGCGCGGCTTTCCCGACGATAGTGAGGCCTGTTTCGGCCTGCAGGATCCGGAATGCGCGAATGGTTGCGGGATCGGGCAGGAACTGTCGCAGGAGGTGCTCCGGTTTGTACGCGACGCGGAAATAGGAAGCGGCAATGGGACGCGCAGCACGGCATGATTTAGACAGGGAGATGATAGTGCGGGGCGCGGAGAAGGAGAATACTACATCGAGTATAGCGTCGATCGCTACGACGCGCTGGCCAGGGGAGGGGACGTCCATCTCAGTCGGATGATGTGTGGTTGTCGTATACTGGGGGATCATCGCTGCTCGTCGTCCGAGATGGCAAAGCGCCAACCTGTGCTGCGCAGAGTCCCGGTCACCACCTTTATAGAGGGATGATAAGCGCCACCATCATTGGCTTCAGTAAAGTAAAGCCATCATACTGTGTAATCACAAGTGCATCCACCGACGGCTACGTCTTTTTTGTTTCCCGGTCAAGAGCGTGAGCTGAAAGGCAATGTCAGATCACATGACCGCCCTTGATTTTTCTACCTTCGACGCCGACTATGGATGTCTCAGATATTCTCACATCCCAGGCTTCCAAACAGTAAGACCGTTGTATCACCTGTTTGGCAACGCTGAATCGCGATTATGGCAGCAAGACCATCCTTGTAGAGAAGGACATTCCTCCTGATGTCGATCCCGGTTTCTTAACTGTCACGGATACAAACCCGATCGACAATGAGAGCTATGGGTGCGTTCCACTGCCCTCCTATCGTTTTTTTAAATCTATTTCATCACCTAGTCATGAGCGCGAAGCATATCTCCAGGCAAACGCCCGCGACGGCGTCCAACTCCTCGTTGCTGCACTCTTCTCCCTTCCAACTCTCTCATCGCCCGAAGGTCCACTCGCACAGCTTCCAGCGCCAACTACGCAACTCCCACGTGCCAAGCCTCTGCCAAAGCCCAAGCCGCTCACCAAGTGGGAAAAGTTTGCACGCGCAAAGGGCATCCGCTCTCAGCGGCGTGATAGAAAGGTCTGGGACGAAGAGAGCCAGACATGGGTGGAACGCTGGGGTTGGAAGGGAAAGAATAAAGCAGAGGAAACGCAGTGGTTGCACGAGGTTCCTGCCAATGCCGGTACGTCTTTCCACAGTTTTTGCTTCTCTTCCTCTGTCCCTATTAGTGGAAGTGCTGAATCGCCTCGCGTATTGAACGTCAGATGCGGATTATGATCCATCGAAGGAGGCTCGCACAGCGCGCAAAGCGCATATGGCCAAAAATGAGCGTCAACGTTTGCAAAATCTCGCGCGTTCGCAGCAGGGACAGGCTGCGGGCACGAGCGTGCGCATACACGCTGAGCGAAAGAGGGAGATAGATCACACACTCGCGACGACCCGCACCAGCACAGCAAGCATGGGCAAGTTCGACCGGATGCTCGAAGGCGAAAAGAAGCTGCGCGGTGTGAAGCGCAAGGTAGTCGCCTTCCGTCTCTCGTTTGCAGGGAGGCCCTTGACCCTCCGTATTTTTTCTTTCAGTTCGACCCAATAGAGAAGTCGGTCGAAGTAGAGAAGAGCGCAAATTTGGAGCTCATAAAGAAGATAGAGAGCGGTCACAGGTCGTCGAAAACAGTCAAACAGGATGCTGTTGGCGAGGGCATTGGGGGCGGAAATGTTGTCAACGTACGCAAGGCAGTACGGTTCGCTTCCGGTGGACAAGGTGCGGTCGCACTTGCGCGCAAGTCAGCCGCTCGAGCAGCAGATGGCAGACAAAACCGTAGGGGCAAGCGGTAGCATGCGTGGGCATCCATTTGGGTTCATCCCAACTAAAATTATTTCATGCGTGTGTTGTATACATACATTGTTCTAACGAGGGGACGAAAGCATGCAGTCCCTGGACAACGACCAGTCTACAGCTAACTGAGGGAGACTACTTGGCCGTTTCAACTGGGAGGCGATCCATATTCACCTTTCCTTCCTTTATCCACTCGTCCTTGACTAGCTTCCGTCGATCTGCGTAATATAAACGGTACACTAGTTTGATTGTCCCCTCGCTGACGCCCGCCACCATGCTGATGTCCTTGACAGCCTTGAGTACACCAAGCAGTAGACATGCAAAATAGATCGCTCCACCCGCGATTGATACAGGGCTACGGCCGTCCGCGATGCCGTGTTCCCGCGCGGCGACGATAATGTCCTTACATATCGCCTGTACATGGGGTGGCAGGTCGAGGTGATTGCAATATCGCACGAGCAGGTCTTCAGGCCCGGCTACACCCGTCGCGCCTGCCCGCGCTGCGCTCGACCCGGGAGTGAGGTTGAACGCCTGCTCAAGGGCCTTGTAGCATTGGCCAAGTACCTTCTTCGATACGTGTGTGAGGTTGCATATCTCACGGAACGTGCGAGGCACGTGGGCCTGGCGACACGCAATAAAAATGCATGCCGCGATGACAGCGTCGAGTGGCTTGCCGCGAAGCAGCTTTTCCTCGTCCGCGCGCTTGTAAAGCTGCTTTGCAATGTCGCTTATGGTTTTCGGCAGCGAGAATTGGTCGCACCAACTCGAGATGTCACGGAAGGCGGAGAGAAGGTTCCGCTCGGAACGTGAATTTTGGGAGCGCGTTGCAGCGCGCTGTAGTTCACGGGCAATACCCGTGCCGCCGTCCTTAAAGCCAATGATGGTGTCGAGCTGCTCCATGCCCTCCATAAGAGGGTCCGCTGCGGCACCAACACGAGAGGGGTCGTCACCCTCGTCATTCGCAAAGGTCTGCGAGCAGAGAGGAGTTCCTACTAGGTAGAACACGGGACGAAAGGTACAAAATTACATACCCGCCACTCGCTCCGAGTATCAACAATGCGGTCGCCGAGGACCAACCCACATCCTGCACAGACGAGATCTCCCGATCCGAATTCCTCGACGATTGTTGGGTTTGGATCTCTGCAGTCCAGGCAGATGAGACGGACGGAAAGATCCGGTGCAAAAGCCGCCTGCTGAAGTTTAGGAGGCGAGGCAAGAGGAAAGGGTTTGGGATAAGCCATTATCGTTATCGAGGAGTTCTCGTGTACAGTAGGGGAGGGGAGGTCTCCAAGGTCGGGTCCAAGGCGAGGCGGAGTCAGAGTAGGGAGGAGACCCCTTACTAATGCAATTTATTTTCTCACGGTCATGTGATTATTGCCCCCTAGTACAGCATGTCCTGTAAGACGATCACAAGCAGTCATGTCTAGTTTTGCTCAACAAGCCAACGAGGGAGAGGACATACAACCCCCACAGCGACCACCATCACCTCCCCCACATACAACCTTTGCTGTCCGCGGCGTTCATGTACGCGTTGTGTCCACCAACGTTCGAGAATAAGGCAATGACGCGGGATCTCACTCGTAGACACCGACCTTTTCTGCCTTTCGACCTCGCGACGTCCGTATCACTTCCACACAGGCAATCACCCATGTCGCTTGGAGCTGCGACGGGAAGAAGTTAGCCGCTGTGGGAATCGACAGGACCGTGCGGGTATTTCAACCAGAGAAGAGCGTGCGTTATTTGTCGCTGGCTTCTCATACTTGCTGAGCTGATACGACAATCTAGATGGAAACGAGATCCGCGTCCTTATTTTCCGGCGCACACAGCGCTGAAGTCGACTACGTTGCGTGGAATCCCACTCATCCCGAGTTATTCTGCTCTTCGAGCCAGAAGGAAAGAAAGATTGCATTCTGGGACGCAAGGCGTATGTCTCGCGCACTTCTTAGCTCTGCCTGCGACTCCCCTTATGACCAGAAAGCCGGCACATACAACAATCCCCACTTAAGGTCTCCCCAGTCCAGATCAACTATGCGCCAGACGGCGAATCGTTGCTTTACGTGTCCTCTGGGAACCAGCTTTTCTTCATGTCCTACGGGAAAGATCCCGATGACCCTGCGGCCCAACCACAATGGTCTCCTATGGATCGTCCTCCTGTACTTTCCATTTCTTTCGTTTTTCCTCGAGGATCAAATTTTTGACGAGTGTCCATCGACAGCTGACGGCATCGGCTGCCACGTTTAATCATACAGGAGACAGCGTGATCCTCACCCACATGTCGGAGCACGCCATCCGTATCTTCGATGTTCCTTCCCTCGTGCTGCGTGAAAACCTTGCTGCTCACGTCGGTGGCTGCGTCGCTGCCGCGCTTGATCCCCGTGGTCGCTACCTCGCTTCAGGCGGGTATGACTCGATAGTCAATTTGTTCGATACTAGCGAGTGGATTGCCGCTCGGACGATCACCGTTTGCGAGTGCGTGCGGTGCTGTAATACTCCTTAGATCGAGGCAGCGTGCTGACCTTGATCTTGTGGCAGGCAGGCAATCTCTGATCTGAGCTTCTCTCACGACGGTGAATACCTCGCGATCGCTGGTGCAGGAAACTACATCGATATTGTGAGCGTTTATCTTTGTCCTTATCCTTCTGGGTAGGGATTCAAGTCGTTCTATTCTGTTTGTATAGTGCGCGACGGAGACAGGTGTGCCACTGCACAGGGTACCCGCGTTAGCTAGCTCGCCCAAGGTAATTTGGCATCCCTCAAACTATGTTATTGCATATTGCGGGCAAACGAAACCACGTGAGGGCGGGCCTGCACCTGTTGCTGTAATCAGTCTGTTTGGCCCTGGGTTGTAAAATTTTCTCGCTAGAGTCGGAAGCGGAAGAGATTCAAAGTTGGATTTGGATTTTGAAGGACGAGGATACCAGAGAGTGAGATGCTGAGTGACAGCCAATGAGCTAGTATCGGAGACTGAATTTGTCTGACGATATGCGAACGCGCTTGACTTTCCACAAGGCTGTTGTTCTGAGTGGCTGGAGGGGAGATGAACGCAAAGGTCCTACAGTACAACGGCCTTCAAAGGCACTGGTACTGTCAACTACTTGCTACGTCTCTTCCTCATGAGGGTTTTTTTTTTGCCCAGGGTAGGTGTGATGAAGTGATGTGGTTTGAAGTTGGCCCGACAAGTTGACGAAACGGAGACATTTCAAATGGCACCACAGCAGCTTGAACGAGTCAAGATATGCACAAGATCAAGCCCTACAGCAGCCGGAAGATTGATGATCTGCACCGCGGCCATAATACTGTATACAATATTACTTGTGATGGCGGCCCTGAGTTCCTGCCAGCGCGGCAAGCTGACGTGCCCGCCCTTGCTACGGTTCCTCCTCCTTGAAATCTCGACATGAACCCTGCGGACCCAGCGAACTTCAACCACCGTACCGAACGCCTCTCCACTGGTCGAACGTATCATTTCGTTGACCAACAGCCAGCAGATAAGTCTGTGGTGGCACAGACTATCCTCTGTATCCATGGGTTTCCAGACATCTGGTGAGCCATCAGCCCCGCCTACATGGTCAAAAGTAAAATCTCAGTCTCTCGACCTTGTTTATTCAGGTATGGTTGGCGATACCAGATTGGTCCCTGGGTGAATGCGGGGTACCGTGTCGTTGTGCCGGATATGCTCGGGTACGGGGGAACCGATAAGCCACGGGCCGCTGAAGAGTACTCGACCAAGAAGCTGTGTGCGGATCTTGCTGCCCTCTTGGACGTCGTTGGGGTGTCAAAAGCTGTAAGTGCATGGACTTGTAATTACACGGTGTGCTCTCTTCACGGCCCTTCTTTTTTCTCACAATTGGGGTTCTCGGTCACAATTAGATCGTGATTGGACATGACTGGGGTTCTTTTATTGCGGGAAGATTCGCACTGTGGCATCCTGACAGGTTGTTGGCATTGGGGGTGTGAGTTCCGTGCTTCTTTAAATCCAATTCCATGCACAAACAAAGTTATTAGATTCTCTGTTCCATTCACGCCTCCGGTCAAGGAATACCTTTCGCTTGAGGAGCTTGTGAAGAAAGTTCCAAACTACGCATACCAATTGTACTTCGCTGACCCAGAGTCGACAAAGGAGATTAATGCTCACGTGCGGAAGGGTATATTCGAGGCGGTGTGCACACGCTAACATCCTGAACACAGCTCGAACGATTCTTACGGATGGTTTTTGGGGCCGAAGTGCTTGAGATCCGGACAATGTTCGGTGGGAATATGCGAGAAGCGGTAGTGAATGACAGACTGACAAGGCACCCAAACCGTGCGCCTCCATTGACGAACGAGGTCTGTATCATTTTCGTTGCCTGACAATAATGATGCGACAGGCTGATGCTTGCGGGTGCAAACTAGGAACTCCGATACGTAGCTTCACAGCTATGCGATATGAACGGCCCGTTGTCATACTACCGCACTACGAAAACACGCTTCGAGGAGGAGCAAGGCTAGTTCCATTTTACCCTAGGCATATCGCGAAGCTGAGACATGTTTGCAGCCGCACAATTGACTGATCGTCATCTGCCCGTCATACCCGTGTTGCATATGTGGGGGGTCAAGGACCCGACAGCTACGCCCGAGATGGGCTCCTGGATGAGAGAAATACCGGATTTTGAAGAAATAAAAATTCCGGATGTGAGTCACTGGATAATGGTGGAGGCAAGAGATGAGGTGACGGCAGGGGTCTTACGGTGGCTGGGCAAGGTGAAGGGGGGCGCCAAGCTATAGGGATGCTGAGTCAGGTGTTCTGAGTTTGAATTAACGGGATTTGCCGTGTGCCGGGTCGCGTGTGTTCCGTTCCGCAAGCGTCGTCCTTGCACTCGACTACGGTGTAACCCTCTGTCACCTCATTCAGCCCCTTTCATCATCCCTATCATCCTACAAAAGTATCCTCTACTCTTTCGCCCAATCATTTGGTATCAACTTTCCACTTGTCTTGTATCCTTGACCCAGCCCGCTGATCTTTTCAAATCTTCAGAATGCCTGCCCCCACTGTCTTGAAATCCACAAAGTCAACCCCATCTTCTGCTCATCGCCCATCGCCACACAAGACCCGAACCATTAGGAGGAGAGGAAGGGCAAACGGTTTTCATAGCGATGATGAGATTGAGCGCGAGGCGAGATCAGATTCCGACACTGATGACGATGACCAGTCTTCTGTCGATTCAGAGACAGACTCTGAGACGGAGCCTGCATCTGAGGACGTCCCACAGAACGCCCATCCCACTCTGCTCAGCCCCAGTACCACTCCCCCTGCCCTCAATGGCAGCAAGGATGGTGACGATCATGCTCCATTGCTAGCCACTTCAGTAAATTGGTCTGAGATGGTCGCGAATGACGTCGCGAATGACACCACTGAACTTCCTGTCATCGACTTTGCTGACCTCGACACAAGTTCTATTCATGCAAAGACGCCTCGAGCCCCTGTGCAACGCAGGACTTCCAGGTCGAAACGTCCCGCTCCCCCTCGTCGCTCGTCTGAACCAGTGACACGTACCACATCTGGACCATCCTCTGAACCTCCCCCTTCACCCGGTGACCCTACCTCTCACCTTGAATTAAAGCCCACGTCCGCAGCAGCACCCCATCGTCGCGGGCAAACGGCGCGGCAGGTATATCAGGAACGATTAGAGAGCGACCCCTCGTATGTTCCCACTGTAGGTGATTTTTGGGGTCACGATGACCGTTTACTGGATAAAGACTTGCGCAGTCTCTCCGGTTGGTGGCGTGGACGCTGGCAAGGTGGTGTTCGAGGGCGTGGTTTTGGTATTCGAGGACGGGGGCGCGGGCGTGACCGCGGAGACACCAATGCAAGCACCGATGGCCACTCGACAGGTCAGGTACTCTCTCCAGCGGGGGATGTACCACCTGTAGATCGCCCGTGGACACACGACGGTTTCGAGGAGTTGAAGCGCCGTGAAGAGCAGCGCTTGCAACGACCAGACCAGACCTACGGATCCAATAGCAATGACCGTGGTTCGCGCGTTGGCCCTACTGGACGAGGACGAGGTTTTGGAAGAGGTCGATTCTCGCCGCGCCCTGGCACCACACGTTCAACTGACTCGCCGTCCTCAATGGCTTCCCGTACTTGGTTCCTCATCAAGCCAGAGCGCCCATGGACGAAGCATCACGAACTCTTCTTATACTCGGATCCTTCTCAGCGCCCTCGCCCTGGAAAGGGTCCCACATACCGTGTCAAACTCTCTGGAACACGCACAGAGGTTATTGTGGAGGGTTCAGCACAGCCGTCGCCTTTTCGTGCCCCGACGCCGCCACGTGACGCGGGACATGAGGATAGCGAGCTTGCTTACACTGTCTATCTGCCTCGTGGTAAACGTCAGCCTGAAGCCACCGAGATTGGTCCCACACTTATTGCGGGATCTGCACCTCCTTCACCCGCACGCGCATCTCTACCAGAGCAGGTAACTGACCACACATCCGCGGTGCCAGTGCCAGTAGCAGTACCCCCTACCATTGCTACATCTACGACCAGGCCGGCGTCCCCACCCGTACTCCAGGTCGTGATTGAGGATCAACCTGTGGCAACTTCTGAACTCACTGCTGATGACCCGTTCAAGTTGCGCGACCCACCTCCTCCAACTGTTATTCCTCTCCCTACACCTCCTCCTGCTCAAAATAATTCCGCCACCAGCAATCCAAGCGCAGCCGTATCGCCGACTTCACCTGTACCGATCTCGCATTCTACCACGGCGCCCGAGGGCGGGCTCCTCTGGCGCTCTCCACCCCCGCATCTCCAGTCGACGTTTACGCAACCCGTACCCACATCCACTCCTTCATATACCTCAACGTACACGTATGCTCCCGTGTCAGCACCCACACTTCCACCTGGTGTCGCCTTGGATGTACATGGCATTCCCTACGAACTTTCGACAGGCCGGCCATTATATCTAACTGCGCCACCACAGGTTCACACACCCGTGTATATGATGCCATACCCACACTTGCACTCGCATGTGCAGCACAGGCCTCACGCATCGCCTGATCCGTCGCTTTTTGCGCCTCCTCGACAAAGCTCGCGTATCGAGATCCGTCGGCCAGACGCGCCTTCTGTTTCAGATGATCCCCGCCTCGCCGCCGCCCACGCTCAGATGCACACCTCGAGGGCATCAGCGTTGCGCGCGAGCGCCTCCGTACCTGCCTTTATTCCTTCACACGCCGCGCCTCCGTCTGCGCCTGCTTTGCATGAGTTCTATCCCAGCCCACCACCAGAGGTAGCGTCTGCCCCTGCCGGATCAGCTGTGATGGGATATTCAGCGTATCCCCAACCTCCGTACTACGCGTATGGTGGACCAGAGGGATACGCGTATCCACCGCCGCAGTTTGTCGAGTACGATGCGTACAATACTGATCCCCGCGTTGGTGGTTCGGTTCCGGCGCAGACCGTGTATTATTAACAGGATGCTTGGGGTGGACTCGTAGTGAGTCTGTACTTCCACATTACGCTCACGTTCGCTTTGCCCGCCACTCCCTTATTCTAATGGCCAACCCGCTGCGTTGTCGACTCTGGATGCCTTTTCTACTATCGTTTAGTTGGGGTGCTCGGTACTTATATATTACACATACACCCGTACAATAGGTAAATCGCCCGTACATGCATACTCGTATTCTCATGGGGATGGCTCTGTCCGATTTCCCCTTGTTCGTTGGCTTTGAGTTGCCACTTTTTTTGCTTCTCTTTTTGCTACTCTCACGACATGAAACGAGCTTTATTCTGGTTTTGGTTTCGGTTCCTACCATAACAGTGCATTCTTTTTCACCCAACACACTCACATACACCCAAGTTTGCTCCTCTCCATTCCCGTGCGCTTATATTTTGCTTTTCGGCTTGAATCGTCGCAACTTTACCGTATTACCTGTAAATGTCCCTTGTCGTTCGCTCTTGTGCTTGCGTCGTAGCTCGTTCTCTGGCCTTTTCGTGAATCATTGCGAACGATGATATCCAAGGAAGCCTTTAGTCTCTACAACAGGGTACGAGCGACCCAATTAAGGCAAGGGCGTTGTATTTTGAATAAGTATATGTACAAAAATGCCTCAATGATGGGCTTCGTGGTCGAAAATAGGACCGAGGGGGGGCTGAGAGAAGCGATTAGGGAGACAAACCGGCTGATGATGGGCAGCACATACCGGTAAATTGCGTTCCCTGTGTGTTCCGAGCCCACAAAAGCGAGAATAAGCAAGGTAAATAAAGAGAAAGACTCTCATGAGAGAACAGACGCACCACTTTGAGCCACCAGGGAACAGCGGAGCTGTTGCAAGTATCGTTTAGGTGCGTAGGTGAGCCGAGGCGTGAAGAACAAGCAAGGATCCGGAGACGCACGAATATAGGGATCAGGGTGACGACTACGAGCCAACTTTTCTTCTGCCTTCTCTAAAATCGCAGCAAGCGCACGGGGATCATGAACATGTCTTCGGATAAAGGAAGACGGGGAAAGAGAGGGGATGGACATGAGTTTGCGCTTGGATAGTATACATGTCGAACATACCGATTGCGCTCGAACTCGGCGCGTACGGCGCAGGCGCGGGCGCGCCAGAGATCATAGCGGACGACCCAGTTGCGCTCATTTTCGAGCATGCGCTTGTAGAGAGATTTGACGTAGCGTCTGTGAGCAGCTGTGAAGGGCGAGGCGGACATGGGAGAGGAGAGGGATGATGACTAAGCAGGTGTTTTCCTTCTTCCTTCGATGGACCCACACTCGACGCACTCGAGGTTGTCCCAGTTCAATCAACGCCCTCCAAAGGCGGGACCTGCTCAAAGATATATGGACTTGTTGCCTCACCCAAAGCCACCTTCATTGGACGGCTTTTCCAAGCGATCATCCGGCCCCCGCCCTCGTGCTAGATCTGGAAAATCGTCATCTTCGCCTACCACGCTTGGCGATCCCTCCCGTCCCATTGCTACAAACTCTAGAATTAAACAGGGCGAACGTCTTCGCAAGGACATGTATCTTGCCTTTGTGAACAATGCTCTAGAACAAAAAATGCTCGTACGCAACACCTCTCCCGTATCTGATCTGATTGATGCCTAAGCGCGTGTTGCACACACAGGGGAATAAGGAGTCATACGACTCGCTCGTAGACCAGTTCAATATCAAGAAAACGGCCCTTGACAACCCCTCGCCAATCCCGCAGCTTCGTCAATGGCTTCAAGCCCTCATGCACGTCGTCTCGCGCTTGGATCGCACCCACATGGCGCTCATAGAGGCCATTATGAGATTGCCGTGGATGACTATGGAATCCAGTCTTGTCAAGACTTATACCTCATTTATCGAGATCCTCGTCAGCGCGAGACCAGAGTACCTCTCCATCGTCCTTGGTCGCATTGTGCAAGGCTTCACATACCGTGCGTCCTCACGAAAAGGGAATCGGCTTCATTACTGACACCAACTTGATACAACCTGCTCGCCATTTCAGAATCTGGTCTGCAGGCTCTCGAAGTTGGTCTCCCAGAGTCCTCCTCGGCTCCTCTCACTCGTCGTACAGTCTACGATCGCATACACCACCTCCTACGGCATCTCCTGGCCCTCGTCCCGACACTCCCGTCAACCCTCCAGCCGCTCCTTATACAAAACTTTCCTCATAAACGGCAGCCTCAAGTCTCACAGATCACCTACATCCGAAATATGCTTCGCATTGCCGATTACTGCCCAGAGATAGCAGATAATCTGTTATCGACAATCGTCGATCGGGCGATCCAGATTGACGTGAGTCCATGTTACAGCACTGGCTGTCTCGATAACAGAAGCACTCATAAACGCGCGTAACCCAGGTCGAGATACAGGTCGAGCTCGAGGAGCTCGAAGCTTCGGGTGCAGCACAGGAACAGGCAGAATTATTTGATCTTGATCCATTTGATGTCGTAGTCGGGCAAGAGCAACTGAGCGATACAGCGGAGGATGACGACGGATCAGAAGACGGGATCGATGCTTTTTCTGATCTGTCCTCTGAAGGGGATAACCAGTGTGACGACGAGGCAACTCCTAAAGACGAATCCATCGATCTTGGTCGCATAACAGAGATGGTCAACAAACTTGATGCTATCCTCAAGCTTCTCTTGGATCACTTTCACCAGCAACCCTCTTTCACATCACCATCTGACTCATCATCCGGGCCCTCAACACCCGCGCTATCCAGCCCCCCTTTATCCCCTACGTCCACCCCCTTCACACCCCCACGCCCGGGGACACCTTTGTCCCTTGAACAGATAGACATTCACGTGCAACAACTAGCACAATTTCATACACTCCTTGCCATCTTCACCCGCACGATCCTCTGTACTTTCAAGTCACGCTACACACAATTTCTCCTCTTCTGGTTCGCATCGCGTCACGCCGCCTTTGCGGACCTCTTCCTCGGAGAGCTCGTCGCTCACGCCTTGCTCGAACCCACGGAGCCGGAAATTGCCCGCGCCGCTGCCGCAAGCTATGTCGCGTCGTTCGTCTCGCGCGCCAAGTTTATCGGCCCAAACGAAGCGCGTGGCGCTGTCCGGGTGCTATGCCGCTTTCTTGAACATGATGTCGATGCATATGAGGCCAGTGACGGGACCACCGCACCACCCGGCGTATTCTATGCAGTTGCGCAGGCAGTCTTTTTGATATTCTGTTTTCGGTGGAGGGACCTGGTAGAGGTCGATGACAATGTTGATGCGGATGTATTATCAAGGCCGGCGAAGCGGATGTGGATGGCGGAGCTCAGTATCGTGCAACGCGTCGTCGCGTGCCCGCTCCAACCACTCAAGGTGCCTTATCCTTTCTTCTACCCATCTATCACTCAGCTGACCTCCCGACTAGTTCTGTTCCGAGAATGTGGCGCGCCAGTTCGCACGGGTAGCGCACGCCACAGGTTTCATGTATGTATACCCGCTACTTACCGCACCCCACACCGAGTGGCAACGCGCAGTGCTCCTCGCTAGCAACGGCGTCAGCGCTTTGAGTGAGCTCACATCCTTCTTCCCATTCGACCCATATAAGCTTCCGCGTTCGAGTTCATACATTGAACCGATTTACCGCGAATGGGCAACCGTTGCGATCGAGGCTGATGATGATGATGACGACGACGAAGACGAAGACGACGAGGAAAGAGTGCAGGTCGGGCTGCCCCTGCGTGACGCGGTGGATGATGTAGACGCAGAGGCGGATGGACTTGGGGCTTCCTTCGACGGGATGAGCATCAGCCCCGTGCGTGCGCCTGTGTATATCGCTACCACCGGAATTAACTCTACTCTTGGGTGAACCCTGTCCTTGTTCGGGTGCTAATGAGGATAGTTAATATCCCGTGTGGAGTCGATCGGCATATCGTGCGAAAACAAAGAGACTAGATCACTATTGACCTTCTTCTGCGCGACTAGAGTGCTCTAAATTCAAGCGAATCCAATATCAATCCTGCAGTTCATGAAAATCCGCGCATACCTCACTCGTTTGAGGCGGTCAAAATATACTGATAAAGACACCGTCGACAAGTCTTTTGTCACGGCGTTCCTCGTGGTCAAATGGGATTTGCCCGCAGAACTAGAGCGCCAATGCATATCCCCGACAAGCAGTACATCAAGTACGCCAATCTGCGGTTCAAGGATTTTTATTAATAATTCTCGTTCAAAGGAGCATGAGCGGGGATAACTGACACTTACTAAATGCTCCTTACCTTTTGGGCGCGCGGGTAACCTTGACACGGAGCGCGCTGGCACGTAGTGCGTTATGAACGCTCTCGGTACTTCTTATTATTACGGCTTCTCCGCCACCGTTCCGCCTCAGCGGTATTTTAGGGCTGAAGCACGGTGATATTTAGGTCCTCAGGCTGTTTCGAACGGTATTGCATTTGGTCAGAGACGAACCTCCTCCCCTCAGCAGTAACACCTTCTGGAGGGGTTTTATGTCCTCACGCCTACACGTACTATCCACTAATAACACCCTACTCAAAGTGACGTCCCAACATGATTCCGCTTATGCCTACCGTCTCGCTGGCTTTCTTTTCCTTCTTATGCTCTGCATTTGTCATCCTTCGCATTGTGATTTCCATTCTACCTCATCGCTCCCTGGGCAGACGAGTCTATCCAGTGCGTTTCTTTTTCTCTGTCATTCAGAGCCCAAGGTTTATCATGCTTGTCAAGTTGGCATTCAGCAGCCCAACTACCCATTCGCTCCCACCAGCTGACAAGGGTTATGTTTGGCTGGCACTCTGCGACATCTCTGCGGTGGCCGTGTTCGTGTGGGAGGCTTTTAGTCAATGGTTCGATCCTTCATCAAGTGTTAGCACAGCCTCCAGCGTCCACTCTGCTGCTCGGTTCTGGCTTGCACTTACCTTGCGCCAAACCTGCTTTTTTATTATTTCGGTTCTAATTCTTATCCACGTACGTCTGCGAAGATCGGTTTCCTTCGGCTTCGCACATTGGTTTCTCTGGGTGCCCCTCGTCTTCTTGGCAAGCGTGTCCACGATCGCAGCGGGTTTGTTTGCACATATAACACCCCGAAGTTTCCTCATCGGTTACATCGCGTATTCCTGTACGATTGCGATACTGAACACTATCATGTTTGGCTCCCTTGTTAGCAGCCTAATCACCATCAAGCGCAGCCTCGCGGATTTCAATCAGATGAGAGAGACAAGGGCTCCCGGTATAGCTGCCAAGATTCCACACGTCACTCTTTCCACCGAAGAGATTGACGTCATTCGAGAGGGCAGTTCGTGGATCACTTCCTCAGTAAGCTCTCGTCGCGAGCCCAGTTCCCATTCCCTGTCCCGCGAACCGCTCACCCCTCCACGGCTTCAAGTTCCTTCCTTGCCCCTCCGGGGTACGCATTCGTCGGCTCCACCTCAGACACCCTTGCCATCCCATGGCGATACAGATTTTGGGCCCTTCCGGCACCGCACCCAGTCCCTCCGCGCCGCGGCCCTAACTCTAAGTTCGCGCTCGCAGAACTCTTGGATTGCATCATCCCTCGGGACCCATCCCACTTTTTCGGCGTGGTCGTACTCTACCCATCCGACCCCGCGCTCAAGCCCGCCCGATCGAGCCCAAAGTGTTGTGGAGTCTGCTATCGCTTCGACTCCGACACGGGGCCCGAGTCCCCGCGACGCCCCTCCGGTCACCGTTCCTGTTGGAGGCGTGAGAGCCTTGGCCAGCAAGCGTTATGCACCATCCGCACCACTGACTGGGAAGGGAGGACCATCCGTCGCCGCCGCCGCCGCACGTTCACCACAGATTGATATATCCATATTACGCATTATAACCTGGTTGGCTGGGGTGTGGATCCCTTTGGTGCGTTCCCTTTGACCAAGTCTGTGATGTCCTATCTTACTACGTCTGCCTAAGGTGTTATCTTTACCCTACCTCGCCTGCCTCGACAGCCACAATTTACAGAGCAACGAGTTCAAATCCACTTTTCTCGCTCTGAGCGTGATGATCTGTTCTCCAATCATGGTACTGAATTTGCTCCTCCGCCATCCCATTCCAGTCCCACATGACATCTTTGATGCGCCAACAACCCCTCGCTCCATCCTCCGTCATGCGTACTCAATAGGCAGTACCTCTACCTCTACATCTGCTGACCGGAGTAGGCTGGGAAGCGGTATGAAGTTCATAAAAGGTAGTACAGCCAACGGAAAGGGTTATTCCACGCACTTTCCTCGCGTGCTCGCTCCCGCACCGCGGCTCTCAATCTTTCGCGTCGGTGATGCAAAAATGCCTACCTCGTTTGTACCTTTTCCACAGAGTCGGAATTGGCACGATGTGCAAGGCGTGGCTCCCGCACATCTGCCGGTCCCCTCTGACGCCGATGAGAATCACCACCGTCCGTCATTCCTCCAGTCAGCCACACGACATTAAGGACGCCGCCAGTCAGCATACCTCTGATTACTCTCGGGCAATGTCCCTTCCTCCCCACAGGCGCTGATAACATATAACCTCACCCATCAACAATTTCTCGCCCTGGAAATGCCTTACCCCTTTCGCCTGTCCATCATTGATGTCACTCACCCGCGTCCAAGTCAAATCATTTACAAGCTGCTACGTCATTTAATTGCTCCGCTATCTATTACATTCTTGCATTTCATCGCCTCACCACATATGCTTCCACACACATATCTTCTTTCCACTCGTCCATGATCGCATCCTTGACTCACTTGCATTTCCTCATTGTTCAATGCCCATCATTCTATTGTCAGTCACGCCCGCTAATGATTTTTCCACGAGCAACGTCTCGTAGGTTTGTAGCATATAGTTACACTTATCCGATTTGCCGTATGAACACTTCCCTTTCATTATCGCGACACTTACTCTCTTAATAAGAGAAACTTGGCCCACTTGTGTGGTTAATTGTCGAGCTCCGGTTGCCCGAGAAAAAATTCTTCTAGTTCTGATTTCATGCAAATTTCATGATTTGAACGTTCTACGTGCCATTTGTGGGACGAGGCTGCGGACTGAACAAGCATTCTCAAGTTCCATGGTACCTTCCGGACCAGCATGGATCGTAACACAGCAAGTTACAACGACACGCCAAATATCTCCGAATCAATTGCGCGTCCTTGCACAACACATGCTGTGCTGTACATCAACACCGAACTTATAATAAAAATAGAAACGAAGAGACTCGGACGAGAGATGCTTAGAGCTTTGACCGCTCCGACTTGACCACTCTAGCGAATCCGCCACCAAGGACGACCTAAGCAATAACAAGGTGAATCGAAAGGACATGTTCATCAGGACTTGCGGAGGACGCACCTTTCCTGTTGACGTATTCTTCACCTCGAATACGACCTCTGTCGTCCCATCGGGACCTTTCTTCACCTCCCACGCGTTCGTCTCGAGCTCGTCTCCTGGCGCAACGGGCGCAGTGAAACGTGCGCCAAAGTATCGAAGCGCGGATGGTAGACCCCCGCCGACGGTGTTGAGAATCGCGCGAGCAGCAAAGCCAAACGTGGACAGGCCGTGCAAGATCACGCCCCCGAAACCAGCCTCGGATCCGACACGCGGGTCTGTTCCCGTGCATCAGATATGCGAAAGAGTGAGCGTGAGAACAATAAGAGGACCCGCGCACCAATGTGAAGAGGGTTGTAGTCCCCAGAGAGACGGTAGATTAGAGCCTGCTCGGGCAAAGTTTGTTCACGCACGACCCAGTCTGGCGCGCGGTCGTGGGGAATAGACTCGTGCTGCGGTGGGGAGGCGACGCTATGGGCGAATCGCTTTCCCGTGATCTTTCCGGCCAAGTTGAAGGACGCAGACTGAACGGGGGAAATTGTACCTCAATTTGATGTGAAAGGAAAGAGAAAAATATGATGTACGAACAAAGAGACGGGCGTACGGCGTCTCGTGGGGATCCACGAGTAGATGTTCACTCTCGGTGATGACGCCGGACTCTGTAGGTATCGTAAATCGGCTGATGCATACAAATTGGACGGCAAGACAAACTGTTCTCTCGGATGGACGCAAGTCGCTTTTTGAGTTTCCAACCAGGTCCACTGACACGCGGAAGGGGTTTGAGGATCTCAATCGTTTGCGAGGCGTGTACAATGCGTCTCGGGTCGAAATTGGGGAGTCCTTTGATAGTATTGCTTCCGCTGATGCGCTCAGCAAAATTTATGACGTCTTGGTCAGTACCTGTGAAAGGAGTCAAAGTGATTAATGCAGTGAATATGACTGAGTTGTACCCTTGAGGAAGAAGACGACTGGATATGTCGGGAATGCAGCAAATGAGGGATCTGAGAGCAGAGCTTGAATGCACGGCGTATGAGAGAAGACAAAGTTGTACCAAGTTCTGATGTACAGGAAGACGATTCAGATTCACGAGGAGGGAAAGGGAAGACGTGGTAACACACCATATATAAATTGCTTCTCGGATGTCTTTGCACCGATTCCGATGGCATATGTGAGGAGATCACGCGTATTCCAGCTAACCTGGGTCGTGGTGTTCAGTAGAAAGAGGCTTGTGAAGACCAGGAACGAGTTACGGGTTCAGCTGCGTACTCTTGGCCGACGAGCTTCTCGAGTTGTTCAACAGACAGGGCCATTACACGGTGGTGGAGGTCAGTCAAGCGGCCCGGCCGGGTATATGAGCAACGCAGGTGATGTCCCCGTCCCACTCGGTTCGACGCCGCAATGAGACTGGGCTCGCGTTCAATACCCCGCATCCCACTCCGAGGGCGACAACGAGCGGCGCACGCAGCAGACGTGATCCCTAGCAACCCCATATCCGAGTCCGACCCGACCCTCGGGCCTCGTTCACATACCCTCATACCCAACAATGGTTTTACTCAGCCTTCACATCCCTTCCTTTTCCCTTTCTCAGGTGTTACCCCCCATTTACCCAACACAGTCACTGTAGCGGCACGCTCGCCTTACAATCGCTCGTACCATTCGTCTCTTGCTGGCACACACCCCACTTCAGCTAATGCAACTACAAATACCATCATCCCACCGGTTGCTTCACATAATCAGTCGACCCCAATGCAGGAGTACCGGAAGCTGGTTCAGGCTGGTACACTAAAATCAGACGATTACCAGATCCAGATCATCCAGAAAATACAAGCCCTGCATGATGCACTCGGTGCATATGATCCCTCACCTCCAGCGGAGACTCCCTCGGTCGTAAGCACCTAATATTATCACCACGCGTCTCACTCAGTTAACGCCACTCGCCGCATTAGTTCTCTCGCCTCTTCTCGCGCCCTTCACCCCCCGATGCCAGCCCGGATAGACCGCGAGGATTATATCTCTACGGTGACGTCGGGACTGGAAAGACCATGCTTATGGACCTCTTCTACAACACACTCCCCGTTCTCGTCTCCCGCAAGCGACGTGTACACTTCCATGCTTTCATGCTCGACGTCCACAAACGTATGCACGCTGCCAAGGCCGCTGGCGCAGGTGATCCTCTCGTCCCCGTTGCCCGAGACCTTGCGAATGAGGCATACGTACTATGTCTGGACGAGTTCCAGGTGACGGATATCGCAGATGCGATGATTCTCCGACGGCTGCTTGATGCCCTGTTTGAGTATGGCGTCGTGTGTTTGCTCACTTCAAAGTGCGTCCTTATGATACCGCCCTGATTTTGCCATCTTACTGACAGACTGATCCCCTTCCAAGCCGCCATCCGGACGAATTGTACAAGAATGGCATCCAGCGCGCCTCTTTCCTCCCCGCTATCGACCTCCTGAAGACACAGTTCGACGTCACCAACCTTGACTCTGGCACAGGTCCGTCATTCGCCCTCTGGTTCACGCTAATTCCATATCCCCACATCACCGCTCCAGACTATCGCCGCGTTCCCCGTGCCCTCTCGAACGCATACTTCTCCCCGCTAGACGATGCTACACGCGCAGCCATTGACGCACAGTTCGACGCACTCACAGAGGGCATCCCCGTGCAGGACGGTAAGACGATTCGTCTATGGGGTCGCGACCTTATGGTACCCCGCAGCGCGGGACACGTCGCGTTGTTCACCTTTGCGGAGCTGTGCGGGCGGCCGCTAGGTGCAGCGGATTACCTCGAACTCACACAGCGATTCCGGACGTTGTTAGTGACAGACGTCCCTCGGATGGGCCTATCTGAGAAAGATAAGGTAGATAGTAGCAAAGCTTCTCGTCGGTTTATCCTGATTTTTTGCCTAGGCACGACGATTTATCACGTTCATCGATACATGCTACGACAGCAAGACACGCCTGTTCGTCTCCTCTGAGGTACCGATCTTTGATATCTTTTCCAATGATTCGAAAGCTGGGCTTCCTGCACCTGCATCTGATCACATGCGCGCCATCATGGACGAGCTGGTGCGGGCCTGGTCCTTTCACCACCTACTTGATCCTGATCATTCGATCCATGTGTTGTAACAGGGCCTACCAGCTGAGGTAGTAGGTGCGGCGTCAATGTTCAATGGTGAGGAAGAACTCTTTGCATTTGCACGATGCTGCTCGCGGTTGGTTGAGATGGGCAGCGCAGAGTGGATGGAACTTGGAGGAAGGAGGTAGCCATATAGATGTTACTAGAGAGGTGAAGTTATCTGGTAATTTTAATAACGAGACAATGGCCACTAAGTTCAATGATATACTGTAGAAGTACAAAGGGATCCCAATTTAAATAGGTCTCTGAATGGCTGACAAATGGCATATTTTTGTCAATAACTGAGTAGTATAGACGCTTCTATCATAGTTTGTTTCCTTTCCCTTGCGATTCTTACTCTTCCCTGTGATTCCGCTCTGGTATTCGTACACATGCATTGTATAAATGGCCACGCAGCTACGCTACGAAACAAAACATTGAGTTCAATAACTCGCACAATCAACGGACGTCGAGCTCTGGTGTTATATTAAAGGCGACTATGTCTGTTTTAACGTCTCCATCCCACGTACCCAATCTATTTCTCGCCTGAAGGAGAAAATATTTGAGAAGGGGAGGAACTTTTTCAAAGGATTGGACGCAAAGGATCTCATTCTTACGAAGGTGCGTTGTCTTGTTATGATCTCTGTGTGAACATTGACGTTATGAATGGCCCCTGCTCGATGGTTATATCTACAGATCGATGTTGATCCTCGGGATCAGGCAATAAACGACCTCATTAAGGCTGGCCAGTATCTCCCCCCCCTTCTGATCATCCACCGACCATACATCGGAAAGTGTATCGGATACACTTTCCGATGTATGGCCCGTGCAACCCCCCAGTACTCGTCTCCACATCTTCGTAGAGCCACCTGCTGGAGGAGGTAACCCGACCCTTGTTCAGACGGCCGGTGAGTTACGTCTCTTTGCGTTAGCTCAGGATGTCTGACAAACCCGCTACCTGCTCATCCTCTATTTATCCGCCTGGTTGTTCTAGCCACCGTCGCACCTCCAGATCAATCAAAGCTAACGATAAGGCCTCAAAATACTGAATGTGCTAGAAGTCTTGCAGATTTCCTCCGATTAGTTACATTGCCATCGAGAGCCACCACCGCGACAACTTTCAGATAGGGTGTCGTATGGGTGAGTTTGAGTGGAACTTCCACTCAAACACATCCGTACGACACCCTATCTGTTTTAATCTCAGACAAGGACTTCCCATTTGTTGCAATCAAACTTCAGGACATGGCGTCCGACGCCATGTCAAATAAATCGTTAACCATGGACGAGTCGTCCATGGTTAAGGATTTATTTGGCCGAGTCCTGTCAGGATATCCCATTGCGAACCAGTCGTCTCTTGATGGGGCAGAAACTTTGGCCAGTTTGTATACTGAACACATTGGTCGCGAACCGAGTGTCTGGAGGGGGACGCATCGTATCTTAGACACCTGCATCACCTGTTTGGGTGCGGTACAGCGGCGCTTTAGGCTCGAACTCGAGGTCCGGAATGTGGGTTAATCGACGATGAAGCCACGTCAAGCTAATACGAATATAACTCAGTCGATCGTCCTGTTCACGATGACTATATGTATTCACCTAATACGAATATAACTACGCATGGGTCAGTAACAGAGTAAGCTATGAACGAAAGACTTTTACTCACCTCAGTCGATCGTCCTGTTCACGATGACTGAGGTGTACTACAATACGAATGCGTCCTTAAGTACTACGAGGGGACGCCATGAAGTCCAAAAGCGAACAAACACATGTAAGTGGGACGTAAAATGTCAGAGAAGTATGTACGAGTCCAATTTCGAGCCTAAGGTATCAGAACCATGTGAGTGCGCTCCAAGCACGCTGATCTTCATATGGTCGACGTATCTTCTTGGCGCGATCAGCAAAGCTTCGCTTCGTGATCCACAAGCGCTCCAATACGCGACACGGAACAGTCTCGTGAACGTCCAAATGGATTCGGTCATTAGGTCTACACAAGGGGAAGAGGGCATTGTACTTGTCGTCGAAGACAAGAGTCCGAAAGTCTTCGGTAAACACTGCACCAAAGAGAAATTTGATGGACTTTGCAGGACTGGAGTTCTGCACATGCACAGCACGGAATCTGGATTTCGGTCTATATTCTTCAAGGTACATCGGTATCTGCTGGCATCACTGGCATTCTCTTGCTCGTTTAACGTTTATTGCAGTTGACAGTCTACATGGTCCAAGAGGGCCTCCGTTGGGGCGTGATAAATTGCGGGACACGTATGCGGATCATCCGGATCGAATATAAGGACGAGCGCCCGTATGCGATCGTCTCGGAGGAGATAAAAGCAAATGATTCTGTCTACTCCCTTATCTGTTACATGTTGTTGACTGCCAAGGACGATATACCCATTTTTGATGGGATTGGAGCCACCGTCCCAGCACCTCCACAGGTCGTGGGTTCCAGAGACGTTGGTCCGCAAACTCGGAACCACAAGGCTCTCCCGCCTCCAGAAGACTTGACCGCCGTAAGCACAAGTCCGATACTCTACGTGTCTACGCATTGAATCAAACAACTTATGGATGGTGTTGCACACCACCGCTGCTGCGGTAAGATTAATTGTTGATATCCCGATGATGCGGGTTGACAAGACGAAGACGCCTGTCACATATGTCTGGAGTGCCGAGGTGTACATGAAAGAATTCCTCGATGCTGGCAGCTTTGGACGCGTCTTTCTCGCTGAGCTCTTCATCCACAATTTGTGCTACGGCCAGGTTGTCGTGAAGGTTGCTAATGCTGGTGTGGAAGCATATCTCGATATCGAAGCCAGGGCATACATCAGTAAAAAATCCACAAACTTTTTTACTAGTCAGCTTTTTTTAAGTAAAAAAGTGAACAAGTGAACAAGCTGTGGCACAAATTTTACAACTTGAGTCACTTTTAGCACCTTTTTTCGCACTTTTTCGCACTTATTTACTTGTTATAAAAAATTGGAAAAGTGAGCTTTTGGTCAATTCTAGGTTCCTCGCGCACTTGCTGGCTTTTCCACTCGTACTAGCTCGTACGAGCTCGTACGAGCCCAAAAAAGTTGGTGGTATTTTTACTGATGTATGCCAAGCTCCATAGCCTGCATGGCATTGGTATACCCAAATATTACGGCCATTTCGCTGGTGAATGTGCTGGCATTCAATACAGGTGTATTTTGCTTGATGTTTGTGGCGATCCTGTAAAATCAATCCCAAACTTGCCACTTTTCTCAAGGTCCGTTATGCCTTCTCGACAGCGAGCCTAACATACTGATATTTCTGTCAGACTTGAGATCTTCCGAATATTGCTGATGATTCATCGGCAAGGCGTTATGCATGACGACTTTTCACCCATGAATATTTTATCGACAAACTCGCAGATTTGGCTGATAGACTTCTCAGCTGCAAATATCGATCACGAATGTTTGGGTATGGGATCTTGTGAGGAGTTGAGTAGTGCCATAAGGGAGTTGAGGCTCACTCCTCTTCATACGCAAATTTGCCATTGAAGCAGACGCGAAGGGCATCCGCGAGTTCGCGAGGAGACTTGAGGCCGGGAATGAAGGGGGTGACGGAGTGAACGAGAATGAGCAAGATAGGGCAAACACGAGTACGAACGCAGACGGGCCCGGTAGCTCGCGATCGGCGTCTTAATCGAGTCGAAATGAAGGGTGCTGAGGGAAAGGAGAGGACCACAAGACGAAGGCGAATCTTGAGGGCACGCGGAGAGATTAGAGGCGCAATCGCGAGGGAAAAGGTTACATTCCGAGAGCCATAGCCAGAACATTTAAGTATCTTTTCGAATCGTCGTACTGTAAGTAAGATTTTAGTGGTAGTCCGGAAAGTAAGGAACTTCGCCGTAATCTAAGGAGAAAGACATTCCAAATCTGATCAAAGGCAGAGGAGAAATCTAACTGTATTAAGGGTAGGGGTGAAAGGGACGCGAGACGAGTATCAAGGGTATGAAAGGCATGAAAGGAGGAGAGCGAGTCACAATTGTTAGTAGTAAAAAAAACCTAAGGCGAGATCTAAACAAAAGGGAACACGATATCCGAGAACGAGACCAGAACGCGAAGAGGCGAAACGAGTGGGGGTGGCCCAACGTGCCAGCGCGAGATCATGAAGCTGACCATGAGGCAGGGGCGAGGCCCTTTGATGAGCGAGTGGGCGTTGTGGATGTCGCGTCGCAGAGTTGAGAATAAGGCGTTTGGGTGTCGAGGGAGCTGTGGCGTGCGGTCGGGGACAAAGGCGATTGAAAGGGATATGGGCGCGGGAACGAGGCGATAACGAGCTAGCGGAGGACTTCCTTTCGCCAAAGGTTTGTGGAAATCAGTTTAGCTAGTAGTCATATCGCACATCCTCCTAAAAACATGTATAAAGCACACCACGCATAAAAGCACCACATCTAGAGAATCAGACAGGCAAGCCAGGGACGGCGGCACTACCCGACCAACCCCAGCCAGCACCTACGGCAGGCAAAGTTCACCTCACCAGAGCGCAGGTCACAGCAGCGCTGGTGAATAAAAGTACAATGCAGCAAAGCTTGACCCCCGGCAGCATTGTCCAAAGCCCCACCAACCCACCCCCGCCCCCTACCCTGCACAGAATCATCGAAGCGCTCATCCATATAACCAAAACAGAAAAGCTGGATCCCTCAGCTAAACACGCCATAGAGTCCGTCATCCAGTTTACGAAGGGAGCGGAAGCGGAGGGAACAGGCGAGAAGGTGAGCCGGGATAGTGCAGTCAAGGTAAGCAAAATCCAGGCTGCCGTTAAATCTGACCTAGTGCAAATGTATGAATGCCTGGTCAAATACCATGTTGGACACACTGCCAAGCTCTCTGGCATCCAGGAGACAGCTGGCGAAATCCTGGACAACAGCATCAAAGCAGCTGAAGAGCTCACCGGCACAAAGGCAAGCCTTGAAGACCTATCAAGCAAGGTAGGTAAGGTAACAATAAGCACGGACAAAATCGCTTCGGAATCGAAATCATACCGCGATGCCATACTTTCGCAACCCAATCAAGCAAACAAGGTAAATGCTGACCCGAAGGTGCTCAGCGACATGGAACGCCGAGCCAAGCAACTCCTCATTGTTCCCGTCGGGGAGGAAGGTAAGAACCTAATGAGTAAAAGCCTGACAGCCATAGTCGAGAAAGCGAACGAAGCCCTAGCCTCGGTGGAGAACGTCACTAAACCCGCGGACATTAAGGTAATAGCAGCCCTCAAAACGCGAAGGGGTGCCGCCCTCCTGACCCTCAACAGCAAGGAAGCAGCCGACTGGCTTATTGCCGTTTGCAAAAAGGTTGGCCAGACGCGGATTTCAGCCACATTGCCACAACATTGCGCAAAATGGGCCACTCATCGCCCAACAATCTTCCAGTTGCTGTTGAGCAGGATCCCATCCATGGATTGACTTCATTCAAGCTGTGGTGTTAGTTAGAATGTTTTAGTTGTAAATTCATTCAAAATCCATGCCATTTGGTCAGCAGGAAATGTTGTAGCGAGCCAACTCCAACTTGACTGTTTTTGACTGATTTCTCACTTCGTCACACATACAATGGCCAAGAAAGTGGCCAAAAACACTCGAAAAAATAAAGCCAAAGACACAGTAACAGGTAGTGAATGTCAACGGGTAGGCCAACCCGCATGGGTTGCAGGTACGGGTGCCCGTGCGTACAGATACTACAGGTGGCCGTCTCAGTACCCGTACAAACCCATACTATTACCTACCCGCGGGTATGACGGGTTGGACACCATGTGTGCGTGACTATGTGCAATTGATAACGAGACAAGAGACAAGTCGGCACAGCGACTTGGTAAAGCGTTCAAAGTTGGACAGCAGGAGGCGAGAAGCGAGCTCGAGCTCAAACGCGAGTCGGCGCAGTACGGCGTTCAAGGTTGGAGAGCAAGAGGAGAGAGAGTGGGGGCAGGCAAGGGTCTTGAAGTCACGCAGAAGAGAAGAGGAAGAGGGAGATGGGATTCCAAGAAGATCACTTGCTCTACAGAAGCTCTTTTAGAGGGTTTATATATGCATCTAACACAAAGTCTGGACTAATCTAAAACGTATCGTATTGTTCCACTGTGACAAGCGGGTAACAAATGCGAGCAAGAGGAGATTTTTGTGGTTCTGAAGGTGGAATAATGAGGTTTGGCAGCTCTAAGACCTCTTCAATCATAGCAGATGAGTACGGACGGCGATGGGGCGAGAACGGTCGGCAATAGGGCGAGAACGTTGGCCGACGTGGGCACGCTGCGAGGTTGCCGTTTGTCGTTGGCTTTGGTGATGTCGGGCGGTGCATTGTACTGTAGAATAAAGGGAACTAAAACAAAAAGAGAAAAGGGCGGGCGTACGAAAAGGGTAAACTAGAATGGAGATACCAGCAGAACAGTCTAGGAGATCGAATTTTGGGACAGTGAGCTTGAGCAAGACAGCGTCTTGTCGTTGGCCAGGCAGGGGTCCGATGGGGTTTCAGGCGATGAGTGGGTCTTCGGCGCGCGATCAGTTTTGAGGGCGAGGAAGGGGTTGAAGGGCAAGAAGGTGGGACGATGAGAGTGGGACGAAAGGAGTAAGAGGCACGGCTGATGAATGGAGGGTGTGTGCGAGGGGCTATACAGTAGTAGATAAGGTGGTACAGGAAACAGGAAACTTACTATAGCTTGTACCCGCCTGGAAATCACCTGTCCACCTCCATTCTGCCATAATGCGACGCTGCTGACGCTCGCTGACCATCGTGAACCCACAAATCTCCAAAGGCAACATCACTTCGGACATCCTAATGACTGCTATACGCAGCGCTGTTGGGATCTTGACACCTTTCGGCGTGCTCCAGGTAGCTGGGGTGAGAGCAAGAAACCGTCGAGGATGGAGCAAAATGGGGTGGCAATTGGCGTAAAATTATTATTATAAGACTTTTGATGTAAACACAGCAAAGATTAGGACGATAGAGATGGTTGGTGAGAGGATATACGCAGTGGAAGACTGGTGATGTGAAGCGACGGTATCTACACAAAGTTCACGTGTTGGTTACCAAATCCGCGTTTGGCCAACCATTTTGCAAACAGCTGTAACGAAATAGGTAATGATAAAGCTTTCACTGACGCCTTCGCAAAGGGCTCGCACATCAAGTTGAGGTCCTTCAACCTTGTCGTGTCGGGTATCCCGATCACCTTTGACCCAGAAAACGAGGTGCACTTGCGGGAAGTAGAGGAGGTCAGCGAACTCCCTAGATTCGCAGTAACTAACGCCAGATGGATCAAGCCGCTGAACAGAAGGCGGCCAGACCAGACTCTCGCTTTTGCCATACTCACATTCCACTCCACTGGTCACGCTAACAACGCTATAAAAAACGGCCTCATTATCTGTGGCGCAAAGGTAAGACCGAAAAAGCAGAAGCAGGAGCCGCTGCAGTGCATGAAATGCAGAAGGTGGGGTCACCTAGCTATGGAATGCCTGGCTAACGCAGACACTTGTGGTAAATGCGGTGAGGATCACCGCACCGCTACCTGCGCTAACAGAAACAAGACGCACTGCGTCAATTGTAATAACAATACGCATACTAGCTGGAGCAGGGACTGTCCGGAGTTTCTCCCACCGCGTCTTACTTTCCCTACAAGCCTCCACCTACGTGTCCGAATCAGCGGAGCAGCTCATGTTGCGTTGCCTAGACCCGGATCCTGAACGCTGTGTGGACACTCATGACGTTCGTGCACGCCCGTGGCGGAGGGCGCATTGAACATTTGAACTTGCCTCTAGAGGAACGCATACGTCCGATTGTGTCTGAACTCATTAAGGCCTTCGTGCCCAATGTAAGCATTTGTCATTCTCATCCTCGCATCGCTGACTGGCCGCTACGTTCGTCTCATTATCTCTTTGCAACGTTATGGTCACTTGTTTCTCTTCGCCACACCGTCGCTTGCACCTCTCTTCGCAGCAGCATTGCCACGCCTCCAACAGCATCGCCTTCATAATGACGTCGTCCCTTTCTCTTCGTTTACTATCGCATTCAGTTGTCGCTTTCCTTTGTTCACTGTCGCTGTATGTCGATTATTGGACAATAGATTCATCAATCTATACAATATCATTGGAAATGTATGGGGAGAGCCCTCTCTCGCTCTCAGTCTGGGATGCCAGAATAAATACTCTTACACAAGCCGACCACGCTTGGACGAACCTACAGCAGTAGTGACAAGTAGTTGAGGTTAAGGTTACGATTAGAGACGGAGACGCTTGCGCGTCCTCATCGATCGCAAGTGCCACCCACGCCTGGCACCGTGTTTTCACTCTGGGGTTGCTCCATGCTCTGTCTTAAATACAGAGTGGATGGAGAGGTAAGTGGCGTGAGCGGCCGGCCTACCAGCTGAGGTAGTAGGTGCGGCGTCAATGTTCAATGAGGAAGAACTCTTTGCGTTTGCACGATGTTGCTCGCGGTTGGTTGAGATGGGCAGCGCAGAGTGGATGGAACTGAGGTAGCCATATAGAATAATATTCTGTAGAAGTACATAGTGAAGTGGCAGCGCGCTTAGCTAAGCGTTGCTTAATCGGGCGATCGTCGAGGATTTCAGAGTAAAGTCGCGGTAACAAGGAAAAGACACTCAAGACGAAGATTGGAGGGGCTGAACATACATCACATTGGTTGTATCGTATTTGTATATAACTGCCCATCATTCTTTACTAAGGTAGTGAGACATCATAACAAGAAAACGCGGCGTGAAGTAACAAATAAGTAACAGGTGATCAGCACACCTTGAGACAACAAAATAGTACGTCGCGCCTGATAATAAACCTCGGACTTTACGGAGAGACCCGCCGAGGGTAACTGGCATTATTCACATCGTTATCGATGCGCGCGAGCGCATTTTGGTGCGTCCCGAGACATCCCATTGTGCAACTGCTGGGTTTGGTGCTCGGTGCTTGCCCTCGTGTCTTGTTTTAATCGGGAAACCAGGAAACAAGGCCATGCCACGAAGGGGGCGAGTTCCAACAGTACAAAGGGATCCCTAATTAAATAGGTCTCTTAATGGCATATTTTTGGCAATAGACAGAATAACTACTCAAGTAAGTTGAGGTTAAGGTTACGATTGGAGACGCTTGCGCGTCCTGTGCCACCTGTGCCTCGGGGTTGTTCCTTAGACACAGAGTGGATGGAGAGAGTGGCCGAGTCATTGGTGTGACCCACATAAATCCGCAATGCGATTAGCAAGATATACCACACAGCATCTGGTCGCATGACTCCAGTAAATGGCCCTTTTTTATAGACGGCATCGCGCGTCCCTATCTTTTCAATCACCCTCGTTTCCCTCACTCCCATGATCGCAGTCGACGAACAGAAACGGCTGCCAGTTCTTCCCCTAGATCTCATATATCCCATCGTCGATGTGCTCGCCCTCGATTTCGACATCGAAAACTTGGATTCCTGGGAGCGTCACCAGCGTCGATTGCGACGCGAATATTTCTCTAAAGACTTACTCAACCTCCGCCTTGTATGCAGCGAGTTCAGCCGCATCGTCTCCCCGCGGATATTCCGTACCCTCAGACTCACTCACACGCAGAATAGTATCATGGGCTTCCTGAGTCTGATGCAGTCACCCAGGGTTAATCACTTTGTGCAGAGTGTCCATTATCATTACTGGGATCCAGGCAAGTATCGCCCTCTTTCTTTCACCCTGACCTCGATCTGACTACGTGCCCACAGAACCTCATCGATACGAGAAGCCCACTGCAGATGATATCTCGGTGCGCAAACCCGACACGGTGATCCGTCGGCTGCTGTCCGATGCGTTATCTCGCCTGCATGAGTTCCCGTCGCTCAGATCCCTCGCTATCCGCTTTGGTGAGGTCGTTCCGCTTCAGGCCGAGCTCGACCGCATCAGGGATGACCTGTCCTCCATCCTCGATGCGCTGGTCTCCCTCGGCGCTAACCTCCCCCGCCCGCTCGAGTCCCTGTCCCTCACGCGTTTGCCACCCATTCACCTTGCACAGTACGACCACCCGAGCTTTCTTTCTCTGCGCGCGAATCTCTCGTTCTTCGAGATACACGGTGGTGCAACGGACGTGTGGTCGTTACTCGCCACAGACCCGCTACCGCCAGGGCTCATCTCCCCTTGTGAACCATTCTTCTATACCACGCTGCCACACCGTCTCCTGCCTCCACCGAGCGCAGCCACGGGCCTTGCGAACCTCGAGGCGCTCTCGCTGTGCTTCGCTGACCCTGTTGGTGTCTTCTACCTTACCTATTCATTCTCGGAACTCTACTTTCCGCGCCTCCGCGCCCTGCGCCTGCAGCACGTCCAGTTCTCCGTTGCGTGCGACGCAGAGCGCTTCATCACGCAGCACAGCGGGACGCTGCTCGAGTTACACCTCCTCCACTGCCAGATTGCCGTCGCGCAGAACTCCGATAGTCAACAAGCCGCGGAAACGCTGATGGCGACGGCTGAGGCCGAACCTGTGCCCGAGCCTGATTACGATACGTTCAACGGCTGGCCCACCGTGCCGCGGCCCTGGTCCGACATTTACTTCGAATTCAATAACAAACTCAAGCGACTCGTCTTTTTGGACGTGCAGGATGCTTGGTGGATCAGCTTTCCGGATAGGTACATGACGTATGCCCCTGGAGAGATCATGCAGTTTCTGGAGGAGGGCCGAGAAGACGATAAGCGCGCACTAGAAATGTTTCAAGAGACTGTTAAGGTCCGAGCTGGGGATTTGACGACCGAATACGACCGTGAGTGTTTCATCAGTTCGAAGCTTTGTCGATACTGACAGGAATTGATTAGCCTCCTTTCCGATACGAGACGAGGATGAATTGATCTGTGACTGTCACTAGAGGTGTATATTCTACTCTGCCTTCTTACTGCTGTACCAGCCGAAATATTGTATATTCTGAGACAACACCACTAATACTGTGTACGACACACGCTCGCATAGACCCGCACACCTGTACTTTTTGTTGCAATGAATTGTAAATCTTGCTACTGCTGACCTCAATCACAAACTGAAATCAGCTAGTCGTACTAGTTTTGTAGTGCTTGCCAGTGCGACGCTTGCCCAACTTGAGCTGCACAGCGCAAATGCAAGCCCTTCCAACCGACAATGAGACGTATCTCTTACTCGTCCTCTCGGATGCCAACCTCCCAACAGGCTCATTTGTAGCATCTGCTGGCCTCGAGTCCACTGCCGCCCATGCGCTCCTCAACATGCCCACCAGGAGCGCCACCGGCTCCGATATCATCTCCTTCCTCTCCAGCTCGGTCGACACCTATGGACGTAGCGCACTACCGTTCGCGCGTGACGCGCACCGCATCTCCGCCGCGTACGCTAGCAAGGGCATAGCCCAACTCGACGTAGCCCTCTCGGCTCTCGCTCGCCTCGACGCCCTGTACGACGCAAGCACCCTGAATCACGTCGCCCGCCGTGCGTCGTGCGCCCAGGGCGTCGCGCTCCTCACTCTCTATACGAAAGGATTTACCCCTCCCCCTTTTATGACGTTGATGTCGGGCGATGCTGGTGTCGCTGACGAACATGAAAGCCGCGCTGCTGCGTTGGTAGCTGCGCTCAAGCTGCGCGTGCGCCGCGGCGACTCGGAATCTCGTGCATTTGCATTCGGACATCTTCCTGTCTGCTGGGGGGTCTTGGCGGGTGTGCTCGGACTTACTGTCGGTGAGCCAGCAGGTTCTTGATCTCTCCCCCCCCGCGCCGTCATGTCCATGTCATGTATCCCCAGACCGTGGAGCCCATCTGCACCTCTTCCTTCATGCGCGCGGCGTGCTCTCCGCCGCGGTGCGCATGAATGTTTTGGGCCCGTATGCGGCACAGCAGCTTCTTCTGCACGCTGTGAAACCGATGCTCTCTGATGCCATATCGTCTACTGCGCATATCGTCTCCGGCGTGCTGCAAGACGATGTCGGTCCAGAGCTCACAGATGAGCAGCTTCCAGCGACGACGTGGCCGTTAGGGGAGATCCTCTCTGCGCGACATGATCTGCTCCATTCTCGTATCTTTAATAGCTAGCCAACAATACGGCTGCCCTCTCGATACAATACCGCTGTAAATACGAACGTTTACCGAGACTGTTTGACCGTAGAATGACAAACAACAAGTTATGAACTCGCAGGAAAGCGAACGTGCCAGTGTTACAAGCTCGTTACGTCTACACCACGTGCGACGGCTGCCCCGGGCCGCAGCGGACCATTAACACGGCTGTCTTCACTTCACATTCTGCGTCTGCATCTGGTTAACAAAGTCAGCATCCACCACTCAGCATTCCTTGGCGCCCTTCGCAAGTGGCACCCATGCCACCTCAAACCTCACTCTCCCAACATGCTATTTCCGTACGGGAGACCGAGAGTACGCCGATCAGAACGGCCGGGTGCGTCCTGTAGAACATACGCCTGTGTAGTTTCCAGGGTGCCTAACTTGAGTGTGGAGAATAGCCGCGATAAGCGGCCCCTTCTAGACACTACTGATGACCCTGTACAAGGGCACAATACCGAGGAATATATTGGTATGATTGCCTCGACGTCCGCGCTCGTGGCAGCGTCGAGCACCAAACGAGGTACGCCCCCACCAATTCCTCCTCCTGCATTCTCATGGCTTTACTCATTCTGTCCTCTTTTGTACCACACTCAGCGAAGCGCGCTGAGACGCGTGAATGTCCCGTTTGCGGGGACCATATTCCGCTCCGTCTACTTGGGCAGCATTACACCTTGGAGAGTTCGCGTGTACAAACCATTCTCGACCACGTCGGCGATCTCGAGGGTTTCTCTGACCCACACTCTTCGGCTCACGCACCGTACGTCTGCCATCTCTGTACGCAACCCTCGCCGGATACACAGTCATTGGGAGGCATATGCTTACTCGACCGCCCACAAGGACACAGATGCGCCGTCGCGCTGCCGCCCAATCCCGTGATGCTTCAGCAGCGTTCGCCTCGCGCCTCACGAAGACCATCAGCTCCATCAAGCGCAGACGCAAGGCACGGAACTTGGCACTCCGTGATGTAACGCGTGACGAAGACGAAGAATCAGTGGCTGGGAAGGGCAAGGGACGCGCAGGCTCTACCGCGGAGCAGTGCCCCGTCTGCATGCAGGACGTCGAGGGCGATCCAGATATCGTCGCGGCCCACGTCGATGCGTGTCTTGTACACGCCGAACTGCACCAGCCCGGTAGCAGCGCTGACGAGGATGCGCCGCTGAACATCGACGACTATTTGGACGAGGGCAATGATGATGACCCGTGGGAGGAGAGTGAGACGCCCGATGGCGTGCGGCACCTCCGACTCAGAGCTGGCGCTAGGACCGGCGCTACAGCCTTAGGTTTTGTAGTAGGAAACGGGGCCGTGGAGGACGTGGAGGATGAGATTGACGTGGAAGGAGATGAGTTGAGCGCCTTTGGGGCAACACAGTTCACCGAGGCAGACGTACTTGCTGAGAGCGGCGCGTCGGACTTGTTAAGACATGACACGAATCGGCGTACGGCAGAGGTAGAAGCGGATTTGGCTATCGAGCGTGCACGACTCGGAAGAGACTCACAGGCACTAATCGCTGCGTTGGAGCGTAAAGTGCAGTTGCTTGTGGTACGCAATGCTTTTTTTACATTCACAGGAAGGAATTTTGCCTGCTTATTCATTCCTAAGGGCGCCCCGGCAGATGGTGCAGCATTCGGCTGTCGCATCTGTCTCGAGACATATAGCGAGCCGACAGTGAGCACAGGTTGTTGGCACGCATGTTGCCGCGCATGTTGGCTGCGTTGTCTGAATGCTACAGGCGTGTGTCCAATTTGCAAGCGGATCACTGTGACAGGTGACCTTCGTCGCGTCTATCTGTGATGATAATTCAACTTTTCAACCTCTCGTGGCTTCTCGCACAATATACAGTGTTGATAAATGACATATCATTTTTGACGCATAAAAATGGCGGAAAGACTGGGGAACCGGTGAGCCAGGGAATAATGCGTGAAGAAGGAAGAAAACAAAGATTAGATGATCATATCTGGCCTTGTTCGTCTACAACGTCACCCAGCATAACGGAGCGGGTAGCTCAGGATGTTGCGTGGGAGAAACCGCACGCACATCGCCACCGAAGTGTGTAATCACTCGGTCCAGTGTTGGGGTAGCCAACTCACCAGTATAAACGGGAAGCTTTTTTCTGGAGTGAAGCTCGGGAATGATTTACTCTTGGGGGCGACAGGAATCTCGTGTATCTACACTGCGTACGAGAAGCTGAGAGGAAGGAAGAATCATGCCAGCGGACTGATTAACCTAGCCACCCAAAATAAGACATTCATAAGGAAAGTGAGAAGTTGGCAAACGCACTTTATCAACGACGGTTGAGGGTTGCTCCGCGTGTAGCCGAGATATATAATGCACGGAATCCAGCCGTAGTGGAGAACAGTCTATATCTAGTTAGCGAGACGTACATATGACTGGGGCCTGGACATACACGGCCGAGATCAATAGCGCGAATGATACGTTCCTAGGGGCATTTTCAGGGAATTTATCAAGAGGAGCGTCAGAAACGAACCTTGGTTTCTTCGGAGGGCATCGCTGTCAACTTGCAAGTTGTGTTCGGAAATTCCCGCTCGCTCTGACCCTTTTTCTAGCCTCACAGCCTCGTTCTCATCCTCAGCATCTCGCTCTCATCCCAGATGACTTTAGGTCCACCTTCATCCGCGGCGTACTTGAGTCTCTCCTCTGGTCCCGTATAGTATTGCCTCTCTCTATTTGACCCGAACTTCCTCCAAAATTTTAATACAACTTCTAGTCGGACTCCCTCGGTCACTATCCACCCGACCGCTCTCTTCTCCATCCTCGACCACTACCTTCGTCGCACAGATGCCCAGCAGCGCGTCATTGGAACTCTCCTCGGATCACGAAATGAGGGTGACGACGCTGTCTCGGTGCGCACCGCCTTCGCGGTGTTGCACTCGGAGACCAGCGAGCAGGTCGCTGTTGATATGGACTATCACCGCGCAATGTTCGAGCTTTCACAACGTGTCAATCCAAAAGAATCAATCGTCGGCTGGTGCGCATTACCTCACAAGCCTTGCGGCTCGGCCAGGACACTGACCCGACTCTGTGGGAAACAGGTACTCAACCGGATCGAATTTGAACACTTATTCGGCTTTGATTCAGAACTTCTACTCGCAAGAAACTGCGCCATATCCTGCTATCCATATCGCTCTTAACACTGGCACCGAATTGGGCGAGGAGGCGGGGGTTAAAGCATATGTCAGGTACACTCCTCTTGTGGCCAAAATACTACATCCAGTTTCTCAGACTGCACAGCTCACCCGTCGGTGTCTTCCCAAAACCTGAAAATGCCGTCTTTGTCCCGATACCCATCACGCTCCGCGCGAATGATGCCGAACAAAGTGGTCGTGCGTCCTTTCACGTCTTTCTAGAAGACTTTCCGTGTTCAGGATTCCATTCCTTCCGGCTCCACAACGTCTAGTTCATCTTCTCGAAGATGCCCCTTCGTCACCTGCGGGAGAACTCGCCCAACTTGAGGGCACTCTGAAGAATGTTCTCGAAATGCTTGACCGCGTGCTGGCCTATGCCCAGGAGGCAGCTGCAGGAAAGCCAGCAGATGCTGCGCTGGGCAGGTATCTCATGGACGCATTAGGGGGCGGCGCGGAGGAGCTGGGAAAAGGTGGATTTACGAGTAGCCTTCAGGTGCGCTCTGCCATTGCGCGGTTACGTATGTATGAAATAACGGTGCCATTTTTAAACAGGATACCTTGATGATGTCCTACTTGGCAAACCTCACGCGTGCACAGGCAGAGGTATCTGCACGGTTGGCACTGGTAACGGGTAGTGGCTGAAGTATATGCATGCTGTATGCTGTATGAGGAACTTGCTGTATCTGTAGCACGCAAAAATCGTCATCCGTGGCAACGGGCCATCCGCACGGCGGTACCGCCACCTGAACATTAACTATTCTAGTGACAAGAGGATCATACAGATTCTTTTCTTCAGCAGCGTGACCGACTATACAGCAACAAGTCCCTTCGAGATCGCCATCTCAGCATTGATAATGCTGCTCGTTGCAGCACCGATGTTGACGTTATTGGACAGCACGACAAACTTGATGTCCAGCACTGGGCATTGGCGCACACGACCAACAGACACACCTGCGCCCTGTTGGAACATACGGTCCAAGCGTGGCTGAGGACGGTCAGGCTCCTCGTGAACCCATATCGCATGGCGCGGGGCCGATGGACAACCTTCGGACTGTACCAAGGGTGTGTATGAGACGAGCGCCTCGCGCACCTGCTGTGGGCTCGGTGCTGGGCGCCGTGCGAAACGCACCGAGACGGTCTCCGTGTGACCTTCCACGACGGGAACGCGCGTGCAACTTGCAGAAACGCGCAGGGGTGTGCGTGCGTGCATGTCGAAAGAGAGTTTCCGGGGTTCCCCTTCGGACTCGGACAGGTCGCCCAAGATCTTGAGCGTCTCCCATTCGATCTTTTCTTCCTCCCCCGAGATGTATGGTACCACATTGTCGAAAATATCTAGCGAAGGCACGCCCGGGTAGCCCGCGCCCGAGATGGCCTGGAGGGTCGTGATAATGCAGGACTCGATAGGGCCGAAAGCTCGTTCTAGCGCTGCGAGGGGTATCACAACACCTGTAGTCGAGCAATTGGCATTGGTGACAATAAACCCTTTTTTGAGTGGGGGGGAGTGGAGGGCTTGCTGTTGTGGGATGATATGCAGATGGGAAGGATTGACAAGGGGAACGATGAGGGGAACATTGGGATCCCTGCGGTATGACTTGGCATTAGAGAACACCGCAAGTTCTGCTGCACGAAAGGCTGCCTCTGTAACGACGATGCACGTCGGCGTCAAGACGTGAAGAGGGGAGAAGAAAAGGGATCCACGCACCTATATCACCTGCTACGTCGGCATCCAAACCAGAAAAAACGACTGCACAGCCTTTGAAGTGATCCGGAACGCACGGTTGTACGACAAGATCGCGCACAGCGGCGGGTATAGGTGTCGTTTGCTTCCAATTGGTGGCGAGAGCGTATGTTTTGCCTACTGAGCGCGCGGATGCGCCAAGAGCGTGCACGGTGAAATACGAATGATTTTCAAGGAGGGCAATAAAGCGTTGCCCGACAGTACCAGTCGCGCCGAGTACACCGACCTGGACCATTGAGGTGGATGGCGAGGAAAGCGTGACCGTGGGAACATTTCACACTTGCTGCTCTTGCTCCCGCCAACGCGACGAGACGACGGTGACAATGTCGGCCCTCACTCCGGACGATCAGCAACAGCGCCTGTATCCCCCTCACGTCTTGTTTAACAACAACTCTATCTACAACGTCAAGTTCATCTCCTCCTGCTTCACCGGCGCTGTCGCTGGCATACTCGGCCTCGAGAACTCGCTCGGTTTTCTTTTCTTCATCCTCACCACACTCTTCACTTCCTTTATCCTCCACTTCTTCAACCTCAAGACGAACTCAAAAAAGTATTTCCAAGGTGGCTTCCTCGAAGCCGTCAATCCAGGACAAGAGAATACTTTCTCGTTCATCCTCGTGTGGACCTTATTCTACGGTCAGCCTTTTCGATCGCCTTGGTCGTGGATTTGGAAAGCTGAAAGACCCTGTCACTGACGTTGCCAGGCATCGTTCATGGTGTGTCCACCTCTCCATTTGTCCCCGCACGCTCCCACCCACCTTCCGCTCTAGTATATGATTAGTTATACAGGATTACGATTCCTGATGCGTAGTCTAATGTACCGCGATATCATCTTCTGCACAGGCAGTCACTCGACGGACTCACGTGCCCTAGCGCTTCGGAGTTGTCAAATAATAATTTCACATCCTGATTTGTGTCAACGGTGTAATGTACCAACCAATATGGCACTAACTTTCTCCCGTATCCATGGTCCCTGACGACTTGGCAATCCTATATGGAGCTCTGCAATCGCCCCGAAGAAGACGTGCATTTGTCTCCCTAACCTACACCACGTCAAGTTTGTCATCTGTGTGCATGTTAGCTCCCACTCCCCAGCGCGTTCATGCTTGTTCCCTCATTTCTTCTCCACCTGGGGTCTTCGTTGTGCTTTCCAGAAGTAAGGACCCGTTCCCGAGATCTGCACCTTGTATTCTGCACGGGGCCACTTTGAATGACAAGGGCTAGACTACGTGAGCGGGGCTACAAGCCAAGTAAGGCATCCCTTGTATTATCGTCCCTTAACATCACTCGCCTTATTACTTCCGTCCCCCTCTGGGCTATGCAGAGCCAGTCTTGCCGGTGCTCCCCTCTTCTCTCGCCCTATGGCAGCGTCGCGGTCGTATGTCCTGCTGCAAAAAGGGGAAGACCCTTTCCACACTCGCTTCGAAGACCTCGATGGCCTCACTGCTTTCACAATGTGAGCTTGCTACCTTCCCGTACGTCCACTCCGGCGAGCTGACCCATTCACTAGCCAGGAGGTGCAGCGCAGTCCCTTCAGTTTCTCATTTACTTTCATCCTTATATACGCGTCACCAGGTAGATCGTATGTCCAACACCCTAGTACAACTTCGTCGTGAAACGCCGTGGTCGCAGAAGCATCGAAGCGTCATGGGTCCTGGAGCCGCCTTCTTTTACTTTGGCCCTGCTGGCACGCCAGGCCACATCATTTATGGCAACGCGCCATCCCAACCCATGGCAACTACACTGCGCCGGAAGCGCTCTAGCGCGTCAGTCCCATCAGAGCCCATTCAACCTGGGATTAGCGTTCCTAATCACCCTTCCACTACATGTATAGCTCAAAGTACTTCACGTCGCGGAGCGGGCGTCTGCTCAAATGGAAGCACCTTCCCAATCACAGGATGGAGGTAGGCCCTGAATTACGGCCCAAGCTATTGTCCTTGTTTAATTTTGATGTACGTTATGCAGTGCGTCGATGGGAAGCAATTGCTTGCGATTTATGAAGCTGGGCACGCATCGCGTGCCAGTGACTATTCAGCGTTATTGACAATTCGCCACGCAGGGCTTGCGGTTGTGACTGAGATTCTCACCACACTCATGCTTTCTCAGATGGCAGTCGTATTGCAATGGCGGGGCTAAATCGTGTTTCCGACGTGTTGCGTCCGTTCCACTCCATACTGTGTTCAAAGACCTGTATCTCTAGCTCTAGGGTTCTTCCAGCCTTCGATACCCTCTGCAAATTTCTTACTACATTTTACCTTTTCTTCGCTGTTCGACAGAGCGAGGATCAGTTGTTGTCCTCTCGCCACCAAATGTGAATCCGCATGCCATCCTACAAGACCCGCTCTACCATTGCGATTCCTTCCTTCTCCAAGCCCTCGCGGAGAGGGTCGCAAATTTCTTTCGTGTAAGGGACCAGTACCCCTGGGGTGGAGATGATGCCGTCTAGGACCAATTGTGTAGCGATGCCACATGGTACGCCGACAGTGCGGGCCATCGCAGAGTGCCCGTTGGGCGCACCGTACGCCTCGAGTGTCGACGTAATGATTTGCTGTTGTCCACATTTCAGCATACCGGGTTTGTGCTCATATGCTCGCCAGCGTGCAAGTACGCACCTCAGTACCATCAGCGCGTTCGACCACAAACTTGTGCTGCAACATGACAAGGTCTCGTTCGCCGGGGACATATGTCATGAGCGTCTCCAAGCGAGCACAGAGCGTGTCTAGCAGGGTGCTCGCGCGTGGTACCAGCGGCTCGTGGGAGAAGAGGCCGATCCAGCGGAGCCCAGAAATGACACGCACCGCCTCGACAGCGTCAGGGAATGAGCAGAGTTCTTTGACGCGGGAAACTAGCGTACTGCAGGGTCATACAGTCAACAAGTAAGACAGTTTCAATGGGTTTTCCTACCTCTCCGATGATCCCTCGGCGCCGGCAGCGCGTTTTGTAGCCTCCGCCCAGGTGAGACCCTCCTTAATCCAGTCCTTAGGTTCTGGATCAAGCCAGCCAAGCTGGACCAGAGCTCGTACAAATTCAGGGAAGCCCTGGTAGCGCAGAGTGCCGCGCACGACGGTTTCTGCCTCGGGGATGTTGTACCACTCACGGTACGGTGCGGAGTTGCGGTTCGGGTATGCGACGAAAGCGAAGGGAGGGGAAATGTAGTACGGCTTGGCGAGTGCCATTAGGTTATTCCCTTCGACACTGCGTACCTGGCCGTTCTCCAGCCAAGAGGCAGCATTGAGCAAAGCGAGAAGTACCCCACGTGAGGACCAGGAGAATTTGTATCCAAGGGGGTTGTCGGCGGCTTCAGGGGCAGGAAGGCCACCACAATAGGAAAGGAACTGCTTGATCTGAAATCAAATCATGAGGTCTCATCAGCAGTCTCTACCCCCGGAGGCGATGCGAGAAATACCTTCCCCCCCTGAGCATGAACCTCATTGATCGTCTTCACTGCGTACAGGTGGTCGATACCAGGGTCAAGGCCTATCTCATTCATGACTACGATGCCTGCGGCTCTGACACGCTCTTCCAGAGCCCGAATCGCAGGCGAGACGTAACTGGTCGTGACAACGTGTTTTTTGGTTTTGATGGCGGCTTCGATGACAGAAACATGGAGCGTGTACGGGATAAGCGAGACAACTACATCAACAGCAGCGACGGCCTCCTCGAGTGAAGAAGTATCAGTGACGTCGAGGGAGATAGCAGTCGTTCCGGGAAGGCCCTGCGCTAGCGCTTCTGCACTTTTGAGGGTGCGGCAAGCTGGGAATAATCTTCAACGTGGAGTTACGCAGCTCAAATTGTCCATCGGACATACCAATAATGACCTCGTTGAATGGATCGCGGACTATGTACTCTGCGGCTGGACGTGCGACGAAGCCGCTTCCGAGAAGAAGCACTTTCTTCTTCGGCCTGCTAGATTCAACAAGAGCTCGTGCGGCGCGGCCGACGGGCGGTAGAATGTCCTTATCCTCTTCTATGAGCGAACGGGCGAACTCCGGTAACACGAACGCGGCCTTGTGCACATCGGGATTGTAGTAGCGAGTATTAGGGACGGCTCGCAAGGCCGTTTTCAGGTTACGGTTAGGCGCTGTGGAACACACCACGAAGCCGATCTGGCCGGACGGATAAGTAGGGATAGTGGTGAATGCATACTCGGCCGTCTCAAAAATCTCGAGCGTTGCGCGGCGCAACCCACCGATAAGGGGAAGGTGGAGCCAGAGACACTCAGCTTGCGTGGAAATGTTCCCACCAGGCGTGAGCGCGTCGTGGAGGAGCTGGAAGTAGGGCTTTTCAAAGAGAGAAGCCGCGGGTCCGACTGGGTCTGAAGAATCCGTAATGATCACATCATAGCTAGAAGTGTTTTCCGCAAGAAATTTGAAGCCATCGCCGATGACCACCTGCACCTTCGGTGATTCAAGTAACGCAGACATATGTGGGAGGTACTGCTTGGAAACTCGCACGACCGCCTGAAGAGAGGATAGGTTGATCAGCGTGTCTCTACGCGCGCAAAAAAATAGAGGAAGAGGGGCACTTCATCGATGTCGCACAGCACCACCTTCTCCACGCTTTCATGCTTAAGTACTTCGCGCACAACACCACCATCCCCACCGCCAATTACAAGGACTTTTTTCGGATTCGGGTGGCTGGCGAGTGGTAGATGGGCAATCATTTCCTGGTAGCTAAGACATAGTAGTAGGGCGTTAGCGTTTATGGCAGACGGGAAACGAACTGCATACGAGAATTCGTCACGCTCTGTGCATTGAATGACGCCGTCCAGGACGAGAACATTGCCATATGTGTCTGATTGAAAGACGAGAACATCTTGGTAGAGTGATTTCTCGACATGGAGAATTTTGGTCACCTTGAGAGTCATGGCTTGACCGGGCCATTGAGAAGAGATTTCGCAGAACCAGCCATCTGCGGGTGTTCAACAGATTTCTCTAGAGCATAGGACACTTGGCAGACCTTTTATTGAGGGGTGGGAGAGCGTAGTCATGTTTGAGGGGGTAACGAGAATGGATGGTCAAAATTTATCCTCGCCGTCATTTTAAGGGTGTCTTCGATCCGACCACTCGCACTCTTTGATGCCTACATTTGCCCTGAACCGTCTTTCACTTTAGACATGTCCGAGCTGGCTCCGTTGGACCCAGACCTCCTCGCCGATGCTCTCTCAAAGCATCCTTTTGTAACTATCGATGGCGTTTGCAACATCCGCGATCTCGGCATGATCCCCGCGGCGGACGGTGAGCACATCACGCGCTCTGGCGTTATGTACCGCAGTGGGGAACTCTCGGGTGTTACTCAGCACGGTGCGCGCCTTTCTGCTTCCTGAGCATTCGCAATAATCCCCACTAGGCAAGGGGCAGTTGCTGGCCCTCGGTATTACCACCATATTCGACCTACGTTCAGACATGGAAATTGCAAAGTATGATGCTGCAACCCCTCACATCGCGGGCATATCTGTATTGCGCGTTCCGGTGTTTGCAAAAGAGGACTACAGCCCAGAACGTATGGCTCAGTGAGCACATCAGTTGGCCCCATTCCATAGTTCCCACCCCGGCTGATCATAGTGTGTCCACTTGTAGACGCTTTCGATTGTACGCGAGCGGGAAGACGGAGGTGTGGTTCCCTATCCAGGATGTCGTCTTCTACCTTCTGACCTCCGCAGGCGTTCATGCAGTTATATGCCGAGATTCTAGATGCGGGCGGGCCCGCGTTCGCTGCCATCCTCCGTCACGTGCGGGATTCGCCAAATGATGCCTTCATCTTCCATTGCACTGGTGTGTTTCCTGCCCTGCAGAACCACCTTCTGCTAAAAAACGTTTCAGCTGGGAAAGACCGGACTGGGATCGCAGCCGCTCTGCTTCTTCTCGTGAGTCTCGTCTCGCCTTTATCTCCCTGTTACTTAGCCGATTCGCTCCAGCTCGCGGGCATTCCCTCTGGCACTATTTCAGCCGATTATGCCCTATCTCGCATTGGACGCGCACCAATGCGACCCCTCATTTTGTCGCGCCTGGCACGCGAACCCTTGTTTGCCTCAGATTCCACTGCTGCTCACAATATGCTGTCCTCAAAGTGCGTGTAGTCTCGCTCACTGGTTCTAGCTGATTAGTTGGGTAGGGAAGAGACCATGCGAGCATTCATACAAATGCTGGATGAGCGGTATGGTGGTGTAGAGGAATATGCGCGACGTGCCTGTGCCCTTACTAACCAAGACATCCTCATTATCAAACAGAACCTCGTATCAAAGCTGTAATTAATATTCACCCAACTGTACATTTCCCCCACAACCCTCTCCGTACGTGGTTCCATCAATTGATACAGTTACACGGCGTGCGAGTACGGAGTACCATGGTCAATATATTATATGATTGTCGAAAGCAAAGACAAAGATAACACGATGACAAGTCAAGTTTTCCGCACCAGGCTTAGTGCCCGCTTCGGCCGCGAACCCAGTACTTGCCCCTGGGCCGTCAAAGTCGTGGCGACACCACCTTGAACCCTCGCTCGCGGGTTAAGAGGACTCAGGGCTCTCGGTTGTGCAGTACTAGGTCCTCCAATGCCAACACTCGACCCTGAGGGCGTGGTCTGTGCTGGGACCTCGGCTACTCCGGTCACGCGCCGCCGAGCAACAGGACGCTCTGGAAGTGTAGAGCTCGGGAGTGTGGAGCTGATGTCAGGTGCATTTCCGAGCGCTACACGACGCGCCCGTTCGTGCCGTGTCTGTACGGTACGGAAGTGGGCGAGGAGTTCCGGCCACTTGATCTCGTCACGTGCGAGTTTCGATCGCGTCGCGACCGTCGCGACCGTACTTCTGCAACCGACAGTATTAGCGTCAAAATCCTGCTCAGATGATAAACGAAGGAGGACGGACGGCTTAGGTGCTATGTGTAGAAATCCAGCAGAATTTACAGCATTCAGTCGATTTCGGAGGGAAATGAAAGCTGAGCTTTGCGGAAGGAGCATGAGTAAGCCATACAAACACTTGAACAAGTACGGGTATCGGTCAGGTTCGAGGAGTTGTAAGCGAATGTCTATCACGTTGCTGCATGTGAACATGGGAAGAGTGCATGAATAGGTGCGCTCACGCACAAGTAAAAACTGGACTCTCGATGAGCTGCACCAGTTTGTCAATTTGAACGAGAATTTGAACTGTCATTTCGAGGTCGGCGCTAAGAAGCGACATCAGTAAGGCTTGAAAGGGCGGGCATCATGCGAGGAAAGGCTTGCAAGATGGAAAGGAGGTTGGACGCATGTTCATATGCCTGAGCTAGGAGGCAGAGCGAAAACACCGCAACGGCATTGTGGCACCATGATCGATATAGGGTCACGAATAGCGCTTGACCGTCTTGCTGTGGATGGACGATAATCAATAGCTTTTGGACCGTAAAATTGAACTCACCCGTGTTTCAAGGCTCTTAAGCCGTCGGCGGAAGTCGGCAAGCTCAGGTGATGTGATAAGGATCGTGGAAAGCTTTTGCACAATGACGCTGGCGAAGTCAAGGTCCTAGCGATTCTGCGTAAACTCGAGCCCGCTAGCAGGAACCAGGTCACACGCCTCTTCCTTTTCGAGAATCTCAGCAAATGTCTTGTAGATGCGCTCCGTGCTGAGATTGAGGCACAATTGTCTAATAATGAGACTTCCTCGTGTCTCAAGCAATCTTCTGTCAGTGCTGAAAAGGTCCAGTAAATTGATCATAAAGGCTTTGAAATAACTATCGTTCGACGCCGATGAGATCTGCGCAAGTAGTTGCAAGTCGTGTTTGATGACTTCCTCGGAATTGTCAGACAATGTCTTGAGCAATGCGGGGAAAGTCCCATCATCCATCGCCAGGATCTAGGTTGCAAAATTACACACAAAAGCGATCAGAGCAGAGAAGAGTAACACGCCTTCTTTGGAGCCTTTTGATGGAGCATGATGAGCCACTTGAGCGCGGCAACACGGGTTTCCTCGTGCTCGCTCAAGAACTGTATCGTCAATGCATTTACAGTAGCTTGATAATCAAACGCATCTGCGGGAACCTCGCGATCTGGTACAGATGCAGGGCCAGCTGTACTCCCTAGTGATTGGGGGGACGGTGGCCGTGGCGTCGGCGAGCGAGCTGGCAATTGGCCATCTAGTGATGTCAGCAGACGAGGGAGTTGGACACTTTCTGCCTGCGCCTGTAAACCTGCACGCTTCTGCATAGTGATGTTACTTGGGATCGGTGTAGTTGTGTCTGTCAGCGATTCTACCGAGCCTGACTCACGAGAGGTCGGTATTTGCGTGTTCTGGCGTGAGGGTGGGGGGGAGGCAGGTACAAGGGAAGGAGAAGCGGGTGTGGCGCGGGCAACCATGGGAGCAGTTCGTTCGCTCGGCAGAGCGCTTTGGCGGGATGGCTGCTCAGACGGGGAGGGTAGTGTTTGGATTACGCTCAAAAGGAGTTTGTTTGTACGAATAGCAGATGATTGAATCATAGGGACGTGGTGTGCAAGGTTGGGAAGAATGGCTGGGATGAGACGGGGGGTAAACGGGACCATGACTTCTTGAGTAAACGTTAATAGCTCTGCGAGCCACAGAAGGGCAGTCGACTGTTGGATTTCATCATCTGAGAGGATGTCAACTTCAAAAAAAGTAGCCAATATCAACGACATGCTCACGTTGTGGATCGAGCTGTTGGATCAGAATTTCGATTATTGCAGCGTAGTCGATTCGAACACCTTGGCCAGGAATCCAATCTGCAGAAAACTGAGCATCCTAATGAATCTACCACCGGAACGCACCTCCCAGATCCCGCTCACTCATATCCAACTCGGCGTCACCGTCTGGCTTTTCTGCATCGGATGAAGGTAGGTCGCCATTAAGAGAGGAAACTCTTTCTGTGTCGGGAACTGCCGCAATATCTGACGGGCGTTCCTTTGTCTGCTCTGCCTCGGCTCTATTCCTTTCTTCTCGTTCAACTTCTCGAAGGCGCTCCTGCTCCTCGCGGTGCTTCCGTACGATAGTTACCTCACGGATTTCGCGTAGAAATTCGGCGAGCTGGTTTTCTGCCGCGATGCGGACATCCTCCGTCGGATCTGACAGATATTTTCTGTGCGGGGAGGTAAAACATGAAGGGGCGAGGACGAAGATAAACTCGTACAATAAGCCGTCCAAGATATGGGGGAGGTATGTGATCAATTCGAGCTCCGGCACAGAATCAAGTACAGAAATCCATGAGACGAGAAAGGAGCGGGTGAAGGGTGAAACCACGTAAATGCGATCGGAGAGGAGTGGGATGAATCGAGCGAGGGAGAAAGCGCGGCGCGGCACAGCGCTTGTGCCATCGTCGTCGGGGTGGGGGACGACGATTCCGTTTTCACCAACATCGCGCCTGTCCGTTCCAGGGAAGTGAGGGACGTAGTAGGAGGCAGACTCTGCAACAATGTCTTTGAGTAGCCGATCCAGTAGCTCTGCGCCGTTCTTGACTGACAGCTCCGGATCTGCAGCAAGCTAAAGGGGGTAAGGAAGTCTAGTGGAGAGAATCCTATGACTCACCTTGCTCAATGCATCAAAGATGGGGTTGAAATACACCAAAACCTCTCCCTTTGACACTTTGGCAATGTTATACAAACATTCTGCTGCAAAGTAGCGCACACGATTCTCCGGGTCGGAGAAGCAGACAAGGAGGGGCTCTAGGAAGCGGTCCATGTAAGGCGCGACGTCAACTCCAAGAGCAATGGCGGTGCCTGCAAGGCCAATTAGGCCACCATTGCGAACATGTAGCGCATTGGTGACGCTAGAGAACATGTCACCAAGTTGATCAACGATTTGGCCGATGCGCCGTTCATCGCCTTGTTGATGGCAGTCGTGGACGAGTCTGCAGGGTGAGTGTCATAAAACATGTGGACATGTTGCACGATCCTGTCACCGTACTTTTCGAGCTCAAGCGCCGCCGCCTTTCGGCGCTCATACATCTTGTCAACTAACTGCTTCGCGATGGATGGATCTACATGAGGTTGAGACAGGTAGAAAAGGATGAGAGATAGTTGTCTTTACCCATTATGTTTCTTGAGAGTCACGGAACGACGGCTGCGCGTGGCACATTAAGCGCTTGTTGATATATATGGTCCCACGTGTCTCGGAGCTTTGACAGCACTTGACCCATGTCTACCACCTTGTCAATTCCTCCATCCCACGATTTCTCTTCTGTCATGGATCTCGACGAGCTCGATACCCTCAACGAGGACGCTTCACTTCTTACCGACTCTGATGAAACTGCGATAGAACGAGGCCGCGCGCTGAGCCGGCCAGAACTGAATGGCTCTGCAAGTGACACTGATCACGCTCTGTGGCGGCGACAGCTTTCGGTGGTGCTATTGATCGAGGTCGCGTTTTCATTGACGTCAGCTTCGACCCAGCCATACATCAATGAGGTAGGCATCACAGAGTGGAAGAAATCGTCTTTCGGGTGTTCCTAACCGGCCCTTGTAGCTCGTTAAAGGGCTGGACATCACCGGTGGTGATGAGCGAGAAGTAGGATATTATGTTGGAATCATAGTGGGTTTACCAGTCAAATAATTTCATTCACTTGACTTATCGACGTGCTAGGAATCGTCATACAGCGTTGCATTCACACTCACCGTCCTTCAATGGAGTCGACTATCGGATTTTATTGGAAAGAAACCCGTCCTGTCGATGGGATTGGCTGGCTCAATCCTGACCATATTGTGTTTCGGTCTTTCTCGGACATTCTGGGAATATGTCGCCGCGTGCGTCATGCGAGTGCTTTTTTCTCGTCCACATACTAACAAGAATGCTACTTGCGCTATCCTCTCAGCCAGTGCCTCTGGGGACTTTTGGATGGATACATTGGTAAGTCCTGTTCGCATATTGATGACTCAGGGAATTTGATCGATGGTTTTCGCGTGCTCTCGTGAAACCTAGCCGTGGTCAAAAGTGTCGTGGGCGAAATTACCGACTCAAGCAACCGTGCTGTCAGCTTTTCATTGATATTTGTCCTTTGGACTGTCGGTGGGAGCATCGGGTAATTTTAGGCCTCGCCATTCGAGCCGAACTAACAGCATTACTTCAGCTCAATAATTGGGGGTACTCTAGCAAGACCAAGCGACCGCTTTCCGGGCCTCTTCAGTGGCGACTTTTGGAAACGCTACCCTTACTTCCTGCCTTGTTTCGTGGTCTCAATAATTCTCGCAATAACTTTTCTTGTCACGCGGATCTTCTTTAAAGAGGTGCGTTGAGTCCGTTTCTTACCTAGTCATACACTTAACCTTCATCTCAGACTGTCTACAAGAAGTCCTCTTCATTCGATGCCCAAGCTTTAGAAGAAGATAGTCTGTTATTGTCTCCCCAGGACGAACCAGTCTCGCACCGCGAACTGTTGACATACCCTGTCATCATAGCTATCTTGAACTTCTTAACACTTGATTTCTTGAACACATGCCAAAGCGTCCTTCAGCCCCTGTTTTTCTCCATGCCCGTTGATGTAGGTGGTGTGGGACTAGACACTGTGCACATTGGGTATATCCTCGGCGGCTATCGCGCATATATCGCTTTCTTCATGGCTACAGCTTGCCCAAAAATCATCCAAGCTTATGGTGAACAATATGCATTCATTGCGGCTATTTATGGGATTCTAGTTTCGATGGTCCTTTTCCCGATTATCGCACTATCCACCCGCCATTTTGGACTCTCCATGAGCGTGTGGATCGCCATCGGCTTCTGGGCTATTCCGATGGCTTTCACCCAGATGGGCTTCAGTATGTAACCCCTTTTTCCAGACATTGATCTCGACCTGACAACCGCCAATTTCTTTCTCCGATTACCTTTTTGAAATGCGCCCTTTCTCTCCTGATCAAGCATGCGTCTTTATATTTATTACCGCCGCAGCGCCTAACAAACGTTCCATGGGAGCGACCAATGGCCTTGCCCAAATGATTGTATCAGCGGCGCGCATCATGGCTCCTGTCATATCGACTTCCCTTTTTTCTTTCTCCCTTAAGCACAATATTCTTGGAGGATATGGCGTTTACGCAGTCTTCTTTGTCCTGTCATGCTTTGCGGCATTCTTAGCATTGAGGTTGCCTCGCAGGCCACGCCCAGTATGGGAGGTGTTGGATTGACTCCTGACTATAGATAATATATTGTTACCTCTGAGGATTGATACAATATATAGCATTTGTTATAGCATTTGTATCTCTAGAATATAACGCAGCATCGGGCCGACTCTCGAAAGGATTAGTCAAGCCAAGGGGAAAGTCCCAAAACACAAAACAGGATTGGCTGTACATTAATGAATATTCCTTTTTCTTTTTAAAAAAAAAAGTTTATACCGCAGCGCGTACAACAGGCACTATGGGGACGCTAAAGGGGGAAAGTCACCCTCCGGGCGGGCGGAGACCGGAAAAACGGGTGGTTAACGGCTGGTGTTGTCGCCCGCTATTTAGCGGTTGATTCAGCACCCGATCAGGATCGCCCTTTTAAGGGGTAAAATTCACCCTTGAAAAACTTGAAGGAATTTTCGTTATTTGGAGGGCGAAACACACCCTCTGGAGTGGCGGTTATACGCCGCTGTGAATTTTTCGAATCCATAATATTTGAAAGGTTGATGACAGCCCGTTCAAAGGGGTCCTGTCACCCTCCAAATCTTAGGGTTACCTGGTGACTGCTGGACCGGCTGGGCCGCCTCAGATGTGACTTATAATTTTTTTCAGAGTCGAGTTTGCTGCGCATGTCGCTTATATTATGTAATCAAGTTTCGTCTGCCTGGCCACTTCTGCCTTTGTCCGCTTCCTCCTCACTCTTGGGTTTCAGTCATATGGTACGTCCTCTTTTATTTTTTCATGCTTCATGTTCTGTGCAGGCCCATACATCAATGCCAACCCCCTTCCCTGCCATTAATGTTGGATCGGTGATAGCGGACAAACAGAAACACCCATGGCGGCAGCGGCGGCGGCGCCACTCTTGGGGCATATGGTATGTCTTCCTTTTTTTTTGTCCCGTTTCATGTTTTGTGCAGGCCCTATACATCAATGCCAACCCCCTGCCCTCATGATGAGCAATAGCGATGATGACGGTAGCCCAACAGAAACAGCTACAGCAGTAGCAGCAGCAGCACGCAAAGGCGATAGCGGCGGTGACCACCTGACGGTGAGGGCGACCCTTGTTACCCATTGTTTCGTGTGTGCTACATTCAGCCATTTGCTATGGGCTGATTATCAGCCCTTGACCGCAGTGAGATTGAAAGGCCGCATCTAATTGGGTGGTTATTTGCCCTCCAGATGACGGGAGGAATTCGGCCGTTGAGCTGCGGCCACTTTCTGGGGGCATTATTTACCCCCACATCGGGTGGCTTCAGCCTCACGCAACAAAAAAAAGAGGAGGGCGTTTTTTTAATTTAACGGCAGATTTTCGGCCGTTGACACTTCAATTTCAGCGGGCGAAAAACACCCAACAGGAGGGCTGTCGAGGGCGGTTACAGCCCGCCAGCTGGCATGTATTCACCCTTATGTCGGGTGATGCCCTTCCCGGCTGCCGGGTGGTTTTCGCCCCCTGGAGTCCTCATAGTGCCAGTGGATGCGCTCTGCACACGCTTCCTGCGACGCCGGCTGCTCCTCTTGTACTTCAGCTTGCTACCAGTCGCGATCCCGGGCGTGAACGCGCTGGTCGTGCAGGCATCCATGCGCGGTGCCACCATCGCGTGCTCGACGCTCTTCGTGCACCCGGGCCACTTTGACACCTTCCCGACGCGCTTCGGCCGCCCGCGTGACATACACGAGCACGTTATCGCGCAGCCACACTCCACTGACCACCAACTGCCGCACCCGTCGCACCGTCTCCGCTGGCGATCAGCTCGTCGCTATTGTCCGTTTGTGGGGGGGGGCTTCTCGTCGCCCCAGCTGTAAAACCGGCGAACGCCTACAGACGGCGTGGAAAGTTCGAGCGGGCTCCGAGTCCCCGTCAGCGATCGCAGGTTGAACGTTTTCACGTATTGGCATGCGGAGTTTATGGAGACGTACGCGGATCTCGAGAACATGTGTCTGCGAGAACCCGCTTGTGGACTACTGATATACATTAGGCAATGAAAAATGTCTCCAATCTGCCTGATCTCAAGAAGTGTCTGGCCGCGTCAGATACTGTCAACAGAAATGGGGCTGGCCAAAAGTCAGGTACAGAAACGTGTTGCTGCCCTTTCAGAAGACTGTCCATACACAACAAGTGTAGTGAGCCACACAGGTTGGGCGTGAGAGATGGTGACACCGTGTCGGAAAATTTTGCTCGACAACGGTACAGCCGCCCACAACGGTGCTTCGACATTGATAGACTGTATTGTATTGAGCTCTCGACGTCCTATAGCAGTTGTGTCCGCCATATCTGGATATTATCACTCGACCACGGTATAGTCGCCCATGATAACTGCAGCGCTTAGATATTTGATAGCCTACTAAGAGCTGGATTCGCTGCGCATTTGTGATACCAAGCCCAGAAGAAGAGTCTCGCAAACATCGAGTTGCCAGCTATATGGCTCCAGTCCCTCGAACAAGTCCTTGAGGGCTGACAGGATCTGAGAGTGTGTTTCTTCAGAAGAAGATCCTCGAGAACTATAGTCACCTCAATCCGAGAAACTTGAAGAACACGCGTTGGGTCTCACCTCACGTAACTTACTTCATGGCCCACCATTTTTCGACCGACTGAAGTCACACCCTCTAGAGGAGACTCAAGCATCGATTTTTTTATTTCCGATTCCGTCTCCAGTTATTGGAATTGCGGCTAGGATTAACTGTACTTGTACAGTACTAGAAACCGCAGTCGACTTTTTTCCCCCAGGACCAGCCTCGCTCTGCCATTCACCTTACATCATATCTGATTTCAAGTTGTTCCTCACGCCGGTTCTGCCCTAGTCGTCATTCTCAATGCATCAATTCCTTCTCACCTCTCATCCACTGTGACCTCACGCCATCTTTGCTACGGCTCGAGTCTTTAGTACCGAGACTTGCCTCATTAACACTCATTAACCTAACATTTCCCACCGTCTTCCTAACCCGCACACTTGCCCTTCTGCTCGGGTCTCAATAGCATCTGAACCCTTACTGGACTTGCATTCTCGTTCAATTTGAAGTTCAGTTTGGCATTCAATAAGAACTCCTTAAGAACCGCTCTGAACTGGGCGTGGACACCATCACTGCTATCATTGGACCACAACGATAACGTTGAGAGGCTCTGCTTGGCAAGCCGGGTGGCCCAACAGTACACAGACCGCACCATCTCTTCCCGCTCCACCCCATCAGTAAAAATACCGCCAACTTTTTTGGGCTCGTACGAGCTAGTACGAGTGGGGAAAAGCCAGCAAGTGCGCGAGGAACTTGACCAAAAGCCCACTTTCCAGCTTTTTATAAAAAGTAAATAAGTACAAACAAGTGGGGAAAAAGGTGCTAAAAGTGAACTAAAGTGGTTAAATTTGTGCCACAATGTCGCAAAATCGGGAAAAGGGTTATAATAATGATAATAAACCCGAATATATTTATCATGACGTTTATTAGGACATTATTTAGCATTATTAGGACATTATGTGTCATTATAGGTCATTTCCCTTTCATGATAATAATTATAATCCCTTCCCAAAATTTCCCGATTTTGCGACACAGCTTGTTCGCTTTTTTACTTTTTTACTTAAAAAAGCTGACTAGTAAACAAGTTTGTGGATTTTTTTACTGACTAGCGGACACCCGTGCTACGCACTGGGGGCCTGGGGCCCACATAAGCTGTAAATGGCACAGACAATGTATGAATTTGGTATGAATTTGGTGCAAGTTATAATACGAAATGTGCTAGCCCCCCACGCCGTTTGGAGCCGATGTGATCCGAGTCCGAGTCACGATCATAATATTATCAGATATCATATCTGCATCGCCTCAGCCCTTCCTCGTGCCACTTTTTCGTCCCACTCGCTCCCTCGAATTTGACCACCGCCCCGACCACACGCCACAGCTCTCTCGACGCCCACTCGTCTTTGTACTCAAGTCCGCGGCGCCCTCGACGCCCATCTGGCCCTCAAAAGGCCTCGCCTCTGCCTCGCGGCCACTCTCGTGGTCTCTCACCGGCACGCTGGGCCACCTCCAGTCAATTTGTTTCTTTCTGTTCTGGTTTCGTCCTTGGGTATCATGTTCTCTTGCTTAGATCTTACTTTAGAATTTCATTACTTACAATTGTGACTTACTCTCCTCCTTTGGTGCCATTCATACCTTAGATTCTCGCCTCGCATTCCCTTCATCCCCGCTCTTAATACAGCTTAGTCTCTGTAAGGTGAGCGTGCGCGTTGGGCTCGAAACGGGCCAATTCGTCGGAGCGCCCACATTCCCATTCCGAGGCCTGCCCGCCCCCGACACACTGCCTCGACGCCGCTCCCCGACGCCTTGCACCTTTGAGCCTTGTGACCACAGCAGGACGTGTTATGGGCACTGTGAGGAGCGGCGAGATGTGCTGGGAAGGCCGTGTGACGGGCAGTGCTATCTCGAGCTCGAGTCATCCAGCAAACAGTCATCGTCGGAGTCATCCAGCGAAGTCGTCATCGACCAATCACAATGCGTGTAACAGACATAGCGCCTTAATCGTCGACCAATCACGACGCGTGCGAAAGCCTTCGCGCCTTATAATATAGAAGATGCCTATGGGGAGTTTGCGCTGGTCATACAAGCGTCAAAGTGCCTCTGGAGGCTCCTGCCATTCCTCCGCCATTCTTGTTGTCCTCTAGGTCATACCTTTCTAGGCTCCTGCACAGCCAAATTCCATCCCCACACCCCGCAAACGACAGAATGTGGGGTTCAACCAACACCTGGACGGTTGCACACGTGATCAATCCCATGGCTGTCACTTTTCTCCGGTAGCCCGAGCCCCCGACCGGCTCCCCGACCTCTCACTCTCGACCCTCTTCAGCACCACAGAAGGCGCCCCTCAACTTCCTAGAAGCGACTAACGCATGCTTCAAGCCAGTAGTCTGGTGATTGGAGGAAGTTTTTGGCCGAGAATCGTCTCCTGGCCTGGCGTTTCTCTTTGTTCGCCTTTGCAACCCGTTTGATCTCCCGCTATAACACGTTATCACACACCCGATTAGCCCATTTCGCACCTCATGTAATCGCTACTCGAGAGACTATGCAGGGCCTGGGTTTAGACCCTTCAATGCCCGCAACCGTAGCATAAAATCCACAAAGGTCTCTGTCTCCTTGTCACTCGTTCCATTTCTAGTTAACTGCCGTGCCCTCAGCTAAGGAACGAAACGAGCAATGTATACAAATTTGGAAAAGTAACGCCGACAGGCAGGCACTTCACATCACGAGGCCTACAGGTAATAACGAATACCCTGAAAATACGAGTCTGGAGCGAGGGTTGCAGAGACGAGTGCCGTCCCGAAGCGGCAAAGAATGGAAGTCGGTGCTTTCCTACTTCGGCCGCGACAATCCCCACGTGCTTCCATCATGATATTAATTATTGGCCCCACACCGATACCGAAACACAGTTGACACTCGCATGAAGGCCTTAAATCGTCAATCTTACGGAACATAATCTGCGACCCCCCGCGTCTTAGACGCGGCTTTGCATTTACATATTAACGCAGCAAACAACATACAAACAAGCCGACATCTTTCCATATTGTGGCGTGAACTTAAAGACGGTAACGTTCTCAGGCAGCCCGCAGGTACATGCCACGGTTCCCACCTTATCAACATATCTAAGGCAATGGCGAATTGGTCGCATGTTCATCTAGGACAGAAGATCCAAAACAACTACGGCTGGACGTCGGCAAGAGTTTGATGAGGCTGGGATCGGTTAGTTGCACATACACCTGTACCGATTTCGCACTAATCGATGGGGGATCATCAATGTGGCGTATCATTCAGGGTCTTCATGATATCACCTGGGGGACAGACGCCTGCCTCACCCTCTTTATATCCACAAATCCTCGCAGATGACTGACCACGAGGACAATTCGAATTACGCCAGGTGGGTGCGAAGCGGAATGGAGGTGTACAGGTGAACTTTAACTCTCCGTCGAGTCGCATATAAAAAGGCAGCCCAACCTCGAGAATCTCCAACACCCTCGCATCACACAATCCACTCAATTGATTCACTTATCGAAATGTGCAACTCCAACAAGATTCCAGGAGGCGGTGGCGGCGGCGGCGGTGGTGGTGGTGGCGGCGGCGGCGGATGGGACGGCGGAAACGCTGAGGACACCTTGACCCGCGGCGGCACCAAGTCGGTGTTATTTTTCTTGTATATACTCGTCGATGGACTCATTTTATTCCTCAGGCTTGCTTAAATTTTGTGGCTCACCATGCGACCATAGCATTGTCAAGTTATCCACGTTCACGGAATCAGGCGTGGTCCATGGAACCTGTATCGAAGGTAAGGTTTTACTATCTTGCGATACGTGAAGCGCTGACCAGTCTGTTGCTTTCTATGAGCCAGGCGTTCAACACGTTCTTCTCTTTGTAAACGTAAACCCAGAAAACCTGTATTGAATAAATCTGTTGTGTCACTATTTGGCTTCTGCACGTCACGAAGACCAGTTGGGTCACGTTCGAGCGTGTGATTATCGACCCAGGGGCTTGATTGTGTAGCGATCAGTTAACGTCAGAGACGTCAAGCACTGTCTGAGTCTAGGACGCGGGCTTCCTAGGCGAAAGGCCTGAGAGACGTGGTTGTGGTAACGGTTGAGGCTAATTACTCCCGCCGTTGATTTGCCATGATTTGAACTCATCAGAGGCCATCGTGATGGGCTGATCGTTTTAAACCCGTTTAGAGGCAATAAAATTGAAAGGGTTCTATTCAAGGTATTCAGTACCCGTCACAATAAAGGACGGACAAGTATCATCATGCGGGTTCCTGAGTTGTACACAATCCACTTCAAGTTGTCACGTGTCTGATCAGCCTGAGACGGCGGGGTAATTGAAACCTTAATAGCAACACCCTTAAGGCCCAGTATGACCCTCCGACGCCATTACTCACTACTTCTACTAGTACTTAAGCCTGGGCAGGACACAACTACTCCGACTCGCGTACGAGTTGATGTGGCGTACCACGCCGTCGCCTCATCACTGGGGCATCAGTAAGATGACGCCTGTTTGAGCAACTCGGGTCACAATGAAAGACTCGGATGGAACGCGGGACGTCTGCCTTCCACTGTCGACAGGGCCTGAGCGGTTTATTCATATCACACCTAGGACTGGCCACCTCACGGCATGCGCGCAAAGATGCTATCAGCCTGTTATCATTCTCTTACAGAGCAATCTTACTGCTTATCATAGGATTCGGAAATACAGACATTTGGCCATAGGATACACCATGTTGACCCAGCTCCACATCTACAGTCTTCCCGAACATCAGGCACGGCTTCCAGACCAACACCATACTAACTGTAACAATTACCGACTCGGACGGGGACAACGCCAATGAAAGCTTAATCGCTTTCTCGCCACAGAAGCCCCATGGATTGTGCTACGAATCCCCATTTATCGGTGGCATCTTTAATACTAAAAGTTCTTTTATCAGCAACCTAGGATGGCGTAGGAATATTGGTCATGTTTAAATACCGTGTCTCTGTTGGTTTGCCTGCGCCATGGCCAGTTCTTTTGTCAATACGGATGAGTAATGGATGGGGGTTCAGAGGCAACGTATGCTGAAGGGTCGAAGCAAGTTTGAAAGCGTGCATGGGTACAACACGGTCATCGTCTTATATCAAGTGAATATCAGATTTTTAACAAGTGCAAGTCTCGCAGGAACGACTCACGATCCGCAGTCATAAGCAAAGTCGGCGGTAGCACCTTGTTTTTGGGCACATTATGCAGCGGAGACAAGGGATACATGAAGTCGAAGTCGACAGGATTATCGGAGTCACCGTATTCAGTAGCCCAAGCATTCCCTAAAGACTCTTGAATGTCATAGCAATAATAACGATAAAGACGAACCTATCGTGAATTTGGAGAACTGGGAAGAGGGAATCAATAAACAAGATTCAAGTTGGTATGTAGCCAAACAAAGCATACCCTGAGGAAGTCCATCGTACCAACCTCAGCGACGGCCGCACCGAAGGTTCCCTCCGGTGCGCGATTTACGCAGGCACCAATCAGAAGACCTAGTTTTGAACGACGTACGAAAGAGCATCAACAAAAGAGCGTGAAAGATATAATGCAGATGTCTGACCGCCATTCGATGCACCGTTGATGGCCACCTTTCCTGCGCCCGCGTACTTGTTCGTGACGAGATACTCGCTTCGCTCACGTGACCCCACGGTCACAAAACATGGAAAAACAGACTTACGTTGCAGCAATAAAATCATCCAGGCCATTCACCTGTCAAGAAGTTAGGCCTTCTGCACCGCTTCATCAACAAAAGTATCCTTGCTTACCTTGTTTTCTCGAATTCCACTCTGGTGCCATGCTTCACCAAATTCGCCTCCGCCTCTGATATTTGGAACCGCAAGGATGGCACCATATATCTGCAAAAACTTGAGGATAGTTGCACTGAAGAATGGATCAACCGAAATGGTGAATCCACCATAACCTGTGCAGAGTAAGGACGGTGATCAGAGGCTGGCGCAAGTGAACACACGGGGAAGATTTACCATACTGGATCGCCGGCGCTGTTCCGTCAAACTTCGTGGATTTATGACGAACAATGAACATCGGAACCTTCATGCCGTCTTTGCTGTCATACCACACTTGTAATGACTCGAAGTCGTCCGGGTTCAGTCCATTGACCCTGGTCGACCGATAGATGCTCCAACGTTGTGCTTCAGGCGCCGTGAAGTCATAACGCGCGATTGTGCCAGGCGTGTTGAATCCTGTCATCGTGATGAAGAAGTGAGAGTGCTTCTCTCTGTTTATTATCGTCGCGGCGCCGATAAAGTCCGGTGCTAGACGAGCAAGCTGGTCGCCCTTCTTAGAATAGAGGTAAATCTCGTCATTGACCTATGGGGCGTCCGTTCAGAAATGAGGAAAAGTTGGGAAGACTTAATAAAATAATTACATTGCGTTTGTAGATCACAACAAAGTATTCCTTGTTCGCGCAACTAATTTGAAAAAGCTTAGCATTGTTATCTTCCGAGATAAAGTCGCAAATTTTTGGTGGTTCGGTTGATAGGTCAATGGTGACAACTTTATATCGAGGTGCATCAATATCTGTCTTAACATATAACAGTGAACTTTCGTTCGTAATGCTAGATCAAAGCTCAGAAACATGATACAAAGGTAAAATAAGAATAATCTCACACTGTGTAGTCGGCTTGAAATTCGTTGATAACTTTTCGCCATGGAATTCCAGGTTGGAACCCGTTCTGGTCAATTTCTGCAACCCAGAGAAGCATTTTCTGTTGGTTGAATGAGCAAGACTTGATGTTCCATAACGCCGGTGGTTAATACGTTACCTTTTCAGCACTTCTTTGCATAAGCAAATACAAGTATTTGCCGTCCTCCGAAGTCTCAGTTCCAAACGTCCATTCCGGATTTTCTTTGTTTTGACAAACAAGGAGATCGTCACCTCGATTACTTGGGTCAGCCATGATATACAGAATAAGAGCAACTTTCTTCACATTGAGGAGTTCCAACAATGTGGTAGTACAGCATGGCGTTTCGGTCGCGGCTCATTTCAATTTTGGCCTTGGGATCATTATTATCGCGGGCAGGAAAGCGCTTCGAATTTGTCAATACTATCATATTAGTAGAATGATCGGTGTCAATCATGCCTGATAGAAGAAGCCTTTGGAGTCCTTGGTCCATGCAAGAGTCGAGAACTTAACGTTTTTTATCTCATCTGGGAATCGCTCGTCCTTAACTCCGGAATCTCTCCTTGCTTGTGAAAACGGAGATGTCGTGGAGCGGACATAGAGGGTCGAAACATCGCTTCCCTGGCAAGAGTCAATCGTGTAATGCATTATATGCAGAAATATCAAGCACCAAAAACGATACGCCATACACAAAGTATTTGCCACAGCGGGAGAATCGGTAAATTGACAAAGCAGCAGAACCACTGGCATCAGTAGAAAGCAAATTAGGCTTCCCAATTTGTTAGAATGGCACATTCAATATTGCATTAGTATTAATTCTTACATCGAAAAAGACATCACCGACAACATCGTCCTCCTTCGAAAAATCGGGTAGAGCCGTCTCCTTCGAGCGATAGAGCACTGAATACCGTCTTAACTTACGATTAGTATGATATTGCCGGGATATACCCACCTGCTTGAGCCTGCAACCCACGATTGCAGAACCAATACCAATGTCCATCATCGAGGAGAGTAGGCGCAGAGAACTAAAGAAAAGAGTCTGAAATGCGATATACAGCGGCAGGCCAAAGCGATCCGTCACCTTTGTATAGTTCATGCTCGAACGGAAAGCGTCCTCGAGTTTCCCCTTATCCATATTTCTATCGAGGTAGGATCGCGTGAAAATTTGCTGAGATGTTATCCAGTTCTCCGTCTCATCGGAATACTCTTCAAGCCATCGGTATGGGTCTGGTACATGTACTTCACCCCATTTTGCACTTCGATAGACATCGACGTGGTCCGAACGACGAGCAGGTGGGTAATTGCCAGGAGTCCATGGGGTAGGGGGCATGATTGACGAGGCTAGGTGCGCTCCGCCCCCAGGTTATATCCTGCTTCCTTAATTGGACATCATCTGATTCATCAGTATCATCGATCATCGACGCATCATCGGTCCCACCGAGAGTGGAGACTGACGTTGTTTCAGATCGAATGGACCACACTCGAACGGAAATGGCGTTGCATTATCTCAGCACGGTGAGAGTGGGGGGTAATACTAAGGCAGCCGTCATGAAGAACCAGCACCCCTTACATAAGCAAAACATCGTTGACACACTCCCTCCAGACCCTTCCCCCGCATTGCAAGTAAACCCAAATATGACTTGCAGTTATGATAGATAGGAACATTCTTAACAATTTCTAGAAGTTGGATTTAAAAAAAATAGCACATAGCATGAGAAGATCCAAAAAATATTATTATTACTGGAAACTTGTTATTTTAACTGCAGGACTCAAATGCCAACATCTTATATAATCTCCGCAAAGAGAGAAATCGGTCATACCCAGGGTAATTGCCGCCGAAGGCGGCAATTCCGCGTACCCAGGGTTTTCCGCGGTGGGACCCAAAATGGTACCCAGGGTTTTCTAACATGGAGGCTGGTTGACTCTAGCCAATTTGTGAACACCTCATCATTGTGTCATGTATCAACTTCAATTATCCTCATAACCATCAAGCTAGCATGAACAAGTTATCTTGCTCTCACTGTCTCGAAGCTTTCCCCGGCCAAACCTTCTGAGTCCCTGCCCGCCCCTACCTACCAGCACCAGGGGCAAGATTTTAAGGCAAATGCGACTACAATGTACTTGAAGTGCGGTTGATCGCGAAAACCGCAGAATCGTGGGGGTATTGGCCGATGCCGACTCGATCCCCACATCAATGCCTCTCACCACCCCCTGCCTCGCTCGCTCGTTATCGCCTCGTTCCCACGCCCACATCCCTTTCATTGCCCTTGTCTTCGACAACACACCACTGCTCCCTCGACGCCCAACCACATTGTTCTCGACTCTGTGATGTGACACCTCCAACGCCCACTCGTCCATCAAAGGGCCTTGCCCCTGCCTCGTGGCCAGTTTCGTGATCTTGCGCTGGCATGCTGGGCCACCCCCACTCATTTCATCCCTTCGCGTTCTGGTTTCATTCTCGGGTATCGTATTCCCTTGTTTAGATCTCCTTGACTCATTTTCCTTTGATCCCTTTGATCCCTTTGATTCTCGCCTCGCGATCCATTCATCCTTACCCTTGATACCTTTAGATCTCCTTTCTGCCTTTGATTAGACTTGGAATCTCTTTCACCCTAGATTACCACGGTTTTCTTTACTTACTGGATTACCACTGAAGCTTGCTTACAGTACGACGATATGAAAACATACTTAAAGGCTTTGTTTCCAGTGCTAAAATGTAACTTTTCTCCCTTCATGTTTTCTCCTCGAAATCCTTCTGCGTGCCCTCAAGAATCGCCCTCGTCCTTTGGCAATCCCTCTTCTCCCTTCGACTCGATTTCTGTGCTGAATGCAAGCTACCAGGCCCGTCAGCATTCGTCTTCGCGTCTGCTCGCTCTGTTCACTCTGTCTCCCCCTTCATTCCCAGCCTCAAGTCTCCTTGCGAACTCGCAGATGCCTTTCGCGTCTGCTTCATTATGGAAGTCCGTGCCATCCAGAATGACCTCACTGGCTGTTAAAAGCAAAAGGCGTCATCAACGACCCATGACTGGTCACAGCTAGACATACACGGCAGCTTGATGTCTTGATCCTCAATGCGTATGAGGTATCTGTCCTCGCTCAACTTTGACTTGTCGAAGTGTTCAATGGGGACCTGCAACTTGGCCAAACGTACGAGTTCCTCCCTATTGATGCCAACCAGATCCACAAGCATGCTGCTCCAATCGATGACAGCGATCGTCTTGTCAGAACTGAGCGGCAAAGCAAACAGGAGGGCACCAGCATGGGGCGTTCTCAACCAGAAGTCCAAAAGAGGGAGGAGTGTGTGTGTCGAGGTCGATTTTTGATGAATGGAACACAAGTCACGACTCTGAAGACTGTAACTTAGAGTGAAGGAGACTAAAGATAAAGAGAGAGAAAGAGGCATGCAGAGCCCTATGCACAACAAACATGAAGTGAATGATGCTTCCCATTTTGTAAATCCATATGCTGTAAATTGACCAGAAGCCTGAGCGGAGCGGAAGGAAAATTTTTGGCAGGGCCCCTAAAGTGAACACATAGAACATACCTGAATTACCATGTCTGCTTTCGAGCCATCCATTGTCTTGTCTATCCTAAAGGGCCAAAAAGTTCAAGCAACAGAATGGAGGGCCTTCGAGACACGCTGGAACACAAGTGTAAGTGGCCACATATGCTGTGAATGTGTGGTGTGACTCACCAGATGCTTCAGGTCCAGAACAGAGTCGACAGCTGGGTTAAAAAGTGCCCATCATCCCCATCGGCACCCTTGCTCGCTCAGTTCAAATGGGAATCACATGTTGTTGAGTATGTCACACATATCCATGGACTGACAAAGGTGCATGGAAATGCCACAAAGGGCACATCACCAAAGCCATTATCAAGGGAGATCCCTCTCCTTGGGCCCCAGTTCATCCCACCATCATATTTACATGTCCAGCGATGCTGTCACCACTACGGTTTCACCAGCTCACTTAGTAGCAATGAGAAGAGAGAATGACTGTTACGCTCCTGCAGGCACAAGGGCCAGACGTTGGCAGGTTGGGGTCCAGGTACGCTTTAAGCAACACTAGAAAGTCTTGGTTCAATGGGGGCTGGTCTCCCTACTCAGCAAGCACTTGCAAAGCAAGGCTAAGTCAATGGGCAAATAAATGCGGTCTGTGCAAAGGTCTAAGTTGACGATGAAGTGATCCCCTCCCTCGGAAGGTCTTTGCCAGTAATTCTTGAGTCGAAGTCGGTCCAGTGGCCTTCCCACTCTGTATGCCAATGACCAGGGAGTCACAAGATTGATTCTAAGTCAGGCTTAAGGCCCAACCGTGAATGATATGAGTTTATATACACGTTGTAGTCTGTCTAGGATGCTTGGTGAGTCAGGTAAGTAGAAATAGCGACGAATGGCCTTAAGGGCCCTTGGGTCGAGTCAGAGTAGCAAGCAGAGGGATGATAATGAGTACTAGGGATCGAGATAGTAACAATGGGATAAGTCACAATAGCTAAGCGAAGGTAGAGTGATGGTAGCTAGTGGAGAAGTTTTATGGAAGGGTAGGTAGGGAGTCCGAGGGGATAAGGAAGCGGTAAGCGAGACAGAAGTAAAGAAGGGAAAAAGTGAGTGGTGGTAAGTCCAAGGGGGCAGATCGTAACATCACGCCCTTCATAAGGAGCTCACTTACATGAGAGCTAGTCTTCTTCCATCGTGGTGGGGGACACGCCAGTATCCTGAGCCCACATGTGAGGGAAGGCATCCAGCGGGGTGCCAAGACGTTTGGCAAGGCATCCCATGGCAGGGGCTGGGCATTGGAGTCCATGGAAGGTGAGCCAACTAGGGACTGAGCACCTGTTCTCATGGCATTGAACGTGGGGGGTAGGGCATTGAAGCGACTCATGGCCAGTACTCTGGCAATAGCAGCAGGCCCCCGCTGAGGGGCAATCTTTGCCAAGGTGGTGGGACTGGGATTGCATGCATTCAAAGCAGAACACGGGCTCCAGCATTTTTGGGCGACGGTAAGGGGTGAAACGAGTCTGGGAGGAGGGTGTGAGTGCCTTTAATGCAGTATCTGGTGGGCCTTGGCTGGCCTTGAGGGTTGGGACATGCCCGACGCGATAGGGCCTTTCGTTTTCAGGTTTGACCGCATAGACCTGGTTGAAGACCTGGATGCAAGCCTTGGCATGGATGAGGTGGCGCTCCACTCCAACTAGCGCTTCTGTGTTCTCAAGTAGGGCCTCCTCAGCAGCTTGGAGACGGCAGAGAAGTGTAGCATGGCACGCTTTGTGCGACCTATAGCGCACCAGATCCGCAGTGAGGCCAGGGTCAGCGATATTATGGACTGCTCAGTCTACGAAGTCCCTCAAGCTAGACTTGGGGCGGAAGACATTGAGGTGGTCATCCCTGATCTGCTTGTCGTTGTCAAAATTTGGTTGGAGTTGAAGGCAAGCATGGAGGGCAAGGCGGTAGATGTTATGGACTTACCTCGATCTACAGGGCAAGCCACATCTCCTAGTCCCGGAACTCATACCCCCTCCTCGCGATCCACACCCATTCCCATTTCCAAACACGCCTGTATGCACTGGGCCTTCTGCAAGAAGTCTGGATGCAAGTGGCACGCCTAGACTCACTATTGTTCTGATGCGCGGGGCCTTTGCTCTGACATTCTGTGGGACTTATTGTGCTCTGATACTGATATGCTTACTGATTGGATGACTGACTGTTCTCATGTTATTGTTCCCAAAGTCCAAAAACGCACCCTATGACATCACAGCTTATTGATAGCTTACTGATACTTAGGAAGAGCTGACAGGCCTGAGAAGACTGCTTATTGATCGTGCTAGCTACTTACAAATCCCTAAGTAGCAGACTTGTATTTAAACTCTTCTGATGCTGTAGAGTCGAGCCAAGCTCGACTTAATCAAACATTGGTCTTGCTGACTATCATCTCACCTATTGGAGTGACCCCTCTCATCGTCTAAACAACTCTCGTTCCCCTTGGATAACCTCCAAGGAACATCGAAGCTTAGTGATTGAGCTATATCAATCAGCACTCCAGAACAGGTGGGACGCTACTGCGAACTCTATCAAGAGTCGAGCGTCAGCGATTCTTGACAGTAGATGGGGCCATTTTTATGGTTAGTACCCTCCACATATGTTTCTTCCCCATCGAAGACATAGCGGATGTAATTGGTGGTGACTTGGTCTTCTCCATCGTTGATGATGACTGGTGTTACGCTCCTGCGGGCGCAAGGGCCAGACGTTGGCGGCTTGAGGTCCGGGTGCGCGTTAAGCAGCACTAGAAGGTTTTCAGTTGAATGGGGGCTGGTCTCCCTACTCAGCGAGCACTTGCAAAGCAAGGCTAAGTCGATAGGCAAGTAAATGCGGTCTGTGCAAGGGTCTAAGTTGACGATGAAGTGATCCCCCTCCTTGGAAGGTCCTTGCCAGTAATTCTAGAGTCGAAGTTGGTCCAGTGGCTTTCCCACTTTGTATGCCAATGACCAGAAGGTTGCAAGATTGATTCTAAGTCAGGCTTAAGGCCCAACTGTGAGTTACACTAGTTTATATACATGTCGCCGTCCGTCTAGGACGCTTGGTGAGTCAGGTAAGTAAGAATAGTAGCAAATGGCCTTAAGGGCTCTTGGGTCGAGTCAGAGCAGTAAGCGAAGAGACAATAACAAGTACTTAGGGACCGAAGGCAGTAACAACAGAATGAGTCACGATAGCTAAGCGAAGGTAAAATGATGGTAGCTAGCGGGGAAGTTTTATGGAAGAGTAGGTAGGTAGTCCGAGGATGTAAGAAGTGGCAAGTGAGATAGAGGCAAAGAAAAAGAAAAGGAGGTGGGTAGTGGTAAGTCCGAGGGGCAGATCGTAACATCACGCCCTTCCTAAGGAGCTCACTTACACGAGAGCTAGTCTTCTTCCATCGTGGTGGAGGACATGCCAAGGTCCTGAGCCCACATGTGAGGGAAGGCATCCAGCGGGGTACCGAGACGTTTGGCGAGGCGTCCTATGGCGGGGGCTGGGCATTGGAGTCCATGGAAGGTGAGCCAGCTAGGAACTGAGCACCTGGTCTCGTGGCATTGAACATGGGGGGTGGGGCATTGGAGCGACTCGTGGCCAGTACTCTGGCAGTAGCAGCAGGTTCCTGCTGAGGGGCAGTCTTTGTCGAGGTGGTGGGACTGGGATTGCATGCATTCAAAGCAGAATATGGGCTCCAGCATTTTTGGGCGACGATAAGGGGTGAAGCGAGTCCGGGAGGAAGGTGTAGGTGTCCTCAGTGTGGTGTCTGGTGGGCCTTGGCTGGCTTTGAGGGTTGGGACGTGCCCAACGCGATAGGGTCTTTCGCTTTCGGGTTTGACTGCATAGACCTGGTTGAAGACCCGGGTGCAAGCCTTGGCATGAATGAGGTGGCGCTCCACTCCAACTAGAGCCTCGGTATTTTCGAGTAATGCTTCCTCGGCAGCTTGGAGACGGCGGAGCAGTGTCGCATGGCGTGCTTTGCGCGATCTATAGCGCACCAAGTCTGCCGTGAGGCCAGGGTCGGCAATGTTGTGGACTGCTTGGTCCACAAAGTCTCTCAGGCTGGATTCAGGGTGGAAGACGTTGAGATGATCGTCCCTGATCTGCTTGTCGTTGTCAAAGTTGGGTTGGAGTTGGGGGCGAGCATGGAGGGCGAGGCGATAGATAGGGCCATTCTTGTGGTTCGTACCTTCCACATATGTTTCTTCCCCATCAAAGACATAGCGGATATAGTTAGTGGTGACTTGGTCCTCCCCATCATCGATGATGACTGGGTAGTGATCAGTTTGCCCGAAGCTGTACTCGATCCAGTTGCCACCTGGATGTTCGGGGTGGTTGGTGTGTTCCTCTTCTTCGTTCTCGCTCGAGTCGGGGACTGAGATGGCTGAGGGGGAGTCTGCTGCGATGATTTCGCCTTCTTCTGGCAGGAAGGGTGCGACGTCGGCCATGGTGGCTATGGACAGCCTTTTAAGAAACGTGTAAAGCCCCTTCCTAGCTTCCCCCACAGAGAGGAAGTCGGCTAGGTCCCTAGGGGTTTCAGAGAGCCGAGCGAGTTTTCGGATCGGTGGCGCGGCAGTAGAGTAGCCTCTATAGTTAGAGAAGGATTGGGGGTACGCCCCATGGGCTTCTGAGTACGCCTTCATCCCTTGGGCCCAGCACCATAGTTGCTGCAATTCGACCTGGTTGACAAGCCCAGCACCAAGCCCAGCAGCAGCAGCAAGAGCAGAGCTAGCAATAGGAGGGCTTCTCGGTTGATTATCAGGATGGGGGCCGGACTCCCTACTCGGCGGAACCTGGGGGCCTCCAGTGGAGGTCCTGTTATCGTCATGTGGGTTGCTTGAGGTGGTATTGGGGTCGGTAGGACTCGGAGGTGGTATGGGGGTGGTCGGGATGTATTCTTGCGAGGGGGCATTGCTTTGGGCCATGTGGTGGTTCTTAGTGGTTGTGGTAGGGGCAGTAGTTGACACGACAGTAGTAGAAATGGATACCGCTGTGTTCTTTCTCAGAGCGGTGGACAAAGATGTTGCAGTTGGGGTATTTGCGGACTGCTTCTCCCGAGAGGACTTGGGCGAAGGTGGCTGGTCCCTTGAGGGTTTGATAGCTGTAATCGAAGAGGTTGTTGCGTGCCAGGGTGGGTCGAGGTGACTTGAACGGATGGCCATTTTACGAATATTCCTCCGGGTTCTTATACTCCTGTGAGGCTGGCGCTCCGCGGTCTTTTGTTCATAGTCGGTTATCAAGTCCTCGGCGTGTAGGTCTTCCTTGGCAACCCATTGATCATGTGCTGGTGAATATCCTTTCCATCTGACGAGATATTGCAGCTTCTTTCCTCGGCCGTGGGCTCGCTTGCCAAGGATTTGTTCCACTTCCCACTCTTCTTGTCCTTCTATCTCCTCGGGTGGTGGCTCTATAAAGTTCTGTCCGTGTTCCTCGGTCTCCAAGAATGGGGTGAGTAATGAGGCATGGAAGACGTCGTGGATTTGCCAGGTTTCAGGGAGGTGGAGCTTGTATGCCACGGACGAAATTTTAGCGGCTACCTCAAAGGGTCCGTACCGCTTTGGGGATAACTTTGCACTATCGTAAGGTCGCTTGATGTTTGTCCCTTCCAACCAGACTTTCTGCCCTTCTTCGTAGCCTTTAAACTTTGTTTCCTTGATGAGTCCTTTCTGCGCTTTGCTTATGGCCTCTTGGGCGGCAGTTCGGACTTCCTTAATGTGTCTCAGCCTTGTATCGATGTCGGGGATGTTGGTCCTTGTTGTCGGTTGGTGTGCTTGAGGGGTGTAGCCGATGATGAGGTCGTAGGGTGTTTTCTTTGTCGTGGAGTGTGGCCAGGAGTTCCTTGTATATTGAGCGAGTGGTAGCCAGTTTGCCCATTGATTTTGTTGGCTTGCGCAGTAGAGGCGAAGGTATTGTTCCAGGGATTGGTTTGTGCGTTCACTTTGTCCATCGGTTTGAGGGTGGTAGGCCGTGGAGATGTTCTGTTTGATCCCTAATAGTCGGCAGAGTTCTCTACCGAAGTTTGAGGTGAACCGCGGATCTCTGTCGGATATTACCTTGGTGGGTATCCCATAGTGGGGGAACACCTGCGTAGCGTAGAGCTTTGCCACTCCTGCAGAGTCGATTGCTTCGTTACAGGGAATGAAAATCGATGCTTTGGAGCAATCATGGTCAGTGATGGTCAAGATCGTGTCATACCCTTGGGATTCTGGCAGTTTTACGATGAAATCGAGGGCGATGACTTGGAATGGGAGCGCTTGGGGGTCTGTAGTGATTGGAAAGGTTGCTGGTTTGTTGGGGTGCGTGTTGATTTTTGACATTTGGCAGTTGGCACATCCTTTGATGTAGGCTGTAACGAACTCCTTCATTCTTGGCCACCAGTAGAAGGTTGAGAGCATCTCCAAGGTTTTGGAAATTCCAGGGTGCCCTGCAGTTGGTGAGTCGTGGAATAGTTTTGTCACCCCCCTCTTAAGATCGTTGTTACCCACAACAACGAGTGCACCAGCTCTGGTCCAGATATCTCCGTATTTTTCCAGTTTGTGGGTGGTTCTCCATCGTCGTATGGTTGCGTGGTCGATAGTCTGTGCTTGCATTATCAGTTTATCCAGGTCAAAAGCTGACCATTCTGCTCCATCTTCCAGTTGGACGCTTCGTGCCTTCATGGGTTTCATGTCTCCTTCGTCATCGCTACCTACCAATGTCTCGTCTGAGTCGTAATCTTCCGCCTTTGTCCGCGTTGCTTGGTATGTGGTAGTTGGGGCCGTTGGGGAGACGAAAAGGTGGTCAGGAAGGACAATCACCAGTTCATTGTTCTCCTCTGGGGCTAGGTCTGGTCGTCTGGATAGTGCGTCTGCTCGGTTTACTGCTCCTGGCTTGTATACTAACTGTATATGGTAGTCAGCCAGTTCTGCGACGTACCCATTGACTCTTGGCCCCAATTTGTGTGGTTCGCGGTAGTACTGTAGGTTCGCGTGATCAGTAATTACCAGGACTGGGTAGGTGGAGTTTCGTAGGAGGTGTTTCCAGCACCTTAGCCCCCTGATGACTGCCAGTAGTTCCCTATCGTAGATAGGGTAGTTCTGTTCCGTTTTACTGAAGGTTTGGGAGTGGAATCCAATGGGGCGGAGCAGGGGGTTTCCCCTGCGATCCCTTCGTTCTTTGTCTGCTTGGTAGAGGATTGCTCCTGTTGCGAACTGAGAGGCGTCGACGTATGGATGAATTGCTGGTCCGGGTCTGGGGGAATTAGTACCGGTTCGGATGTTACCAAACCTATGAGGCGTGTTACTGCTTTGGTACAGGCTGTATTCCATGCGAATTCTTTCCCTTTTTGCAGTAAGTCTGTAAGTGGTTTAGCAATGTTGGCAAAATTTGGGATCCAAGGACGATGGTAGCCTAGAAGTCCCAGTGTGCTTCGCACTTCCTTGACATTCCGGAGTGTCGTTGGCCAGTCAGTTATACCTGCGATTTTTGCTGGGTCAATCATGAGCTCCCCATCCTTTACCCTTATGCCTAAGTAGTCAATTTCTGTTTGGTTGAATTCGCACTTGGCCGGTTTGAGGTACAGGGAGTGTTGTTCCAGGATGTCGAAGTAAAGGTGACAGATTTCTTCGTGTAGTTGTTACGATCTGCCCCTCGGACTTACCACTACCCACCTCCTTTTCTTTTTCTTTGCCTCTATCTCACTTGCCACTTCTTACGTCCTCGGACTACCTACCTACTCTTCCATAAAACTTCCCCGCTAGCTACCATCATTTTACCTTCGCTTAGCTATCGTGACTCATTCTGTTGTTACTGCCTTCGGTCCCTAAGTACTTGTTATTGTCTCTTCGCTTACTGCTCTGACTCGACCCAAGAGCCCTTAAGGCCATTTGCTACTATTCTTACTTACCTGACTCACCAAGCGTCCTAGATGGACGGCGACATGTATATAAACTAGTGTAACTCACAGTTGGGCCTTAAGCCTGACTTAGAATCAATCTTGCAACCTTCTGGTCATTGGCATACAAAGTGGGAAAGCCACTGGACCAACTTCGACTCTAGAATTACTGGCAAGGACCTTCCAAGGAGGGGGATCACTTCATCGTCAACTTAGACCCTTGCACAGACCGCATTTACTTGCCTATCGACTTAGCCTTGCTTTGCAAGTGCTCGCTGAGTAGGGAGACCAGCCCCCATTCAACTGAAAACCTTCTAGTGCTGCTTAACGCGCACCCAGACCTCAAGCCGCCAACGTCTGGCCCTTGTGCCCGCAGGAGCGTAACAGTAGTGCTTCTTCCCCTTTTCCAGTCATGACAATGCAATCGTCCATGTAGTGTCTGAATTTTCCGGGGTATTTAGCATATAATGGTCGCAAAACATCATTACCCATTCTGGTGAAGGTGGCTGGAGCGTTGCATAGTCCAAATGGCATTACGATCCATTCATATAGTCCTCTGCTTGTCTTGAATCCGGTTTTATAGGTGTCTTCTGTCCTAATGCGGATATTGTTGTATCCTGCTCTGATATCGAACTTACTAAACAGAGTTTTGCCCCTCAGGTCTTCCAAAATTGACTGGATGCTGGGGAGGGGTGTGACGTCCATTACCGTGTATTCATTGAGTTTCCTGTAGTCATGTACGATACGATGAGTGCCATCCTTCTTTTTTACCGTAAATGTGGGAGATCCATAGCGAGATGAGGACGCTACGATGTAACCTTTGTCCAGGTTGTCATCGAGGTACTCATCTAGGACCTTTTGTTCGTCTTTTGACAGTGGGTACACCTTACTGTTAATTACCTCGGGTGCGTTGTCCTTTAGGTTAATCTCGTGGTCCCAGGATCGGTGTGGTGGTAGTTGCCTTGCCTCCTTTTCTGAGAATACTTTCCAGTGTCGTCTGTATGCCGTAGGGATTGTTGCCTCCGTGTTTACCTTGCTCGCATCATAGGCTTTTTCGGCCATCTGTTGGGCGAGTGTCGTTTTGTTAAGTTCCAGGGGTTCAGGGGTTACCTTCCTGATCGTCATGATTAGTTCGTCTCCTTCCTCCAGTTGAGCGATCGCTTCTTGTTGAATGTGTCGGATATATTCCTTTTGTGTCATGTTACCTTTGACCAGAGTTTCTACTCGTACTCTTGGTCCTTTTATTTCTGCTTCTGGCCAGTTAATTTCTGGGTTGAACTTGGCGAGCCAAGGGTACCCAAAGATAAACCTGTCTTTTCCGAGGTTAGTAACATAGAAGCGAACTCTTTCCTTTGTATCTCCTCTGGAGATCATTAGGTCGCAGTAGTTGGTAACGCTTCCTGCCTTATTTTCGGTGCCGTCAATGTTTCTTACCGGCCTTGCTTGTTCGAGTTTCTTGGTTCCTAGTCGTAGCCTTGCTACTGTTTTATAATCAATAAAATTTTCTGTTGCTCCGCTGTCAATAAGAGCAATCTCTTCTGCCTTGCCTTTGAACAAGTATAAATCAAACACTAATTTGACTGAGTCGTGTCTGGTTATGTACATCTTTCTCAAGCGTAGGGCCCTAACTATGGCAGTTAGTTTTGGGCCGGTTAAAAATCCTGCGCACCATCTGCTATGGCCATGCGCTTTTCCTCATCCATGCCCTGCAGTATTCCCCATAGTTCTTTTGGATCCATGTTGCTAATGGAGTCTTTGAGGGACGGCTGTTCTTGTTCTTTGGAAGGTTCCTCTGCCTTTGCTGCTCTGATCGCTGTTCCTCCTCCTCCTTGCCTTTTTTGAGGGCAGAAGCGGCTGATGTGGCCGGGCTGTCTGCAGCGGAAGCACGCGCCTTTCTTGCTCAGTTCGGCGCGTTCTTGCTCGGAGAGGGGTGTAAATATACGCCCTGCGTCTACATCCATTGGGACTACTTGGTTGTTGCCTTTGCTTTGATAGCTGGTTTGTGGGCGGCCGTTCTGGCTTCTCTGCTGAGGTGGGACGTAGTTCCGAAGGCCCAGCATAGTTGCCCACTTCTTCTGTGCTTCTGTGCGGTTGTTATTTGTTTTCTGGGTTAGGCCAGCGTTTTTGAGCTCCTTATACACTGTCTGGCGCTCTCTAGCCTTCTTCTTCCACTCCTCCAAGGTGGCTGGAGCTGGGGAGCAGTGGGTGATGATCTGGTGGAGTAACTTGGGTTGTAGTCCGTCTTTAAATTTGGCTATAGCCCCTATGTCATCTCTTCGGTATCCTGCGGTTTCTCTGAGTCTTTCAAACTCGGCAGTGTACGTGTCAAGGTCATCTCCAGTCATCCTGAGTTCCTGGAACTTTTGGAGGGCGGTGAGGCGGGCATCGGTGTCGGTAAAGGCTGTCCTGAAGTCTGCCTCGAAGTCGTCCCACAGGGAGTTGTCCTCCATTTTGCGTGTTCCCGTTCTGACTGCCTCATGGAGCCATATCCTTTTACTTTTGGCCCATGCGTCGACTTTTGGGCCAGTAATATAGGAGAGGCAAAGTGCTGTTTTGGTGAAGGGAACCTGGAAGATCTTTTTGTCCCAGTTGATGAGTTCGTAGCCCAAGAATCTATCGAGAAATTCTTCTGACTTGTCCCTATCTCCATTGAAGATCGGGGGTGCCAGTCCTACTGGGGCTCCGTTCCCTGGGTTTGTCTGTCCCATTGGTTGTGGGGGTGGTTCTACGATTGTGGTGTTAATTTGCTCTTCCTGTTGAGTCTCCATGTCGGTTACTGACTGTTCTTCTTGTTGATAACTGGGTTGGTACGTTTTAATCTTTCCTTCTTCTGCTTCCTTGTCGGTTTCTCTCCACCAACCTAGTCCGTTTGATCCTGGGGATAGTTGGTATTTCTTTCTGGTGTACCAGTTGGGGTCTTCGTCGTCTCCTTCTTCAAGGACAAACCAACGATCTCCTGTTTGTGTTACCCCTTCCTTATCGGTGTGTCTGAAGTTGTAGAATTCAACAGCTCTTTCTACGTTCTTGCTTTTGGCGTAGTAGCCCTTGTGGCCTGGATTTGGGACCCAATATGCTTTCCCTTTTACGTGGGCTGGTAGGTCGTCTCTGGTTCTTCTTTGTACTGCGACTGGGGTGTCTGGGTCTTCTGGTAGATATAGTTCTAGTGCGGCCAGCTTGTCTGTGGGGTTAAAGCCTGACTTATGTTACGCTCCTGCGGGCGCAAGGGCCAGACGTTGGCGGCTTGAGGTCCGGGTGCGCGTTAAGCAGCACTAGAAGGTTTTCAGTTGAATGGGGGCTGGTCTCCCTACTCAGCGAGCACTTGCAAAGCAAGGCTAAGTCGATAGGCAAGTAAATGCGGTCTGTGCAAGGGTGTAAGTTGACGATGAAGTGATCCCCCTCCTTGGAAGGTCCTTGCCAGTAATTCTAGAGTCGAAGTTGGTCCAGTGGCTTTCCCACTTTGTATGCCAATGACCAGAAGGTTGCAAGATTGATTCTAAGTCAGGCTTAAGGCCCAACTGTGAGTTACACTAGTTTATATACATGTCGCCGTCCGTCTAGGACGCTTGGTGAGTCAGGTAAGTAAGAATAGTAGCAAATGGCCTTAAGGGCTCTTGGGTCGAGTCAGAGCAGTAAGCGAAGAGACAATAACAAGTACTTAGGGACCGAAGGCAGTAACAACAGAATGAGTCACGATAGCTAAGCGAAGGTAAAATGATGGTAGCTAGCGGGGAAGTTTTATGGAAGAGTAGGTAGGTAGTCCGAGGACGTAAGAAGTGGCAAATGAGATAGAGGCAAAGAAAAAGAAAAGGAGGTGGGTAGTGGTAAGTCCGAGGGGCAGATCGTAACACTTAAGGCCATTCGTCGCTATTGTTACTTACCTGACTCACCAAGCGTCCTAGACGGACTGCAAACATGTATATAAACCAGTGTCATTCACAGTTGGGCCTTAAGCCTGACTTAGAATCAATCTTGCGACTTTCTGGTCATTGGCATACAAAGTGGGAAGGCCACTGGACCAACTTCGACTCAAGAATTACTGGCAAGGACCTTCCAAGGAGGGGGATCACTTCATCGTCAACTTAGACCCTTGCACAGACTGCATTTACTTGTCTATCAATTTAGCCTTGCTTCGCAAGTGCTCGCTGAGTAGGGAGACCAGCCCCCATTCGAACAAAGACCTTCTAGTGCTGCTTAACGCGCACCCGGACCTCAAACTGCCAACGTCTGGCCCTTGCGCCCGCAGGAGCGTAACATAAGTCAGGCTTTAACCCCACAGACAAGCTGGCCACGCTAGAACTATATCTACCAGAAGACCCAGACACCCCAGTCACAGTACAAAGAAGAACCAGAGACGACCTACCAGCCCACGTAAAAGGGAAAGCATATTGGGTCCCAAATCCAGGCCACAAGGGCTACTACGCCAAAAGCAAGAACGTAGAAAGAGCTGTTGAATTCTACAACTTCAGACACACCGACAAAGAAGGGGTAACTCAAACAGGAGATCGTTGGTTTGTCCTTGAAGAAGGAGACGACGAAGACCCCGACTGGTACACCAGAAAGAAATACCAACTATCCCCAGGATCAAACGGACTAGGTTGGTGGAGAGAAACTGACAAGGAAGCAGAGGAAGGAAAGATTAAAACGTACCTACCCAGTCCTCAACAAGAAGAACAGTCAGTAACTGATATGGAGACTCAACAAGAAGAACAAATCAACACCACAGTCGTAGAAACACCCCCACAACCAACTGGACAGACAAACCTAGGAAATGGAGCCCCAGTGGGACTGGTACCCCCAATCTTCAATGGAGATAGGGACAAGTCAGAAGAATTCCTTGACAGATTCCTGGGCTACGAACTCATCAACTGGGACAAGAAAATCTTCCAGGTCCCCTTCACCAAGACAGCACTCTGCCTCTCCTATATTACCGGCCCAAAAGTTGATGCATGGGCCAAAAGTAAAAGGACATGGCTCCATGACCTAGTCAGAATGGGAACGCGCAAAATGGAGGATAATTCCCTATGGGACGACTTTGAGGCAGACTTTAGGGCAGCCTTTACCAACACAGACGCCCGCCTCACCGCCCTCCAAAAGTTCCAGGAACTCAGAATGACTGGAGATGACCTTGACACGTACACTGCCGAGTTCGAAAGACTCAGAGAGACTGCAGGGTACCGAAGAGACGACATAGGAGCTATAGCCAAGTTTAAAGATGGTCTACAACCCAAGTTACTCCACCAAATCATTACCCACTGCTCCCCAGCTCCAGTCACCTTGGAGGAGTGGAAAAAGAAGGCCAGGGAGCACCAGACAGTGTACAAGGAGCTCAAAAATGCTGGCCTGACCCAAAAGACAAACAACAATCGCACAGAGGCACAGAGGAAGTGGGCAGCTATGCTAGGGCTTCGGAACTATGTCCCACCTCAGCAGAGAAACCAGAACAGCCGCCCACAAACCAGCTATCAAAGCAAAGGCAACAACCAGGTAGTCCCAATGGACGTAGACGCAGGGTGTATATTCACACCCCTCTCTGAGCAAGAACGCGCCGAACTGAGCAAGAAAGGCGTGTGTTTCCGTTGCAGACAGCCTGGCCATATCAGCCGCTTCTGCCCCCAAAAAAGGCAAGGACAAGGAGGAGGAGGAACAACAATCAGAGCAGCAAAGGCAGAGGAACCTCCCAAAGAACAAGAACAGCCGTCCTTCAAAGACACCATTAGCAAAACATGGATCCAAAAGAGCTATGGGGAATACTGCAGGGCATGGACGAGGAAAAGCGCATGGCCATAGCAGATGGTGCGCAGGATTTTTAACCGGCCCGAAACTAACTGCCATAGTTAGGGCCCTACGCTTAAGAAAGATGTACATAACCAGACACGACTCAGTTAAATTGGTGTTTGATTTATACTCATTCAAAGGCAAGGCAGAAGAGATTGCTCTTATTGACAGTGGAGCAACAGAAAATTTCATCGACTATAAAACAGTAGCAAGGCTGCGATTAGGAACCAAGAAGCTCGAACAAGCAAGACCGGTAAGAAACATCGACGGCACCGAAAATAAAGCAGGAAGCGTTACCAATTACTGCGACCTAGTGATCTCTAGAGGAGATACAAAGGAAAGGGTTCGCTTCTATATTACTAACCTCGGAAAAGATAGGTTTATCTTTGGGTACCCTTGGCTTGCCAAGTTCAACCCAGAAATCAACTGGCCAGAAGCAGAAATAAAAGGACCAAGGGTGCGAGTAGAAACTCTGGTCAAAGGTAACATGACGCAAAAGGAATACATCTGACACATCCAGCAAGAAGCGATTGCTCAACTGGAAGAAGGGGACAAACTGATCATGATGATTAGGAAGGTAACCCCTGAACCCCTGGAACTTAACAAAACAACACTCACCCAACAGATGGCTGAAAAAGCCTATGATGCAAGCAAGGTAAACACGGAGGCAACAATCCCTACGGCATACAGACGACACTGGAAAGTATTCTCAGAAAAGGAGGCAAGGCAATTACCACCACACCGCCCATGGGACCACGAGATTAACCTGAAAAACAACGCACCCGAGGTAATCAACAGTAAGGTGTACCCTCTGTCAAAAGACGAACAAAAGGCCCTAGATGAGTATCTCGATGACAACCTGGACAAAGGCTACATCGTAGCGTCCTCATCTCACTATGGATCTCCCACATTCATGGTAAAAAAGAAGGATGGTACTCACCGCATCATACATGACTACAGGAAGCTCAATGAATACACGGTAATGGACGTCACACCCCTCCCTAGCATCCAATCAATTTTGGAGGACCTGAGGGGCAAAACACTGTTCAGCAAGTTCGATATCAGAGCGAGATACAACAACATTCGCATCAGGACAGAAGACACCTACAAAACCGGATTCAAGACAAGCAGAGGACTATATGAATGGATCGTAATGGAGTATAAGAACCCAGAGGAATGTTCGTAAAATGGCCATCCGTTCAAGTCACCTCGATCCACCCTGGCACGCAACAACCTCTTCGACTACAGCTATCAAACCCTCAAAGGACCAGCCACCTTCGCCCAAGTCCTCTCGGGAGAAGCAGTCTGCAAATATCCCAACCACAACACCTTTGTCCACCGCTCCGAGAAAGAACACAGCGGTATCCACTCTTACTACTGTCATGTCAACTACTGCCCCTACCACAACCACTGAAAACTACCACATGGCCCAAAGCAATGCCCCCGCGCAAGAACACATCCCAACCGCCCCCGTACCATCTCCGAGTCCTACCAACCCCAATACCACCTCAAGCAACCCACATGACGATAATGGGACCCCCACAGGAGGTCCCCAGGTTCCGCCGAGTAGGGAGTCCGACCCCCATCCTGATAATCAACCGAGAAGCCCTCCTGTTACTAGCTCTGCTCTTGCTGCTGCTGCTGGGCTTGGTGCTGGGCTTGTCAACCAAATCGAACTGCAGCAACTATGGCGCTGGGCCCAAGGGATGAGGGCTTACTCAGAGGCCCATGGGGCGTACCCCCAATCCTTCTCCACCCATAGAGGTTACTCCACCGCTGCACCACCAATTAGAAAACTCGCTCGGCTCCCTGAGACCCCTACGGATCTAGCCGACTTCCTCACTGTGGGAGAAGCTCGGAAGGGGCTCTACACATTCCTTAAAAGGCTATCCATAGCCACCATGGCCGACATCACACCCTTCTTGCCAGAAGAAGGCGAAATCATCACAGCAAACTCCCCCTCAGCCATTTCAGTCCCCGACTCGAGTGAGGACGAGGAGGAGGAACACACCAATCACCCCGAACACCCAGGTGGCAACTGGATCGAGTATAGCTTCGGGCAGACTGATCACTACCCAGTCATTATCGACAATGGGGAAGATCAAGTCACCACCAATTATATCCGCTATGTCTTCAATGGGGAAGAAACATATGTGGAAGGTACTAACCACAAAAATGGTCCCATCTATCGCCTCGCCCTCCATGCTCGCCCCCAACTCCAGCCAAATTTCGACAACGACAAGCAGATCAGAGATGACCACCTCAACATCTTCCACCCTGAGTCCAGTCTGAGGGACTTCGTAGACCGAGCAGTCCACAACATCGCCGACCCTGGCCTCACTGCGGACCTGGTGTGCTATAGGTTGCGCAAAGCGCGCCATGCTACACTGCTCCGCCGTCTCCAAGCTGCCGAGGAAGCATTACTCGAAAACACAGAGGCTCTAGTCGGAGTGGAGCGCCACCTCATCCATGCCAAGGCTTGCACCCAGGTCTTCAACCAGGTCTATGTGGTCAAACCTGAAAGCGAAAGGCCCTATCGCGTCGGCCATGTCCCAACCCTCAAGGCCGCCAAGGCCCACCAAACACCATGCTAAAGACGCCCACACCCTCCTCCCAGAATCGCTTCGCCCCTTATCACCGCCCAAAAATGCTGGAGCCCGTGTTCTGCTTCGAATGCATGCAGTCCCAGTCCCACCACCTTGGCAAAGACTGCCCCTCAGCAGGAACCTGCTGCTACTGCCAGAGTACTGGCCACGAGTCCCTCCAATGCCCTACCCCCCACGTCCAATGCCATGAGAACAGGTGCTCAGTTCCTAGCTGGCTCACCTTCCATGGACTCCAATGCCCAGCCCCTGCCATAGGACGCCTCGCCAAACATCTCGGCACCCCGCTGGATGCCTTCCCTTACATGTGGGCTCAGGACATTGGCACGTCCCCCACTACGATGGAAGAAGACTAGCTCTCGTGTAAGTGAGCTCCTTAGGAAGGACGTGATGCTACGATCCGCTCCCTCGGACTTACCGCCACTCACCTTTTTTTCCCTTCCTTACTTCTATCCTGCTTGTTACTCTTTACCCCCTCGGACTTCCTACCTACCCTTCCATAAAACTTCTCCACTAGCTACCATCACTTTACCTTCGCTTAGCTATTGTGACTCATTTCATCGTTACCATCTCGATTCCTAGTACTCATTATTGTCTCTTCGCTTGCTACTTTGACTCGACCCCAGAGCCCTTAAGGCCATTCATCGCTATTGTTACTTACCTGACTCACCAAGCGTCCTAGACGGACTGCAAACATGTATATAAACCAGTGTCATTCATGGTTGGGACTTAAGCCTGACTTAGAATCAATCTTGCGACTTTCTGGTCATTGGCATACAAAGTGGGAAGGCCACTGGACCAACTTCGACTCAAGAATTACTGGCAAGGACCTTCCGAGGAGGGGGATCACTTCATCGTCAACTTAGACCCTTGCACAGACCGCATTTACTTGCCCATCGACTTAGCCTTGCCTTGCAAGTGCTCGCTGAGTAGGGAGACCAGCCCCCATTCGAACAAAGACCTTCTAGTGCTGCTTAACGCGCACCCGGACCTCAAACTGCCAACGTCTGGCCCTTGCGCCTGCAGGAGCATAACAGGAGACATCTGGACCAGAGCTGGTGCACTCGTTGTTGTGGGAAACAATGATCTCAAGAGGGGGGTGACAAAACTATTTCACGACTCACCAACTGCAGGGCACCCTGGAATTTCCAAAACCTTGGAGATGCTCTCGACCTTTTACTGGTGGCCAAGGATGAAGGAATTCGTCACAGCTTACATCAAAGGATGCGCAAACTGCCAAATGTCAAAGATCAATACGTACCCCAACAAACCAGCAACCTTCCCAATCACTACAGACCCCCAAGCGCTCCCATTCCAAGTCATCGCCCTTGATTTCATTGTAAAACTGCCAGAATCCCAAGGGTACGACACGATCTTGACCATCACTGACTATGATTGCTCCAAAGCGTCAATTTTCATTCCCTGTAATGAAGCAATTGACTCTGCAGGAGTAGCGAAGCTCTATGCCACGCAGGTGTTCCCCCACTATGGGATACCCACCAAGGTAATATCTGACAGAGATCCGCGGTTCACCTCAAACTTTGGTAAAGAACTCTGCCGGCTATTAGGGATCAAACAGAACATCTCCACGGCCTACCACCCTCAAACCAATGGACAAAGTGAATGCACAAACCAATCCCTGGAACAATACCTTCGCCTCTACTGTGCAAGCCAACAAAATTAATGGGCAAATTGGCTACCACTCGCTCAATACACAAGGAACTCCTGGCCACACTCCACGACAAAGAAAACACCCTACGACCTCATTATCGGCTACACCCCTCAAGCACACCAACCGACAACAAGGACAGACATCCCCGACATCGACACAAGACTGAAACACATCAAAGAAGTCCGAACTGCCGCCCAAGAGGCCATAAGCAAAGCGCAGAAAGGACTCATCAAGGAAACAAAGTTTAAAGGCTACGAAGAAGGGCAAAAAGTCTGGTTGGAAGGGACAAACATCAAGCGACCTTACGATAGTGCAAAGTTATCCCCAAAGCGGTACGGACCCTTTGAGGTAGCCGCTAAAATTTCGTCCGTGGCATACAAGCTCCACCTCCCTGAAACCTGGCAAATTCACGACGTCTTTCATGCCTCATTACTCACCCCATTCTTGGAGACCGAGGAACACGGACAGAACTTTATAGAGCCACCACCCGAGGAGATAGAAGGACAAGAAGAGTGGGAAGTAGAACAAATCCTTGGCAAGCGAGCCCATGGCCGAGGAAAGAAGCTGCAATATCTCGTTAGATGGAAAGGGTACTCACCAGCACACGATCAATGGGTTGCCAAGGAAGACCTACACGCCGAGGACTTGATAACCGACTATGAACGAAAGACCGCGGAGCGCCAGCCTCACAGGAGTATAAGAACCCGGAGGAATATTCGTAAAATGGCCATCCGTTCAAGTCACCTCAACCCACCCTGGCACGCAACCACCTCTTCGACTACAGCTACCAAACCCTCAAGGGACCAGCCACCTTCGCCCAGGTCCTCGCGGGAGAAGCAGTCCACAAATACCCCAATAGCAACATCTTTGTCCACCGCTCTGAGAAAGAACACAGCGGTATCCACTTCTACTATTGTCGTGTCAACTATTGCCCCTACCACAATCACTAACAGTCGCCACATGGCTTAAAGCAATACCCCCTCGCAAGAACACATTCCGACCGCCCCCGTACCATCTTCGAGTCCTACCAACCCCGATACCACCTCAAGCAACCCACATGACGATAACAGGACCTCCACCGGAGGTCCCCAGGTTTTGCCGAGTAGGGAGTCCGGCCCCCATCCTGATAATCAACCGAGAAGCCCTCCTGTTACTAGCTCTGCTCTTGCTGCTGCTGCTGGGCTTGGTGCTGGGCTTGTCAACCAGATCGAACTGCAGCAACTATGGCGCTGGGCCCAAGGGATGAAGGCGTACTCAGAAGCCCATGGAGTGTACCCCCAGTCCTTCTCCACCCATAGAGGTTACTCTACCGCCGCACCACCAATCAGACAACTCGCTTGACTCCCTGAGACCCCTACAGATCTAGCCGACTTCCTCACCATGGGAGAAGCTAGGAAGGGGCTCTATACGTTCCTTAAAAGACTATCCACAGCCACTATGGCCGACATCGCACCCTTCCTGCCAGAAGAAGGCGAAATCATCGCAGCAAACTCCCCCTCAGCCATCTCAGTCCCCGACTCGAGCGAGAACGAGGAGGAGGAACACACCAATCACCCAGAACATCCAGGTGGCAACTGGATCGAGTACAGCTTCGGGCAAACCGATTACTATCTGGTCATTATTGATGATGGAGAAGACCAGGTCACCACCAATTATATCCGCTACGTCTTCGATGGGGAAGAAACATATGTAGAGGGTACTAACCATAAAAACGGCCCCATTTACCGCCTCGCCCTCCATGCTCGCCCCCAACTCCACCCAAACTTTGACAATGACAAGCAGATCAGGGATGACCACCTCAATGTCTTCCACCCCGAGTCCAGCCTGAGGGACTTCGTAGACCGAGCAGTCCATAATATCGCCGACCCTGGCCTCACAGCAGATCTGGTATGCTATAGGTCGTGCAAAGCGCGTCATGCTACGCTGCTCCACCGTCTCCAAGCTGCTGAGGAAGCGCTACTTGAGAACACAGAGGCGCTAGTCGGAGTGGAACGCCACCTCATTCATGCCAAGGCTTGCACCCGGGTCTTCAATCAGGTCTATGCGGTCAAACCTGAAAACGAAAAGCCCTACCACGTCGGGCATGTCCCAACCCTCAAGGCTAGCCAAGGCCCACCAGACACCGCACTCAAAGCACCCACACCCTCCTCCCAGATCCGCTTCGCCCCTTATCGTCGCCCAAAAATGCTGGAGCCCGTGTTCTGCTTCGAATGCATGCAATCCCAGTCCCACCACCTTGGCAAAGACTGCCCCTCAGCGGGGACCTGCTGCTATTGCCAGAGTACTGGCCACGAGTCCCTCCAGTGCCCTACCCCCCACGTTCAATGCCATGAAAACAGGTGCTCAGTCCCTAGTTGGCTCACCTTCCATGGACTCCAATGCCCAGCCCCCACCATGGGACGCCTTACCAAACGTCTCGGCACCCCGCTGGATGCGTTCCCTTACATGTGGGCTCGGGATACTGACATGTCCCCCACCACGATGGAAGATGACTAGCTCTCGTGTAAGTGAGCTCCTTAGGAAGGGCATGATGTTATGATCTGCCCCCTCGGGCTTACCACCACTTACTTTTCTTCCATCTTGACTTCTATCTCACTTGCTATTCCTTAACCCCTCGGGCTTCTTACCTATCCTTCTATAAAACTTCTCCACTAGCTACCATCATCTTTACCTTTGCTCAGCTATTGTGACTCGCCCCATCGTTACTGCCTCGGCCCCTAGTACTCCTTATCGTCCCTTCGCTTGCTACTCTGACTCGACCCAAGAGCCCTTAAGGCCATTCATTGCTATTGTTACTTACCTGACTCACCAAGCATCCTAGACGGACTGCAAACATGTATATAAACCTGTGTCATTCACGGTTGGGCCTTAAGCCTGACTTAGAATCAATCTTGCGACTTTCTGGTCATTGGCATACAAAGTGGGAAAGCCACTGGACCAACTTCGACTCTAGAATTACTGGCAAAGACCTTCCAAGGGAGGGGATCACTTTATCATCAACTTAGACCTTTGCACAGACCGCATTTACTTGCCCATCGACTTAGCCTTGCTTTGCAAGTGCTCGCTGAGTAGGGAGACCAGCCCCCATTGCACCAAGACCTTCTAGTGCTGCTTAAAGCGCACCCGGACCTCAATCTGCCAACGTCTGGCCCTTGCGCCCACAGGAGCGTAACAAAAGGTCTTTGAACTAGTAGATCCCCCTAGGGATCGCAAAATCATTAAAAACCGATGGGTATTCGACCTTAAGTCAGATGGCCATAAAAAAGCCAGACTTGTAGCCAAAGGGTTCTCCCAAGTAGAAGGCATTGACTATGATGAGATATTCTTGCCTGTCATATGATTTGAAACCGTCCGAATGATGATTGCGCTTGCAGTGCTCAAAAATTGGCATATCACTGGACTGGACGTCAAAACTGCCTTTCTCTACGGTGAGCTCGATGAAGAGCTCTATATGGAACAACCTGAAGGCTTTAAAATAAAAGGTCTTGAACAAAAGGTCATGCGCCTAAAGCGAGCCATCTATGGACTTAAACAAGCTGCCCTTGCATGGTGGAGGGCACTTGATAAATCTATGAGCACGCTGGGCTGAAAACGCCTCCTATCTGACTCTGGACTCTTCATAAATGAAGACACGTCCATCATTGCGATTATCTATGTAGACAATCTATTATTCCTTGGAGCAGATAAGGATGCCCTCCTCTGCCTTAAAAAGTGGTTCATGGGTGTTTGGGAATGCAGAGACCTTGGGGACATGCAAGAATTCCTACACATGCGCATATGACAGGAGTCTAAGAAGATCTTTCTAGATCAGACTTCCTACCTTGAAAAAGTGCTGCAGCGGTTCGAACTTCATAATGCTAAACCAGTCCCCACACCACTACCTGAGGGTTACCACCCTTCAATAAATATGTCCTCTGCTGACCCTGCTCTCCATTCCAAGTACCAACAAGTAATAGGATCACTCCTTTACATCATGCTTGGAACATGTCCTGATATTGCATTTGTGGTCACAAATGTTATGATCTGCCCCCTCGGACTTACCACCACTCACTTTTTCTCCCTTCTTGACTTCTGTCTCACTTACTACTTCCTTATCCCCTCGGACTCCCTACCTACCCTTCCATAAAACTTCTCCACTAGCTACCATCATTTTACCTTCGCTTAGCTATTGTGACTCATTCCATTGTTACTATCTCGATCCCTAGTACTCATTATCGTCCCTTTGCTTGCTACTCTGACTCGACCCAAGAGCCCTTAAGGCCACTCGTCGCTATTTTCACTTACCTGACTCACCAAGCATCCTAGATGGACTGCAATGTGTATATAAACCCGTATCATTCACGGTTGGGCCTTAAGCCTGATGTCACCGGCACACGAGAACGGATGGGTTGGCGTCCGTTGGACCGCGGTAAGTTCATGAACTGGCTATGTCCCATCGTATGTACTGTCCCCTACCATGTTTGATCCGTACAAGTGAGATTGTACCTTAGCAGGGCTTGATGCCCTGATCTATCGCTAGCTGTCTGATTACGCCGTGCCTCTGATTGATCGTTGCTATCGTTCGTATAAGGCTTTATGGGAATAGCCTCCCCACAGTAGTATTTATAGCGTTGTACCTAGTTACTAAGACTCTAACTTGAGTCTTCTGTCTCAATACCAGGTCGTTCTCGCTACAAGTCAAAGTCGGGCGTACTTCGTCGCCCTTGGTTCGACTTATCGCTCCACTCCCGGAAGACGTACGGGTGCATGCTTGCCTTCCTCATCGTAATGTTCGTGCTATTCCTCGTATTCACCATCGGACTATCGGGTCCTCTGTAGTAGCGGTGACACCTGACTTAGAATCAATCTTGCGACTTCCTGGTCATTGGCATACAAAGTGGGAAGGCCACTGGACCAACTTCGACTCAAGAATTACTGGCAAAGACCTTCCGAGGAAGGGGATCACTTCATCGTCAACTTAGACCTTTGCACAGACTGCATTTACTTGCCCATCGACTTAGCCTTGCTTTGCAAGTGCTCGCTGAGTAGGGAGACCAGCCTCCATTGAACCAAGACCTTCTAGTGCTGCTTAAAGCGCACCCGGACCTCAAACTGCCAATGTCTAGCCCTTGCGCCCGCAGGAGTGTAACATAAGTCAGGCTTTAACCCCACAGACAAGCTGGCCGCACTAGAATTATACCTACCAGAAGACCCAGACACCCCAGTCGCAGTACAAAGAAGAACCAGAGGTGACCTACCAGCCCACGTAAAAGGGAAAGCATATTGGGTCCCAAATCCAGGCCACAGAGGCTACTACGCCAAAAGTAAGAATGTAGAAAGAGCTGTTGAATTCTACAGCTTCAGACACACCGATAAAGAAGGGGTAACTCAAACAGGAGATCGTTGGTTTGTCCTTGAAGAAGGAGACAGCGAAGACCCTGACTGGTATACCAGAAAGAAATACCAACTACCCCCAGGATCAAACGGACTAGGCTGGTGGAAAGAAATTGACAAGGAAGCAGAAGAAGGAAAAATTAAAACGTACCAACCCAGCCCTTCTCAAGAAGAACAAAGAGATCAACAACAATCAGTAACCGACATGGAGACTCAACAAGAAGAACAAATCAATAACACAGTCGTAGAACCACCCCCACAACCAACAGGACAGACAAACCCAGGGAACGGAGCCCCAGTAGGACTGGCACCCCTGATCTTCAATGGAGATAGGGACAAGTCAGAAGAATTCCTTGACAGATTCTTGGGCTACAAACTTATCAACTGGGACAAGAAAATCTTCCAGGTTCCCTTCACCAAGACAGCACTCTGCCTCTCCTATATTACCAGCCCAAAAGTTGATGCATGGGCCAAAAGTAAGAGGATATGGCTCCATGACCTAGTTAGGACTGGAACACGCAGAATGGAGGATAATTCCCTATGGGATGACTTTGAGGCAGACTTTAGGGCAGCCTTTACCGACACCGACGCCCGCCTCACTGCCCTCCAAAAGTTCCAGGAACTCAGGATGACTGGAGATGACCTTGACACGTACACTGCTGAGTTTGAAAGACTCAGAGAGACTGCAGGGTACCGAAGAGACGACATAGGAGCTATAGCCAAGTTTAAAGATGGTCTACAACCCAAGTTACTTCACCAAATTATTACCCACTGCTCACCAGCTCCAGCCACCTTGGAGGAGTGGAAAAAGAGGGCCAGGGAGCACCAAACAGTGTACAAGGAGCTCAAAAACGCTGGCCTAACCCAAAAGACAAACAACAATCACACAGAAGTACAGAGGAAGTGGGCAACTATGCTGGGCCGTCGGAACTATGTCCCACCTCAGCAGAGAAGCCAGAACAGCTGCCCACAAACCAGCTATCAAAGCAAAAATAACAACCAGGTAGTCCCAATGGATGTAGACGCAGGGCATATATTCACACCTCTCTCTGAGCAAGAACGCGCCGATCTGAGCAAGAAAGGTGCGTGCTTCCGATGCAGACAGCCCAGCCATATCAGCCGCTTCTGCCCTCAAAGAAAGCAAGGACAAGGAGGAGGAGGAACAACGATCAGAGCAGCAAAGACAGAGGAACCTCCCAAAGAACAAGAACAACCATCCCTCAAAGACACCATTAGCAACATGGATCCAAAAGAGCTATGGGGAATATTGCAGGGCATGGACGAGGAAAAGCGCATGACCATAGCAGATGGTGCGCAGGATTTTTAACTGGCCCAAAGCTAACTGCCATAGTTAGGGCCCTACGCTTAAGAAAGATGTACATAACCAGACACGACTCAGTCAAATTAGTGTTTGATTTATACTTGTTCAAAGGCAAGGCAGAAGAGATTGCTCTCATTGACAGTGGAGCGACAGAAATTTTCATCGATTACAAAACAGTAGCAAGACTACGACTAGGAACCAAGAAGCTCGAACAAGCAAGACCAGTAAGAAACATTGATGGCACTGAAAATAAAGCAGGAAGCGTTACCAACTACTGCGACCTAATTGTCTCCAGAGGAGATACAAAGGAAAGGGTTCGCTTCTATGTTACTAACCTCGGAAAAGATAGATTTATCTTTGGGTACCCTTAGCTTGCCAAGTTCAACCCAGAAATCAACTGGCCAGAGGCAGAGATAAAAGGACCAAGGGTGCAAGTAGAAACTCTTGTCAAAGGTAACATGACGCAAAAAGAATATATCTGACACATCCAACAAGAAGCAATTGCTCAACTGGAAGAAGGGGATGAACTGATCATGACGATTAGGAAAGTAACCCCTGAACCCCTGGAACTTAACAAAACAACACTCGCACAACAGATAGCTGAAAAAGCCTATGATGTGAGTAAGGTAAACACAGAAGCAACAATCCCTATGGCATACAGATGACACTGGAGAGTATTCTCAGAAAAGGAGGCAAGGCAATTACCACCACACCACCCCTGGGACCATGAGATCAACCTAAAAGACAACGCACCTGAGGTAATTAACTGTTACGCTCCTGCGGGCGCAAGGGCCAGACGTTGGCAGTTTGAGGTCCGGGTGCGCGTTAAGCAGCACTAGAAGGTCTTTAGTCGAATGGGGGCTGGTCTCCCTACTCAGCGAGCACTTGCAAAGCAAGGCTAAATCGATAGGCAAGTAAAATGCGGTCTGTGCAAGGGTCTAAGTTGACGATGAAGTGATCCCCCTCCTCGGAAGGTCCTTGCCAGTAATTCTGGAGTCGAAGTCGGTCCAGTGGCCTTCCCACTTTGTATGCCAATGACCAGAAAGTTGCAAGATTGATTCTAAGTCAGGCTTAAGGCCCAACCATGAATGATATGGGTTTATATACATGTTGCAGTCCGTCTAGACGCTTGGTGAGTCAGGTAAGTAACAATAGCGACGAATAGCTTTAAGGGCTCTTGGGTCGAGTCAGAGTAGCAAGCGAGGGACAATAATAAAGGCTAGGGATCGAGACGGTAACGATGAAATGAGTCACAATAGCTAAGCAAAGGTAGAGTGATGGTAGCTAATGGAAAGGTTTTATGGAAGGGTAAGTAGGGCGTCTGAGGGGATAAGGAAGTAGTAAGCGAGATAGGAGGAAAGAAGGGGGAAAAAGTACGTGATGGTAAGTCCGAGGGGGCAGATCATAACATCACGCCCTTCCTAAGGAGCTCACTTACACGAGAGCTAGTCTTCTTCCACCAAGGTGGGGGACATGCCAAGGTCCTGAGCCCACATGTGAGGGAAGGCATCCAGCGGGGTGCCGAGACGTTTGGCGAGGCGTCCCATGGCAGGGGCTGGGCATTGGAGTCCATGGAAGGTGAGCCAGCTAGGAACTGAGCACCTGTTCTCATGGCATTGAACGTGGGGGGTGGGGCATTGGAGCGACTCATGGCTGGTACTCTGGCAGTAGCAGCAGGTTCCTGCTGAGGGGCAGTCTTTGCCGAGGTGGTGGGACTGGGACTGCATGCATTCGAAGCAGAACACGGGTTCCAGCAGTTTTGGGCGGCGATAAGGGGCGAAGCGAGTCTGGGAGGAGGATGTGGGCGTCTTTAGTGTGATGTCTGGTGGGCCTTGGCTGGCTTTGAGGGTTGGGACATGCCTGACGCGATAGGGTCTTTCGCTTTCGGGTTTGACCGCATAGACCTGATTGAAGACCCGGGTGCAAGCCTTGGCATGGATGAGGTGGCGCTCCACTCCAACTAGCGCCTGTGTTCTCGAGTAACGCTTCCTCAGCAGCTTGGAGACAGCGGAGCAGTGTAGCATGGCGCGCTTTGCGCGACCTATAGCGCACCAGGTCCGCAGTGAGGCCAGGGTCGGCAATGTTGTGGACTGCTCAGTCTACAAAGTCTCTCAGACTGGATTCAGGGTGGAAGACGTTGAGGTGGTCGTCCCTGATCTGCTTGTCGTTGTCAAAGTTTGGTTGGAGTTGGGGGCGAGCATGGAGGGCGAGGCGATAGATAGGGCCGTTCTTATGGTTAGTGCCTTCCACATATGTTTCTTCCCCATCAAAGACATAGCGGATATAATTGGTGGTGACTTGGTCTTCCCTATCGTCAATAATGACTGGGTAGTGATCAGTTTGCCCGAAGCTGTACTCGATCCAGTTGCCACCTGGATGTTCGGGGTGATTGGTGTGTCCCTCTTCTTCGTTCTCGCTCGAGTCGGGGATTGAAATGGCTGAGGGGGAGTCTGCTGCGATGATTTCGCCTTCTTCTGGCAGGAAGGATGCGATGTCGGCCATGGTGGCTGTGGACAGTCTTTTAAGGAATGTATAGAGCCCCTTCCTAGCTTCCCCCACAGTGAGGAAGTCGGCTAGGTCCGTAGGGGTCTCAGGAAGCCGAGCGAGTTTTCTGATCGGTGGCGCAGCGGTAGAGTAGCCTCTATGGGTAGAGAAGGACTGGGGGTACACCCCATGGGCTTCTGAGTACGCCTTCATCCCTTGGGCCCAGCGCCATAGTTGCTGCAGTTCGATCTGGTTGACAAGCCCAGCACCAAGCCCAGCAGCAGCAGCAAGAGCAGAGCTAGTAATAGGAGGGCTTCTCGGTTGATTATCAGGATGGGGGCCGGACTCCCTACTCGGCGAAACCTGGGGACCTCCGGTGGAGGTCCTGTTATCGTCATGTGGGTTGCTTGAGGTGGTATCGGGGTTGGTAGGACTCGAAGATGGTACGGGGGCGGTTGGAATGTGTTCTTGCGAGGGGGCATTGCTTTGAGCCATGTGGCGACTGTTAGTGATTGTGGTAGGGGCAATAGTTGACACGACAATAGTAGAAGTGGATACCGCTGTGTTCTTTCTCAGAGCGGTGGACAAAGATGTTGCTATTGGGGTATTTGCGGACTGCTTCTCCTGCGAGGACCTGGGCGAAGGTGGCTGGTCCCTTGAGGGTTTGGTAGCTGTAGTCGAAGAGGTGGTTGCGTGCCAGGGTGGGTTGAGGTGACTTGAACGGATGGCCATTTTACGAATATTCCTCCGGGTTCTTATACTCCTGTGAGGCTGGCGCTCCGCGGTCTTTCGTTCATAGTCGGTTATCAAGTCCTCGGCGTGTAGGTCTTCCTTGGCAACCCATTGATCGTGTGCTGGTGAGTACCCTTTCCATCTAACGAGATATTGCAGCTTCTTTCCTCGGCCATGGGCTCGCTTGCCAAGGATTTGTTCTACTTCCCACTCTTCTTGTCCTTCTATCTCCTCGGGTGGTGGCTCTATAAAGTTCTGTCCGTGTTCCTCGGTCTCCAAGAATGGGGTGAGTAATGAGGCATGAAAGACGTCGTGAATTTGCCAGGTTTCAGGGAGGTGGAGCTTGTATGCCACGGATGAAATTTTAGCGGCTACCTCAAAGGGTCCGTACCGCTTTGGGGATAACTTTGCACTATCGTAAGGTCGCTTGATGTTTGTCCCTTCCAACCAGACTTTTTGCCCTTCTTCGTAGCCTTTAAACTTTGTTTCCTTGATGAGTCCTTTCTGCGCTTTGCTTATGGCCTCTTGGGCGGCAGTTCGGACTTCCTTAATGTGTTTCAGTCTTGTATCGATGTCGGGGATGTCTGTCCTTGTTTTCGGTTGGTGTGCTTGAGGGGTGTAGCCGATAATGAGGTCGTAGGGTGTTTTCTTTGTCGTGGAGTGTGGCCAGGAGTTCCTTGTGTATTGAGCGAGTGGTAGCCAGTTTGCCCATTGATTTTGTTGGCTTGCGCAGTAGAGGCGAAGGTATTGTTCCAGGGATTGGTTTGTGCGTTCACTTTGTCCATCGGTTTGAGGGTGGTAGGCCGTGGAGATGTTCTGTTTGATCCCTAATAGCCGGCAGAGTTCTTTACCGAAGTTTGAGGTGAACCGTGGATCTCTGTCGGATATTACCTTGGTGGGTATCCCATAGTGGGGGAACACCTGCGTAGCGTAGAGCTTCGCCACTCCTGCAGAGTCGATTGCTTCGTTACAGGGAATGAAAATTGATGCTTTGGAGCAATCATGGTCAGTGATGGTCAAGATCGTGTCATACCCTTGGGATTCTGGCAGTTTTACAATGAAATCAAGGGCGATGACTTGGAATGGGAGCGCTTGGGGGTCTGTAGTGATTGGAAAGGTTGCTGGTTTGTTGGGGTGCGTGTTGATCTTTGACATTTGACAGTTTGCCACCCTTTGATGTAGGCTGTAACGAACTCCTTCATTCTTGGCCACCAGTAGAAGGTCGAGAGCATCTCCAAGGTTTTGGAAATTCCAGGGTGCCCTGCAGTTGGTGAGTCGTGAAATAGTTTTGTCACCCCCCTCTTAAGATCGTTGTTTCCCACAACAACGAGTGCACCAGCTCTGGTCCAGATGTCTCCGTACTTTTCCAGTTTGTGGGTGGTTCTCCATCGCGTATGGTTGCTGGTCGATAGTCTGTGCTTGCATTATCAGTTTATCCAGGTCGAAAGCTGACCATTCTGCTCCATCTTCCAGTTGGACGCTTCGTGCCTTCATGGGTTTCATGTCTCCTTCGTCATCACTACCTACCAATGTCTCGTCTGAGTCGTAATCTTCCGCCTTTGTCCGCGTTGCTTGGTATGTGGTAGTTGGGGCTGTTGGGGAGGCGAAAAGGTGGTCAGGAAGGACAATTACCAGTTCATTGTCCTCCTCTGGGACTAGGTCTGGTCATCTGGATAGTGCGTCCGCTCTGTTTACCGCTCCTGGCTTGTATACTAACTGTATATGGTAGTCAGCCAGTTCGCGACGTACCCATTGACTCTTGGCCCCAACTTGTGCGGTTCGCGATAGTACTGTAGGTTGCATGTCGGTGATTACCAGGACTGGGTAGGTGGAGTTTCGTAGGAGGTGTTTCCAGTACCTTAGTCCTCTGATGACTGCCAGTAGTTCCCTATCATAGATAGGGTAGTTCTGTTCCGTTTTACTGAAGGTTTGGGAGTGGAATCCAATGGGGCGAAGCAGGGGGTTTCCCCTGCGATCCCTCCGTTCTTTGTCTGCTGGTAGAGGATTGCTCCGTTGCAATTGGAGGCGTCGACGTATAAGATGAATTGCTGGTCGGGTCTGGGGGAATTAGCACTGGTTCGACGTTACCAAACCTATAGGCGTGTCACTGCTTGGTACAGGCTGTATTCCATGCGAATTCTTTCCCTTTTTGTAGTAAGTCTGTAAGTGGTTTAGCGATGTGGCAAAATTTGGGATCCAAGGGCAATGGTAGCCTAGAAGTCCCAGTGTGCTTCGCACTTCTTGATGTTCCAGAGTGTCGTTGGCCAGTCTGTTATACCTGCGATTTTTGCTGGGTCGATCATGAGCTCACCGTTCCTTGACCCTTATGCCTAAGTAGTCGATTTCTGTTTGGTTGAATTCGCACTTGGCCGGTTTGAGGTACAGGGAGTGTTGTTCCAGGATGTCGAAGTAAAGGTGGCAGATTTCTTCATGTAGTGCTTCTTCCCCTTTTCCAGTTATGACAATGCAATCATCCATGTAGTGTCTGAACTTTCCGGGGTATTTAGCATATAATGGTGCAAAACATCATTACCCATTCTGGTGAAGGTGGCTGGAGCGTTGCATAGTCCAAATGGCATTACGACCATTCATACAGTCCTCTGCTTGTCTTGAATCCGTTTTGTAGGTGTCTTCTGTCCTGATGCGAATGTTGTTGTATCCCGCTCTGATATCGAAACTTACTAAACAGTGTTTTGCCCCTCAGGTCTTCCAAAATTGATTGGATGCTGGGAGGGGTGTGACGTCCATTACCGTGTATTCATTGAGTTCCTGTAGTCATGTACGATGCGATGAGTACCATCCTTCTTTTTTACCGTGAATGTGGGAGATCCATAGCGAGATGAGGATGCTACGATGTACCTTTTCCAGGTTGTCATCGAGGTACTCGTCTAGGGCCTTTTGTTCTCTTTTGACAGAGGGTACACTTACTGTTAATACCTCGGGTGCGTTGTCTTTTAGGTTAATCTCGTGGTCCCAGGGGCGGTGTGGTGGTAGTTGCCTTGCCTCCTTTTCTGAGAATATTTCCAGTGTCGTCTGTATGCCGTAGGGATTGTTGCCTCCGTGTTTACCTTGCTCGCATCATAGGCTTTTTCGCCATCTGTTGGGCGAGTGTCGTTTTGTTAAGTTCCAGGGGTTCAGGGGTTACCTTCCTAATCGTCATGATTAGTTCGTCCCTTTCTTCCAGTTGAGCGATCGCTTCTTGTTGGATATGTCGAATATATTCCTTTTGCGTCATGTTACCTTTGACCAGAGTTTCTACTCGCACTCTTGGTCCTTTTATTTCTGCTTCTGGCCAGTTAATCTCTGGGTTGAACTTGGCGAGCCAAGGGTACCCGAAGATAAACCTGTCTTTTCCGAGGTTAGTAACATAGAAGCGAACTCTTTCCTTTGTATCTCCTCTGGAGATCATTAGGTCGCAGTAGTTGGTAACGCTTCCTGCTTTATTTTCGGTGCCGTCGATGTTTCTTACCGGCCTTGCTTGTTCAAGCTTCTTGGTTCCTAGTCGTAGCCTTGCTACTGTTTTATAATCGATGAAATTTTCTGTCGCTCCGCTGTCAATAAGAGCAATCTCTTCTACCTTGCCTTTGAACGAGTATAAATCAAACACTAATTTGACTGAGTCGTGTCTGGTTATGTACATCTTTCTCAAGCATAGGGCCCTAACTATGGCAGTTAGTTTCGGGCCGGTTAAAAATCCTGCGCACCATCTGCTATGGCCATGCGCTTTTCCTCGTCCATGCCCTGCAGTATTACCCATAGCTCTTTTGGATCCATGTTGCTAATGGTGTCTTTGAGGGATGGCTGTTCTTGTTCTTTGGGAGGTTCTTCTGCCTTTGCTGCTCTGATTGTTGTTCCTCCTCCTCCTTGCTTTTTTTGAGGGCAGAAGCGGCTGATATGGCCAGGCTGTCTGCAGCGGAAGCACGCGCCTTTCTTGCTCAGTTCGGCACGTTCTTGCTCGGAGAGGGGTGTAAATATACGCCCTGCGTCTACGTCCATTGGGACTACTTGGTTGTTGCCTTTGTTTTGATAGCTGGTTTGTGGGCGGCCATTCTGGCTTCTCTGCTGAGGCGGGACATAGTTCCGAAGGCCCAGCATAGTTGCCCACTTCTTCTGTGCTTCTGTGCAGGTTATTTGTCT